>CM039630.1:12175000-12240000 GCA_022457165.1 Juglans mandshurica | reverse complement strand
CATCCTATTCTAGCACTTGTGATCGTGATAAAAAAAAAAAAAAAAACTCCAATTGACTTGAATATCTTTTTTTATGACATATTCTATGCATGACGTGGCATGGCATATTAAACAATTTATAACAATCACAAGTGACAAGAATATGACAATGATAATCTTACCGTCGTACATACATAAATACATTGGGAGCAAGTTAGATATTAACTTACAGTGATTCCTCATGACGTAAAAAGTAGCATGAAATAGTGTGAACTGAAATGAAATATCTCGAAGGGTTGGAATATCCCATTAAACACATAGAAACATAAAATTTACTAACTTTTGTCTAAATTTCAATTTTACTCCTCTACTTGTGGGAAATTAAAATCTTACCCCTAATATAAGGATTTTGCATGCTAACTCCAAATCATACCAACATTTACATTCTTCATATAAATGTTTTCCTAAATCTAAATTAGAAAATTTAAAACACATCACAATTATATGAACTATGCTTTGGACGATTCACATATAAGGCCAAATTTAAAACACATATCATACAACCAAAATCACAATACTCATCACCAAGCAATCGGCATGCTTACTAAGTTCAAAACCGAGTACCATATGTTTTTTTACTTTAGATAAAAATCACTAAATCTGATTGTTTTTTTGTTGTTGAAATAAACCTTTAATAAATGAAACCATACAACTCATATTTAAGTTATAACTTGATCTAAGCAATAAATCTAAAATCACATGGCAAAAACTTTATAATATAAAAATACAAGGCAAACCTGTGAACCTCTTGGAATGGCATGTGGCACTATCCTAGGTGTTACTATTCATCTAAAAAATTGTAAAAATTTTATTACAACATAAAATTTTAAATAATTATACGAGCCCAATGGTGCAATTCATTTTGCAAGATTCGAATTCTAAGTGACTCGATTAATTAGAAAGTCAGTCCTAGATAATATTCACCTGGGAAACAGAAAATATAACATTGCACCATAAAATCCTAAATATTCATATGAAACTAATGGTGCAATTTGTTTTGCCAACCTACATTCCTAAGTGCCTTAAATAAATAAATATGTAAGTTTGTCACTATAGAGGGTCAAAGTTCGACTATGCTGACAGACAAAATCCTAATCAGTCGCTTGATTCATGGAATTTTTTTAGGGTTTCATAACGCTCCTAAGGTCTAAAGAAATTCGTCCATTGAATTTGCGAGCTGTTGCTAGTGACATCACAAAACCTAAAAGAAAAAAAAGCAAAAGAATTGATGATATGAATCGCATGACATTTAGAAAAGAAAACATCGTCAATTAGGAAAAAATAACAACATAAGTGCTCACTATAAAGAATTAATTAACAAACCAATGGTGTATCAAAGTCAAACTATCGATGTGCACCCAATGTACATTGAGATGGTGCTTTTTTTCTCAAAGTTGTCCCTATAAAAATTGAGTTTAAAATTAAGTTTGTTATATAAATATAACACAATCTCTTAC
Organism: Juglans mandshurica; assembly: GCA_022457165.1. NCBI lineage: Eukaryota > Viridiplantae > Streptophyta > Magnoliopsida > Fagales > Juglandaceae > Juglans > Juglans mandshurica. The sequence continues at coordinate 12,238,504 of CM039630.1, read as the reverse complement.
AAGCAAAATCAAAGAATGAATTAAGAGCAATTACCGCTTCCAGGAAGATTAACATCCTCCTTCTCATGGCTCTCAGCAAAGTCCACCACCTCCCAAACTTGAATTGGCTTTCCTTTGATTAAATTCTAATTGCAAATCAAAGTGTCCATAATGCTAGGAGACAGTGAACTCCGGAATGGATCCAATATGTACTCTCCGATGCTAAATGCCTACTCTGAGGCTTCAATAGGAATAGAAATAACCAAAATACTGCGGGCTATCTATCTCTCAAAGTATGTGATACTTGACAAAACTTACTTTCCGTCCAGCTAAGATATCAAATTCCTTTGCACCTGGGTATAATTCTATCGACAAGTATCTTTCTAAGTCTGATTAATTATCTAAGTTCTTCTTAAACTTATGGGTAGCACCAAACCTCAGACCCCATTTATGCTTTTTTGACCTACCAGCTTTAGGAGGAGGTGATGTGATAGATGGTGGAACCTCTATATTAACCCCTCTATATGCAACGAACTCATCATACAACCTATTGAGGGTGTTTTTAACCGTTGATAGAAGTTGATCCACCCATCCCTTATTGCTTGTGTTATTCAACCCATCCTTTATTCTATCAATTGTGACATATAGAAAAACATTAATCCTACTCAAATCTCCCAAATATTTGGATTAATTATACTTTGCCCCTCGAACTTTCACTCAATTCACAATGTGTCTCCAAAACTAATAATTGCATCAAACTGGACCAGCTTACTTTTAAAACTTTCCAATCCTCCATTCCGTCTACCAGCAACGTTAAATGTAATGAAAATTCCCTCCATGTTGCTGCTCATGTGCATAACATTCACTGCAAAGAAGTAATTTTTATCTAATTTATTATCATCAACCATATAAAATATGAAATAATATATGCCATCAATTAATAATAAATCATAAATCATTAACTATATATAAAATGTATGACATTATTAATAATTATGCATTCTGAAGAGTAAAGTCTAAGTTAGTAAGTAGTAACTATCAACATTATAAATATAATTATAGTAATATATTTTTTAATGAGTTAGTTACATAATCCACATTAATAATTCACTTAATTTTAATTTATTAATTTAAATAATTTTTTTATTAATTTATATATGGTTAATGAATATCAAATAATTTCATTGTGTGCATAGATTATTCATTCTTGCTTGCAACTTAGGTATTAAATAATTTTATATATGGTTATTCATGTATGATTTATTATTAATTAATAACATATATTATTTAATATTTATATGGTCAATGATAATAAATTAGATAAAAATTACATCTTTGCAGTGAATGTTATACACGTGAGTAGTACGTGGAGGTACTTTTCGTTACATTTGACGTTGCTGGTAGACGAAATGGGGGATTGATAAGTTTTGAAAGTAAGAGGGTCCATTTTGATGCAATTATTAGTTTCGGGAGTACGTTGAGAAATGAGTGAAAGTTCAGGAGGACAAAGTGTAATTAACTCCAAATATTTTTCATACTTGAGCCTCATGTTCAATGCATAATTCCTAAAGTAGGATCAACGTTTTTACGCATTTCATCCAATTGCTCATTCACTTTACAAACTTGTTGACAATATCTATTGGATATTACATATAAAGACCCAAAACTGATGCATGTGACATCATAAAAAAGTCACAAGAATTCTACAAAACTCGAATATTTTCCCAATCAACATCGTTTGGTTGCCCAGATCATCCATGGCATCAAAGACCTTTCTATATTGCTTGGCCATTTTCAACATCAAGACACAACATCTTACATTCAAGACTCGTAGCAAGAACAAAGATCTTGAATTTTCCAAGTCTAGCTGGTGAAGATCTCACAAACCTCACCGCATTTCTTAATCTTGCAACCAATTATTGAACATCTTTCAAACCGTCAGTCACAAAAAGTTTTAAGAAAATGTGCACAATATCGAACATGCTAAAATTCACCACGCAATATAGACAAGTTTTCCCATGCAACCCTATTCTTTAGATACACGTGCGGTATCATTATTCGAGGCATTGTCAACCTTTATTGTCACCACCCGCTCCAAACACCGCACCTTTTATTTTGGACTTCACCACCTTTCCAATTGTGTCACCTTTGTGATTGAGAATTAAACAAAACTTAAGAATCCTTTTGTGTAACCTCCAATCGCTATATATAAAAAAAAAGAGCAGTCAAACACATGTAGTTCATGTTTTGAATTGATATCCATTTATCAGTGGTGAGGCAAAATCTTTGACATTTTAATAAGTTCTTTAACAAATCCATCTCTAGGCTGTATATTTTAAGAACATCCTTCAGTACCTAGGTTTCAACTTTTTAGAGTAGGCTTGGAACCCTTCACCCTCCACAAACCAAAAGGGTGGCTCGTCTATTTTGATCATACGAGCTAAACTACTCTGGGTCAAACTTCACAAACCTCTACAATTTATTGCCCCTACTACTCTCATCTGACATATTCTTAAGTCCAATCTCAAATCTAGATTGATTCTTTTCAATTACTAAACGTCGTATCAGACCCTTCTTGCACTGTTCTTCAAAATGATTTTTTAGCTAGGAAGTACCATGTTATTTATAGTGACATCCATAAAAAAAAAATCACAATAATTATATTCTGCTTATAGGTCATTAGGGTCACCAACTTCTAATTTGGTAAAATGTCCCCACATGATGGAAATTAGTTTTCTTTTTGGCAGACCCATGGGTGTAGGGGTAATGGTAGGTGTAAGGCAGGTAGCACTAGTGCTAGTGTTCAGACTTGGAGTTGTATTACGATCACCTACACAATCATGATCACCACTATCTATAGCTTCGACAAACAATCAAACACTTGGCATGATTCAAAGTATTAAACTAATTTGGAATTTTTATATTGAGACCTCAACATAGTTTACTGTATTAGATTGAGAGCTCAACATAGTATACTGTATTAGATTGAGAGCTCAACATAGTTTGGGGTTTCAATTTTGAAATCCCAAAATAGATTAGATAGGGGTTTCAAATTGAACTCCTAACATAATTTAGGGGTTCAATCCAAAACCCTAAATTAGGTTAGGGGTTCTAATTGATCCATAAGATTATTCAAGGTGTTGGATTTGATTGGATGCTCCCAGACCTCGCTTGGGATTGGACGGAGTTTGAAGCGTTGTGGCATGCAGTTCAAGGTTACACACCAGTCATAACAGTTAACATGCATTGCACATAGTATGCTTCTAGTAGTATGCAACAATCGCAGCGGAAAAAGTTCAAATCTAAGTAAAGATTGAGCAATTAAAGTATGATACCAAATAAAGAAACTAATTAATCCCAAAAGTATTTGTTTGGAGACTTCCAAAATACTAACTGAGGGTTTTAACCAAAACCCCTTTTCATCAAAATATCATTGTACCATGTTTACATAGGCAAGAAAATGTCCTTTCTTTTATCTATTGTAGGTCCTCAAAAAGTTTCAGCACTTCATAGATTAAGTTCTCGACTGACTCTAGTTTCTCTACTAATGTTGGCTCTGCAGAGCGTTTAGGACTCTTAGGGGCCTCCTTAGTTCATGGGGAATCTTCCCTCTTGGGTTTCCCCATTGCTTTTACCTAGATCTGTCACAAGTTCTACTATTCCGGAGGGGAATGGTTGTGGAAACTAGTATAGTGAGATTTCAAAAAATCTTTACAAGTTAAACCAATAAGATATAAGGAGATAATATAAGTATGTTTAGGCAAACCATGAGTATGAATGCATAGACATGAACTTGATCCAAAATCTCATTCGTTCTTGTACGTGATATTTTCAAAACATTGACCGCATTATCATGAAGTAGAGTGACAAAATACCATGTGCAAATATCCTTTTTCAAACAACGTTAATCACTTATAGCCATTAGTTCATATAACAACATGGGTGGACACCTCACGGATCCCCTATACCCTATGGGTTCCTTGCTAGTTACCGCATCACATTGTTGGCCCTTTTGACTGAGTGTGAGTACATCAGAGACCATTTGATACGGAAGTTCACAATTCGCTTTCATCGCATTTTTAATGTGTTGCACCCAATAGCGTTAGGTGCTACTTCGCTTCGGAGTCCTTTAAAAAGAACCCATTCGAAACTGTTGATTGTACTTCATCAACTCAGGAGTTACCACTCCAATTTAAGCACACCAGAGTAGACAAAGGAGTTCCACCATGATATTCTCTGATCTTAGCATTTGGAGTCGTGACAATCCATTTCTTTTCATTTTAATGCACAATCCGAAAACATGTGACATGTGATAATGTAACTTTCATGTAGGGGTGATACCCGCCCCCTACGGGGCGGGGCCACCCCTCCCCCGGCCCCGGCCCCCGCATATGCGTGGGGGGAATTTTTTTCCCCGGACCCCGCCCCCGTCCATGCAGGGGCGGGGTCCCCCGTCCGTTGCCCGGGTTGCGGGGGTGGACCCCCACCCGTCCGCACCCCCCACATGGTACTGGACCTCCAGCCCAGTACTTTTTTCTGGGCCTTAAATGGCCCAGAATCAGTTTTTGGGCCCCTTTGAGCCCAGAATTCTTTTTGGGTCACTTTGGGCCCATTATTTAGATTAAAAAAAATATAAATTTAAAAACAGAAAAGAAATAATTTTTTTTTGATAAGTAGATATTAAGTTTTAACTATTAAATAATTAAGTAATATTCATCACTAAGGCAGTAAGACACTATGCTAAAATAAATAGTTTACAATTATACAAATTAAGAGAACTAATAAACTATTACACTATTACAAACTCTTCTAAAAAAATAAATATTACAAATTGTATAATTAACTATTGTAGCAACATTACAATAATTGTAAATTAAGAAAATTAATTTTGGGGTGGAGCCGTGGCCCGTAGTTGTGAGTTCACTGAGTTGTGTCGAATGTCGATTGCTGTGAGACTGAAAATCAATAAGTTAAAAATAAAAGTTAATAAAAAAAAACCTGAAATATTAATAAGTTAAAAATAAAACAAATTAGAATTAAAAAGTTATAAAAATGAAACAAAGTTTTAAATGCAAAAAACAATTAGGGGAGAAATTATGCAAACCATGGCAATGGTAAGTCCAATAAAGAAGTCATACTACATCGGAGGTAGCCGTAGACGCCGTCTCATGTATCACTATAAGTATTAAATTTGAAATGAAATTAATGAATACCAATTAAATGAAAATAAAAAATTAGAATAAATACCAGATCCAGACTGATCATCACCCTCCTCCTCGACGTCGGCCTCCTCATACTCAAGAACATCCGGAACATGAATTGGAGTTCCCTTGATCCAATTCTGCGTGCAAATCAAAGCCTCCACAGTGGCAGGAGCTAATGAACTCCGAAATGAATTTAATACACGTTCTCCGGTGCTAAAGGCCGACTCTGAGGCTACTGTGCTAACAGGGATGGCCAAAAGTGTGCGGGCTATCTCTCCAAGGATGGGAGATATTTCACAGCATTCACCTTCCACCAACTTAATATATCGAAATCTCGTGAAAATGGTAGAATCTCTGCTGCTAAGTATCTGTCTATCTCTGACTGAGCCTCTATAGAAGTCCGGAGGAAGGGGGTCTGCTCATACCTCTCACCTCACTCCAATCTACGCCTTTTCCCACTCTCGACTTCAGGAAATTGTGAGCCTGAGGCTGAGGGGGTAGATGTAGGTGCCGCAATATTACCATCCCGCAGGGTGGAAAACTCATCAAATAATCTTGTAAGGGTTTCCCAAACCCTTGCTGCAATAAGCTCCGCCTATACTTGCCCGTACGCAAGGCCCAATCCAAATATCATGCCATCCAACTTATACCTCGGGTCAAAGACGACAGCTACATGTAACAAAATATTAGCCCTAGTTAAATCTCCCCAGTACTTGTCGTACTTTGACCTCATAATCAATGCCATCTCCCGCAGCCTAATGTGACCACCCGCGACCATGTCATCTAATTCTTCTTTTACCCTACATATTTGCTGGCATACAACATTGGATGTAGGGTACAAAGTTCCAGATAGTTTCGTGGTGACATCGTAAAAAAGCCTCAAAAACTCTACAAAAATAGTTACAATTTCCCAATCATCAGCTACGGGTTTCCCCAATCCCCCGTGATCATCAAAATATTTTATATATTGGATGTCTTCCTCACCCAATAATGCAAATGCCAGCCTATATTCTTGGGCCACCTCCAACATCAGAAATGTTGAGTTCCATCGTGTAGGCATATCAGTACAAAGGCCCTTCTTAGATGTTAGACCCGCAGATCTCGCAGCAACCTTGAATTTCTCCAACCTTGAAGGAGAAGATCTCACCCATCTCACAACAGTCCTAACCCGAGCAATCGAGTCATGAAGATCTCTCAAACCATCACTGACAATCAAATTTAGAATATGTGCTGCACATCTCACATGCAGACACTCACCACCCATAAGTGTCTTATTTGCCTCTCTAAGATAAGTTTTCAAATGTCCTAATGCAACATCGTTAGACGAGGCATTATCGACTGTGACTGTAACAACTCGGCTCAAACCCCACTCTTTTATTGAAGCCTCCAAGGCCTTCCCAACTGTCTCACCCTTATGATCGGTGATTTTACAAAATTTTATAATTTTCTTGTGTAATGTCCAATGGCAATCAATAAATGCACAGTCAAAGACATATAATTAAAATTTTGGATCGATGTCCAAGTGTCAGTGGTGAGACAAACAAATTGATCCGCCAATTGACCCCTCGACTTCTCCTTTTCAATGTAAAAATGCTTTTTTACATCCTTTGCCACTGTGTGGCGAGAGAGAATATTAAACCTTGGTTCCAAGTAGTGAGAATACGCTTGGAACCCTTTCCCGTCTACAATTTGAAAAGGTATCTGGTCCATTATGACCATACGAGCTAGATGTCTTCTACACTCATCGGGATCATACTTAGTATACCCCCTCAAACTTGCACCCCCACTAGTCCCATCCGCCATTTTTTGAAGTCCAACTTCTAGCCTAGATTGGCTTTTATCTTGTAATGATCTTAATATTGGACTGTTTTTGCATTGCTCTTCTAAGTGCACCTTTAATTGTGAGGTGCCATGTTTCCTATAGTGGCATCCATAAATTTTCCCACAATAGTTACACTTGGCTTGGGGGTTACTTGAGTCACCACCCTCTAGTTTGGTGAAATGACTCCAAACTATTGAAGCAGGTTTCTTGCTGGGCTTGGGGGCGGGGCAAGGTGCTGTAGGGCTACGGGTAGGGGTATGAGTAGGAGGGGTAGGTGTAGGTGTAGGGGTAGGGGTAGGGGTAGGGGTGCCCTCGGCCTGAAAAGGAGAGCTCGCACTCGAATCCGCTGGCATATCCATGAACTAAAGCAAACAATAAATCTGAAATAATAGAAAACATAACAACTATATAATGAACATAAAAGAAAAGTAGAATAAAAAAAAGTATCACACTATCATTTGGTTATAAATGTAATAAAGTATATTAACAACAAATACACTATATGTTGTTAATAAAGTATATTAATAAATACACTACATGAGGAAAGAAAATATGAATGTTTCCTTTATTTAAGTAAGGTAGAAAAGTCGACTCCACATCCAACAAATTAAAAAATATTAACGAAGAAATGACATCTTTTTATTTATTTATTTATTTTTTTTAAATCTTCATCTCTTAATATAACATCAAATAATTTTTAAAATGTAGTATTATGCATGGGTTGAAAAATGATATTTTGAGTAGATAAGTCTTGTGTATTTTTTTTTAAGAAAAAACTTGATTAGTAAATGTGAAACTTACAAGAATAATATTTTTTTTAATGATGAATCTCATTTTTTTTTAAAGAAAATCCTTAGTATACTTGTATAAATTATATCTAGCATTACTAGTCTAGAATAGGGTATTAGAGGATAATATATACACACACAAAGTTAATTTCCAGATTTTAATGGCATGCAATTTCCTATTTATACATTGAGCCCTAAATTAATTTAGGGGTTCCAATATTTGAAAACCCTCGAAACCCTAAATTAATTTAGGGGTTTCAAAGATTGAAACCCCTAAATTAATTTAGGGCTCAAATCCGAAACCCTAAATTAATTTAGGGGTTCCAATCTTTGAATCCCCTAAATTAATTTAGGGTATTTCGAAACCCTAAATTAATTTAGGGGTTCCAATCTTTGAAACCCCTAAATTAATTTAGGGTTTCGAAATACCCTAAATTAATTTAGGGGATTCAAATCGGATTTGAGCCCTAAATTAATTTAGGGGTTCCAATCAGAATTAATTACACAATCAAATCCAATCCAATCCGAAATAATTACAGAAATGAGAAAACAAACACAATTCACATGCATTTCATGGACTTATTCAAATTTCAAACCAAAACACATGCACAATCTAAGCTCCACAGCACACAATTCACAAAAATTCCATCCTCCAACTTCGATAAACCCCATCCTTCCTCCAATCTCCATTAAAAATATAAATCACAAAAAAATAAAATAGGATAGGGTTTGAGTTTCTTACCTTCGAGTTCGGGATTCGGATCTTCGGTGAGATGCAGAGAAAGGGACCGGATGCGCACAACGACGTTGAAGGAGACGCTGGTACTGGTAGCTGGGTGCGGCGCCGAAAACTCAGAGAAAGGGAGAGATGAGCGGAGCTGGGAGCCTGGGTCACTGTGAGGCAGTAGAGACAGAGAAGTGAGAGTCTGAGAGTGAGCGAGGGAGGGAATCGCCGAATTGGGGGGGGGGGGGGAGGGATTTCATTTCTAATTAACCCAGGCATGAAACGACGTCGTTTCATGCCTGGGTTTAAAAACAAAAAAACCTACGCATGAAACGACGTCGTTTCATGCGTATATTTTTTATATATATATATGAACAGTAATTGGCAGGGCAGGGTGGGGTATTTGCGGGGCGGGTGTCACCCCCATCCCGCACCCGCCCCCGGACAGAGCACCAGATGCGGGGTGGGTGACCCCGGCCCCCCATCTGGCGGACGGGGTGGTCCGCCCCGCCGCACGGGTGTGGGGCGGAAACGGGTCGGGGCAGCGGGGGCGGGGCCCCGCTGCCCACCCCTACTTTCATGCAACAATGTCGTGTATCTATACCATAGGCTAATAGTGCATCATCTTTACGGTTTGAAAGAATTAGAACATGCAGAAAATACATGCTCACGTCTAACTTATCAAAGCTCATTGAAGAAGGAAACATTTATCAAAACATGTATTTTGAATCAATAAGCAACGATTAAACATCGTATGCATGTGTAATACATAAACTATAGCATGGGATAAGCAACAATTCCAAAATTAGATTTGAACGACAAAATCCAAAGTTTACACATGACATGAATACGTTATCCAAGAGTAAGTTAGAGGCTAACTTACAAAGTTTCAAAATCATTATTTCCTGATGATCAAGCACGATGAAAGTGTATGTATCAATCATTAGATTACTAAAAACAACAATATTTCAAACCAAACATGTGTGTCATCTTCTAGGGTTTAAACCTTATCAGTTCTAGGGTTTTGTTTTCTCATTTTGTGACCCTTCCCTTTTCTTGAGCCTCATAGACTCGTGCCTTGAGGAAAAAAGCTCAAGGCAGAATGGTGTTAACACTCCCCTTACTCAGTAAAACCCATAATGGTTCGGTGTTAGTTGATCCTTGTAACCGTAATAGTCAGTTATGTTCGTTATGTGAAAATAATATACTAGTGTGTATATAACAACTCTATGGCCGAAAGTTCTTGAAGATGTGTAAGGATTTGTAACTTGTGTCTTTACTAGAAAGAAGATCTCCATGAAAACCCTAATGGTGGCCAAAAGTGACCTATCCCTACAATGGTTCTTCATCTCCATTTGGCTATTGATGGTTCAGGTTCTTTGTGATGAAAACTCTAGAGATTCAAACTTGACAAGATTAAGCATGGTCGAACTAAATACTCCATCAATCTCACAAAACTCGCAACAAGGTCGCATCACACTACCCTTAACTCCCTCAAGCTGAACCTTCTCCAACCCAACAACCCTTGGTAGTGCGTGTGTATTCAAGAGAAGAGAGAGAGACAAAAACTTGAATATCTTTACCGTGTAGAGCTTCCCAACATGAGGTCCTCAGCTTCCCCCTTATGCTTGTGTGAAGAAAGTGTTTGGATGGAAGGAAAATAATATTTGGGTTGCTCTTCCTTGGGTAGGTGAGATAGAGAGAGGATAGGAGAGGTAAAATCTGAAAATAGAGGAAATGATTCTTGGGTGCCTTCCTTGGGGGCTATGGCACTGGTCCCATTAGTGCCCTTCTTAAATGCCTCCCTCAATTCTCACTTATTCTCTCTCCCGTCATCACTTCTATTGTGAAAACCGAAGGGTCCTTGTGCATGGGCACCATGTGGCATCTTGCTTTTTGCCTTGGCTGAAATCCGAGCTCTTTATCTTCTCTCATCATTGTTTCTCTTGGAAATGACAAATGAAACCTCTAGCATGGGCAACAAGTGGCAAGCTTCTTTCCCTAGTAGACCCTAAAGCCCTTTTCCTTCCTTTTATGGTCTAAGTTCAATGTACCATGTCTTGGGAAAAATAGGGGCTTGTGGATCCTCATGGCAGAAACCCTAGATGTCCCTCATCATGATTAGATCCTAATAGAATCCTTAAGGTATCTTGCACGGTTGCATATGGCATGTGGCCTGTGAGTCCCTTGCCATGCTCGAAATCATTTTCCCTCCTTTCTTCTTTCACTTTTAGGCCCAAATACAATGAACTTAATGGAGGGATATGACATGGTTGCTAAGTTGCATGAGGTAGGTGTGTGACTCTTACCCTAACCCAATCCCTATTGTCTTCTTTCATCCATGGATTTTTCTAGAAATCTTAAAGCCCTATGCATGTGTGACAAATGGCCATAAGAAAGTCGGCTTCCATGGGGTTGGGCATGTGCTTCAGTAAGCCGAACCCTAACCCTTCTTGTCTCATGTATCTTCTTCTAGAAGCCATCTTGGATGCTTGCCAAACCGAAATGCCTCTTCCCAAGGTTCCAATGATTGAAGCTTAGGGAAGCCTATGGGTCATTCTCTCTTTAATGGGTGCTTCCTCCTTAAGCCAAAATCCTAATTTATTTATTTTTTTTTTAAAAAAGAACCTTACATCCTTTAGTGGCCAGAACTCACTAGTCCCATGGGTCTTCTTGTGGGATTGGGCGCCTATCTCATTAAAAAATGGTAGGAGCCCTTGTCACTTACTAGGTTCTCATCTTATTCATCCATTGGGCTAAGTTCTAATTGGACTAAGGCCAAAATAATAAATGTAACAGGCGAGGACTTGGCTAAGTCTGGGTTGTCACATGCTTCCCCCTTAAGAAAAGACTTTATCCTCGAGATTGGTATTGAAACTATTAAAATGGATTTAATTCTAAAGGGGTAAACTTGCATGATTATGCTCGGTAGCCCAGTCAAGTCTTGAGACGAAGAAGGTGGAGGTATTTCCTTTTCTTCTTCTGAGATCAAATCTTGAGATAAGTAAAAGATTGCATCCACATCATGGTCGTAATACATGTTCATCCTTAACTCATTCAACTTATGTTCTATGGTGGCCTTGTCATCTTCCAAAGGTTGGCCTTCCTCATGAACACGAAGACGATCAATTAAAGTATTGGAGATCTCCGCAGCATGACTCTATTCGTTCTCTTGATTAAGCTTGAGTACTCACAACCTTGTAGCGTCTCTCCATACTAATAGATGATGTGGAGGTTGTCTTCATGTGGCAATACTCATCACCAAAAAATGTTCCCTCTAAAGTTTGCAATCATTCGATCCAACCTTTCTTGCCGGTTTTTGTATCTAAGCTCTCGTATATTCCTAATCCTGGCTATAGAAAATGTCGACATACGCGTAGTTGTTCTAGATAGTGCCATGCCTTGTTATCAATGGTAAGGTTGACATTTAACAAAACATCAATCAAAAGTTCAATCTGATAAACATTCCTATTACTAAATCATCCATGAATATAATTCAACCAGACATAGGATCACTAGTTCTTAAAAGACAAACTAATAAGGGTATTTAGTCCTCATCGAATCCTCTCTCTCCCAGGTAGCTTCTTGGAAATCAGGATTGTTCCAAAGCATCTTGATCAGAGATATCTTCCGATTCCTTAGCTCCTATTCCTTTTGATCGACAATTTGCATAGGCCATTCTCTATAGGATAGGTTAGGCTGGATCTAAATGCTACTTGGTTCCATTATCACCGATCGTCATTCTCCGAAACTCTTCTTCAAAGAAGATATATGGAACAAGTCGTGTACCCTTGCATTTCCATGGGCAAGTTCAATCTATAGGCTACTGGCCCAACTTTCCCCATGATTTCATAAGGTCTTACGTATCGAGGACTTAACTTCCCCCTCTTGCTAAAACAGACAACTCCTTTTATGGGTGGCACCTTAGCATATACCAAATTGCCTACTGAGAACTCTAAGCTTCTTCTTCTACGGTCGACATAGCTTTTCTATCTACTTTGAGTTGCCTACATTCGTTCTTTGATTTGTAGAACTTGTTCCTTGACTTCCTACAAATATTCGAGACCTATTACCTTTCTCTCCAGACCTCATCCCAGTACAACTAAGATCTATACTTCCTTCCGTACAAGGCCTCATAAGGCACCATCTGAATGGTGGCTTGGAAACTATTGTTATAAGCAAACTCCACCAAAGGCTAGTGCGCTTCCCAATTACCTTTTGTTTCCAATACAAAAGCTCGGAGCATATCCTGCAGTGTTTGTATTATCCATTTAGTTTACTTGTCGGTTTGTGGGTGATATGCATTACTAAACTTCAAGCTCGTACCTAGTGAGTTCTAAAGACTTTGCCAGAAATGTGACATGAACCGTGTATCTCTATCCGATACAATAGATCTAAGTACACCATGTAGGCGAACTATCTCCTTAACATATATCTTGGACAACTTGTCCATAGAGTAAGTGTTGGTGATTGGCAAAAAGTGAGCACTCGTTATCAATCTATCAATAATAAACCATATGAAGTTTATCCCTATTGATGTCCATGGCAGTACGATTACCAAGTCCAAGGGGATATCTTCCCACTTCCATTCTGGAACGGGTAAAGGTTGCAATTCACTTGTCGGTCTTTGATGTTCTACTTTCAATAGTTACACACAGAACATTTAACTACAAATTCTGCCATGTCCCTATTCATGCCATCCCACCGATAATGTCCTTTTAAATCCTGATACATCTTAGTTTTGCTCGGAGATGCGATGTAAGGTGTACATTGTGCCTCTTTTAGTATGTTCTCCTTTAACTTTGGATCCGTAGGATTACATTCCTCTCATTATAATACAACATTCCATCTCCATGAATGCTAAAGTGTCGAGAAAGTTTAGCTTCCAGGATTTTCTGTCGAAATCTACCAAGTTTCTCATCCTTTTGCTTTTGTTCCCTGATTTCAATATCACTCAAAGGTATAATCTTTTTTACTGTGGCTAATGGAGCACTCCCTTGAGAATTCTCAATTAGCAGATTTCTCATGCTTGCTAATAATGGCTTTGTTCTCGTCTAGGTCTTATGAATAAGGGCATCTGCTACTATGTTGGCCTTTCTAGGGTGATACTTTATTTTATACTGGTAATCATTGTTTCGATCGATCTTCTCTACCTCTTATTCAAGTTCATCCAAAATGATACTTGAGGCTTTTGTGATCAATGAAAGCTTCACACTTTTCTCCATTCAAATAGTGTCTCAAATATTATGTGCGAACACCACTGCAACCAACTCCGAGTCATGGGTAGAATAGTTTTCCTCATGACCCTTTAGTTGTCATGAGGCATACACAACTACTCATCCTTTATGCATTAGAACACAACCTAGACCCATCTTGGATGTGTTACTGTAAACCACGTAAGGCTTGTGTGGTTTGGGTAAGGATTATATCGGAGCACCAGTCAATCTTTTCTTCAACTTAGCGTTCTTCCTAGTTAGCGCAGTAAGGGATCCTAAGATTCTGGAAAAATCTTCCCCAAATCTCCGGTAGTATCTAGCTAAACCATGAAAACTACGTATCTCGTGTGCCTTGTTCGGTTTCTCCCATTCTCTTATTGCTTCTATCTTAGCAGGATCCACTCTACACCTTTGCTTGAAATCACATGCCCTAGAAACTTCACCTCTCGAAGCCAAAACACACATTTACTGAGTTTTGCATAGAGCTGGTATTCTTATAATCTTTCTAGTTCTAGACCCTAATGCATTCCATGCTCCTCATCACTTTGGGAATCGATTAAAATATCATCAGTGAAGACTACCACAAAACTATCCAAATAAGGCCTAAAGATCTGATTCATTAAGTCGATAAATGGTACTGGGGCATTTGTCCATCTAAAGGGCATTACTAAGAACTCGTAATATCTGTATCGGGTTCTAAAGGCACTTTTAGAAACATCTTGCTCCCTAAGCTTAAGCTGGTGGTATACTAACCTCAAATATATTTTTGAAAATACCGAAGCTCCCTATGATCTAAGAGATCTTCAATTCTAGGTAACAAATACTTATTCTTAATGATTATCTTATTCAATTCTCGATAACCGATGCACATCCTCATAGATTCATTCTTCTTCTTTAGAAACAAAATGGGCGCACCCCATGGGGAAGAATTAGGTTGAATAAACCCTTTTTCCAACAACTCCTCAATCTAGGCTTTTAACTCATTTAGTTATGCCGGGGCCATCCTATAGGGCGGTCTTTGTACATGGGCGGTTGTTAGCTACGGTAGTATCTGGCTAAACCATGGAACTACATATCTCGTGTGCATTGGTTGGTTTCTACCATTCCATTATTGCTTCTATCTCTGCAGGGTCCACTGCTACACCTTTGTTGGAAATCACATGCCTTAGAAACTTTACCTCTCAAAGCCAAAACTCACATTTACTGAGTTTTGCGTAGAGTTGATATTCCTGTAATCTTTCTAGTACCAAACCCTAATGTATTCTATGCTTCTCATCACTTCGGGAATAGATTAAAATATCATCAATGAAGACTACCACAAAACTATCCAAATAAGGCCTAAAGATCTTTCATTTCCATAAATGCTACCGCAGCATTTTTCTATCCAAAGGGCATTACTAAGAACTCGTAATGTCCGTATCGGGTTCTGAATGCACTTTTAGAAACATCTTGCTCCCTAATCTTAAGCCGATGGTATCCTGACCTCAAATATATCTTAGAAAATACTGAACCTTCCTAAAGTTGATCTAAGAGATCGTCAATTCTAGGTAATAGATGCTTATTCTTAATGGTAACCTTATTCAATTCTTGATAATCAATGCACATTCTCATAGATCTGTCATTCTTCTTTACAAAAAAACAGGCGCACCCCATGGGGAAGAACTAAGTCAAATAAACCCTTTTTCCAACAACTCCTTAATCTGGGCTTTTAACTCCTTTAGTTTCGCCTTGGGCATCCTATAGGGCACTCTATGTATAGGGGTGGCTGCTGGCTCTAGTTCTCTGATAAAGTCCACTTCTCTTTCTGTGGGTAATCCAGGTAAGTCATTAGCAAATAGCTTAGGAAATTCCTCTATCACGGGTATTCCCTGCACTCCTTTAGACTCCTCCGCCCTTTCTATTGAAAATAATAAGAAAATGGTCACACCTTCTAGAACACTCCTCTTAACCTGGCAAGCCGTAATCACTAACGGGGATGCGTTGATAGGTTCTCCTATGTAACAAACTCTATCAGCAGTGAGTGGTTTGAATATCACTTCCCTCTTCCGGCAATCAATCTTAGCATAGTGCCTAAATAGTCAATCCATCTCTAGGATTACATCGAATTCTATTGGACGGAACATGATTAAGACGGCTTTCCTGATACAAGAGCTATAAACCACAAGGCTATAAAAACTCAAGGGAAAAAAGAGGAGCCAAAGAAAAAACTTTAGCTGCCCCTGCATAGGAAGGCTTCAAACTGCCATTAGCTCCCTGACCATTGAATTGGTTTGGAGTCTTTGCCATTTGGCCTAGAAAGACCAACATTCTCGGGAGGGGCACTCGGACTAGAAGACAGGTCTGGATGGGACCTAGAATAGGAGAGTTGCTGGCCATTCACTACTTGAGAACTTACCTTCCAGCCCAAAAGCACCGCGGAGAGCAACATAATTCCACAAACTGCCTAGTTGACACCAACGAGTAACCACAGATCTAGTTTCTCCCGTTGAGTTGCTTTTTAGAGCTCTTTTATGTTTGCTTACTCACTCAAAATGATTCTTCTCGTCGTTCTACAAACTTGGATAAAGTGAAGCTTGTAGGCTCTCAAAATGGCTAAAGTCTTGTTCGTTCACTTGGTTTATTTTCTTTACATAGGTTGGTCTTTGGTTAAAAGGTTAAGACAAACGACTAGCCTGTTCAAATGATTAGAGAAGCCAAGGACATGGAAAATTTCATTATGTTCAACCTTAACTCCCCCAAGAGGAGATCTTTTAGAAATAACGATCATCAGTCTCTCGGCGGAGATCGCTATACGAATTGTTTTCAACCTAATCCAACATAAAACAAATTCGATTTCAACACCAATCCTGCCACCTCCATCAAGCAATCCTTGATTACTCGCATACAAAAAACCATACTCCCATTCGGGATAGTTACTAGAACCCTTTGAGGCAAAGGCTCAGTAGTCAAATCACACAATCGTACTAAAGTCGCAAATACAAAGGATTGTATTGCTCTTGAATCAATCAAGGCACAAGCCAAATATCAGAACAACTTAACCTTACCTATCAAGATAACTAAGATTATCCAAAGAACTTAAATCAAGCTAACTATTCAACTAGGGTAAGGTTAAAGAGAAACCAATAATCACTCCAACTTCTACTGTCTCAGCAGTTTCCAAATCCACCTGTCCCAGAGTTTTGGCATAAACTCTAACTTTCACTTGGGTCTTAGGATTGACTTCAGGTGCTACTCCCCCACTAGGCGTGTTGTAGGGATTATCTTGAATCAAGTCACCCGTCTGGCTGCACATAAAACCGTTTAGGTTTTGGAAGTATTTTAATCAAGCGATTTAACCATATAACATGTGAAAGTATTTTAATCAAGCGATTAAACACAATGCTAGAAACTGATTCATTTAGGTTTTGGAAGTCAACTTTATGGTTTGGATAAAACCGTTTAGGATTTCGATTTCAACCATGCTTTTGGGTTCTCCATTGGACTCCAACCATATAGGATTTCACTAGGGTGGAAATTCTCTTTGGTTTGGCACAATTTGATTGGTCGAATGAAATAAAGTTTTTGCTTAAGTGGCATGATCTCACACCTTGATTCCTTCAAATCCATAAAACGTTCCACATGGTGCCAAGTGTCTAATACTATTCTTTAAGTGTGGCTAAAATCTTGCCAAATATCAAAATAATACTTCTCTAATCTAATTTAGACATTCCACGCTATGATTTTGAAACACTATAATTGGTGCACTTATTGAGGTTACTATTCACTTTAGAGAAGTGAATCATAAACTTAGCACTAAAAATTTCTAAATATTCTTATTAACTTACAGTGAAAATCGTTTACTGAAATTCAACCTCGAAGTGCCCCTAAAAATAATTTCATAGTTTCAAACAAGCGTTTCGTATGAAAATATGAAAATTGACTTATTGGGCTATAAAATCCTAAATAATCAACTGAATCTAATGGTGCAGACAATAACGCATTTTGACACTTATAACTACTCAAATAATTAGAATCTCACTTTTTGCACCATAGTGAGTGATAACACTGACTATGTTGACAGACTAAGACCTATACGATTGGTCGATTCGTGAGTTTTCACGAAGTTCGTAAAGCCAATAGAAATTTCACCTTTAAATTTCTAGCGGGCTGTTACATGTGCTAGAACGAGAGAGCATAAATACAAAGTCAACATCAGCAGAGGTTCAGTGTTTAAGAGAAAAATAGGGATAGTCTGCAATTAATCTCACTGGCTTAGCTAAATAACATGTCTTGTTCTCATTTCTATCTCCGTAAAATCAGTCTTAAGTTTCATCTAATTCGCATCAAATTTTTTTTATTCTTTGTAATCCATCTGTAATCTCACTCTCTAAGCTTTTTCCCTTTTGCAATGGCTCTACAATCTTCTTCCAACAATCCCCTTAATCACTATATGAAGTATTCTACATCTCAGCCACAAGTTATTTCTGCATCTGCCATAGGTGCTATGATGCACCATGAGAATGATTTGACTAACAAGTCAAATAGTAATGCCATTTATGAGCTTGTGAGTCTCAGTACTTGATACTCATCGTCCATTATCGCGTTTTCTCGGTGGTTATAGACCAGAACCTGTGAGATCGAAAAGCTTAACGAGAAAATTTATGTACTTCATTGACTTATTCACGAGTCTAATAAAAAATAGAAGATTTACAGCAAGAGAATAAGGATTTGAAATCCTTCCTTGACTTTTCATTGTGTCTGTCTAATCCTTTAGATAAGGAGAACATGTTGATAAATGAAGAACAAGAACGCTTGAAAAATGAGGCTAAAAGTCTCAAGTTTTTGTAAGGCGTTTGAGAAAATAAAATAAAGATGTGGAACAGATATTCATGACATGCATTATTCATATTTATCTTCTAATCATGCATAATCTATCTTCTGGAAGAGGTGTCAATAATTCAAAGTCAGTGTAACAGATGGAGTCTAGCTAAATATATATATATATATATATATATATTAATAATTAATTGGGATTAGGGGTAAGGGTACATTAATATGGGATGCACAGCCCAATTGATTTATTCTTTCTCTATCTCTGTTTCCCGTTTTTTCCCTCTACCCGAACACCCTCTAAATATCTCAAAAACGTTTCTTTCTCTCCCCTCTGTTAGTCACTATCGTTTCTCTACCCAAAAATAAAAATAAAAAAATTATTTTCTGATCTATCACAACATGCAAATAAAAAACGAAAAACCCAAAATCAAATCTTGGATCATCTTCAACAACTTGAAAAAAAAAAGATCTATTTTTTCATAAATCTGTAAATCACACAACTAAAAAAAAGCTACAACCCAGTTGATCAACAGAACACCACAAACTTGAAGATGAAAACATGCACATCAAACAAGCAAAAAAAAAAAAAAATCAGCTTCAACAAAATGAAAGGAAAAAAACGAAACCCATATTCTAGATCCCCCATGAAACTAAAGATGCAGTTGATCAACACAAATCGAACACCACAAACCTGAAGATGAAAACATGCACATCAGACAAGCTGAAAAAATAAGAAAAAACCCAACACTGGAAAAAACAAACTTGAATATAGAAAACGAAGACTAAAAGAAGAGAGAAGATGCAGAGAAAAAAGAAGAAGAAGAGAAAGAAAGTTTGCTTCCAGAGAGAAGAGGAAAGAGAAGATATAGTGGTAATTTACACGAGTTAATTTTTTATAACTTTTTTTAAAAAACACATTAATAAAATAGGATCATTTTTTAATTCTAAATTTGTAACTAATCATGTGTAAAATACTGAGAAACAAAAGTTATATAATGTCTAATACTAAAATGTAACAAATAAATTTAATAATCACAGAGTTTAAAACAGAAGAAAATAAGATACTGCCCAAGATTAAAGTTTATTTTTTCAAGAGTAAAATACTTTTTTATAAAAATTTAATAATGAGTTAGTATTTTTTAGGATAATTTTTTTAGATGGACTGATTTTTAAAGAGTTTTTATAGGCATCATCATCATCATCATCATCATCATCATCATCATCATCATCATCATCATCATCATCATCATCATCATCATTATTATTATTATTATTATTATGATGATGATTATTATTATTATTATTATTATTATTATTATTATTATTATTATTATATATAGGCATTATTTTAAGATTAATTATGAAGAAAAGTAGTCCTTCTATATTACTAATGAGCCATTGCATGATATGGATTCTCTGTCATTAGTTAATGTGTAGGATCTCATTTTTTGCAAAGTGCGGTGTCATATTCCTCATAATAATTTATGATCAACAACTATTATTGCCATATTTACAAATTGGTCTGTTTATCATGATCACAGCATTCTATTATTTCTTATAATATAAAGAGAAAATATAAATATCAGCTTACTGTTTGTTGAAACCGCCGCACACTCAATGCATTGAGTGAAAAAAAAAACCTACGTGGTGTGCTGCGGCTTCCGGCTGATGCACAACACAGCCCTAATATAAATATATGTGTGAGAACTGTTCCCATTAATTTGGTTTTATATAGGCTATCGATGGATGAACAGGCAATGACCAAGAATGAATAGTAACACTTTATTTCTTCCATCCATGCCCATGTGGTCATCGATCAGCTTTGAGGAATGATTAGGAAGGAAATATTTTCTTTTGCTTTATTAGAAAATATATTTATCAGAAAATATAAATACCACATATACAACATCCCCACCACACTCAATGCATTGAGTGAAAAAAAAAAAAAAAAAAAAATTTGCTTGGGATGGCGCAATGTGCGACTGCTCCCAGCAATTCTCTATATTTATTAAATGTTTTCTTCTTCTCCGTCGATGACTGACAGATGGGTCTCACGGGTCCATTCTTGCTTTTCACTTTGCCTTTTTACAGTTTTACTCATTTGGCCATGTATCCCAATTCCTCAGTGTGGTCTTCTTTCCTTCTTAGGTTTTTTTTTTTTTTTTTTTTTTTCCACGACCCAAACAAAGAGGAGGAAAATTGAAGTTTTCGGATCAAGAATTTGGGTTTTCTTTCTTTCGATTAAAGAGATAAAAATTTCACAGGAGAAGAGGAAAAATATCGTGCATGCCTACGGAAATGAGTTTGCAATGTGCAAACAGTAAACATAATTTATTTTGCTATTTTGAAAAATGCTGCCTTTGAGGCTGTGAGAGACTGAGTCGATCTCCAACAAATGAAAATGTGCATGTTTTTCTTTTTCTTTTTCTTATTTTTTTCAAAGTTTCTTTCTCCCAATCTTTTGAAAAGGTGCATCTTTGAATCATTTATTTGTGGGCGGCTCGATCCCATGAAGAGATAAGATTGGTACCATTTGGGTCATTCAAGACTCCAACTCAGATCTGGACCCCCCATGAAACTGAAGATGCAGTTGATCAACACAAATCGAACACCACAAGCTTGAGGATAAAAACGTGCACATTAGACAAGCAAAAAAAATTAACTTCAACGAAATGAAAGGAAAAAAACAAACCCAACACTGAAAAATAAACTTGAAGAACCAAAAGAATAAAGAAGATGCACGGAAGAGAGAAGGCGAAGAGAGATAAAAGAGAGGATTTGAATTGAGAGAGAGAACCCGAGCGGGAGAGAGCTGACAATGATAGAGGATTTGAGAGAATAGTAGAACGAGAAAGGCTTTGGATCCCGATAATGGGTTGAGCATTTCTGCCGACAATATTTTTTATGTTTTTTTTTTAATTTATTTAATGATTAAAGAAATGATTTTTAATTATATTCTGAATTTTTTTATTTTTTAAAAGATATTTAAGTATATCAAAAAATTGAATGAAAATAAATCAGAAAAAAATAAGAAAATGTTTTTTGCCTTTTCGGGGCATCTTCGGGCTGCATCTCTCGGGAGATGTAGCGGTACTTAAAACGGGAAGATCATGTATCGGGTAGGAGCTTGGAGTCTATCTCGAGTCCTTGTTTGGGTATTAAGGATTCTCAAATTATTATCAAGGTATTTTGAAGTATTTATGGGTTTTTTAGATTTTTTCTGATATCTTCTTTTAAAACATCATTTAGACACAAAATGATTTTAAATTTTAAATTTTAAATTTTTTCATCTAATCATTACTTAAATATTATTTAAATATAAAATTCAATACAAATTTTTTAAAATTTTAAATAAAACATAAAAACAATACAATTTTTTTAAATTTTAAAATAAAAATAATATTGAAACAATTTTTTAAATTTATAATATTTTTATTTAACTTCTTATCTTTACTTTTCAAAATTTATTAAAATATTTTAATTAAAATAATTTTATAATTATTTATAGATATTTTAAAATATCTAAATGACACTTTACATTAACATGCGGTGGAAAAGTAAGAAATAAATTTGTCTAGAAATAAATGTGTACAGACCCTACTTTGAATGGTGGATGTCAAACGAAGGTAGGAGTGTCATTTTTACAAAGAAATGACACGATGCAATATACATTCCAATTCTTAATTCTTTTGTCTCATAATGGTAAAAAAAAAAAAAAAAAAGGGTCCTATTTCAAAAT
Organism: Juglans mandshurica; assembly: GCA_022457165.1. Lineage (NCBI taxonomy): Eukaryota > Viridiplantae > Streptophyta > Magnoliopsida > Fagales > Juglandaceae > Juglans > Juglans mandshurica. Next base: position 12,216,220 of record CM039630.1, on the reverse strand, counting down.
GTTCATGTCTTTTTTCAGTTCAAGTAGTATTTGTTAATAGTTTTTAATATTTTAATAGGTTACATTGACTAAGCAAGAGCAAAGTGTGACTGAAGAGACTGATAATCAAGTAAAGATATGGTCTCTTATCCAACCCAACTTGGTTGAGACTTTGCAAAATCTAGAAGAACTTGATGTCGTTGATTGTGATTTATTGGAAGTGATATTTCAACTAGAGGGACTGTATATTGAGGAAAGCCTTGTCTTTGACAATTTGACAGCGTTACATTTAATCTATTTGCCAAAGTTGGTGCATATATGGAAGAAGGGTCCACAAGAAATTAGAGGCTTCGGTAACTTGAAAATTCTACAAGTCGAAAGTTGTGACAGTTTGAAATATTCTATTTGGTATCTTGAAGACTATTTGGATGAATTGATTGGTTGATTGAGCGGCAAGATGTTTGTAATCAATCATATTTTCAGGTAAGGAAATGCTCCAGTTGATTTCTTTAGTATAAATACAAATGAGCTTCTCAGGATAAATCTGAATGGCTTTGGATGATTGTGGAGGTTCATGGACTGAGATAGATCTAGTTCCTCCTCTTTTGAGGGGCTTGATTCAGACAGATAAGCTTGGTTTCCCTTATTTTAGAAATGTTTAGTAATTGATTCAACTTTCTTTAGTATGTTTTCCTGGTTTTTGATGTTGTTGGGTTGTTTATTGGTTGTTGACGTGTATTGATCTTCCTGTTATAGTTTGTTATGGTCTATTATAGTTTTCATTGGTTTTGATATTTGGGATGGGATTTTTGGTTAGATTGTAAATCCCAAGAGTCCTTTTTGTTTCAATGGTATTCCTCCGCCATAAGCGAGGGCAATCAATAAAATTGGGGTTCCGTCCTCTTTTATAAAAAATAACAGGATGAAAAGTCAAATTGTTATCACAAGGGGATCAGTTGATTCTATTGAAGCATGTGCTATCTTGTATGGCTACCCATTTGCTAGCAGTTCTTAACGTGCCCACCTCAAAGAAATTGAATTCTATTTTATCTACTTTCTTTTGGGGAGATATAAATGGGAAGGCAAATAAGAAATGGTATTCATGGTCCAAGTTGTGCAAGCCGACATTGGAGGGGGATTTGGGTTTAAGGGAGTTTGCGAATGTTCAACGTTCTTTTCACATGAAATTCGCTTGGAGAATCTTGGTTGTGGATAATTTGTGGACTCTTTTCTTTAAAACGAAATATGTTAGACATGGCCATCTTTTGCTTGCAAAGAACACAACGGCATGCTCAAGATTTTGGAAATCTCTGATGATTGTTCTTCCAAATGTATGCAACAATATTTGTTGGAGAATTACAGAGGGAAGGGCGTCTTTCTGGTATGATTTGTGGCTTGCTAAAGGGCCACTGTGTTTGCAAGTTCAAGAGGTCTCCAGCCTACTTCAAATAAAGGAGTGTTGGGCTGGTGCAAACTGGGACCTAAATGTATTAGAGGATTTTGTTGGGACATATATTATGGGAGGCATTTTATGTTCTTTATCTGCTGGGAAAGAGGCGGAGGATGTCATTATCTGGAAGCCAACTTCTGATGGTGAGATTTCTTCAACTAGTGCGTGGGATGTAGAGCAGCAAAAATTCCAAGTATGGCGTGGATCTGGAATAAGTATTGTTGAACAAAATTTCCTTATGCATGTGGAGGGCTTGGTCTCATTGCATGTCGATGGATTCAAGAGTGCAAAATTGTGGGGTGCAGTTGGCATCAAGTTGCGACTACTGTACTGCTAGAAAACTAGCGACACTTGAGCATGTGCTCTATTCAGGAGAGATTGCGAGACAAGTATGGGAGATGCCAGATGCTGTGATGAGTATTCCACGTGTGACGCTCCCAAATTTCACTTGGGATCAAACAGATATTTGAAGAGTCGAGACATGCAATATAAGGTTATCTGCCCCCGTTCATGACATATAAGATGCAATGTTCCTAACATGTATCTAGCACTATGCAATATTCGAAGCGGATAATTTTTTTCTTTAACAATACTATGCACCAAATTGAAATATCCCAAATACTTAAAACATACTTCATACATAATGACATACTAAACAATTGAAATCACAACACTAGTCCAAAATAGTTGTAATCAAAAGAGTTGTAATCAAAAGAGGTAACTACTGTACTATCATCTACGTCGCACCGTCGCTTAGTCAACGGTTTCCAGTTGGTTGATTCTCGATTTTCCTTCATATCCTGTAACAAGATCTATCATTCGGGGGGAATGGTAGTTGAGACTACCACAGTGAGATTTGATTACAAATCTCAGCAAGTTAACAAAAAGACCTTCACACAGGTTAATAATACATGTATGGCGGTAAAAGCATGAATGCATAATCAAAATCATAAGTAATCATAACATAACTTGACAAACAACATAAAAAAAATTGACATAACTTAAACTGAAGCGAGAACTGAACTTGACTTGCTTAAACTGAACTGGACTTAAACTGAGACTTGACTTGACAAGAACTTGATCTGAAACTTGACTTAACATGAACTTAAACTGACTTCTTTACTTAACATGAACTTGGGTTTGAATTCTGAAACTTAACTTTTTATGAACTTGAACTTGAACTGAAACTTAACTTTACATGAACTTGAACTGACTTCTTTACTTAACATGAACGTGGACTTGAATTCTGAAACTTAACTTGACATGAATTTAAACTTGAATTGAAACTTAACTTTACATGAACTTGAACTGACTTCTTTACTTAACATCAACTTGGACTTGAATTCTGACAATCAAAATGATTCCGCCAATCGTTTCGTTAGGAATGGTGAACAATCATAATGATTCGGACCAACATATTCCGTCAGAGAAACTCAGACAATCAGAATGATTTCATCATGAGTATTTTAAATGAGATACCCTAACAATCAGAGTGATTACGCCAAGAGTATATGCATAACTGAACTTGAACTAAATTCTTTACTTAACATAAACTTGAACTTGAATTCTGACGATCAAAATGATTCTGCCAGTCGTTTCGTTAGGAATAGTGAACAATCATAATGATTCTGCCCAACATATTCCATCAGAGATACTCAGACAATCAGAATGATTCCATCATAAGTATTTTAAATGAGATACCCTAACAGTAAGAATGATTACGCCAGAAGTGTCTGCATAACTGAACTTGAATTGAATTTTGACAATCAAAATGATTTCGCTAGAAGTATCTCGTGTGAATTACAAATGGAGATGCTCAGACAATCATAGTGATTACATCATGAGTATCCTAGATATAACTAACTTGAACGTAACTCAAAATATATGACTTACTTGATATAGAAACATTTTGTAACATGACATAACATCTAATAGACAACATAGTTAACATGACATAGTTGCAACAGTGAATACTACATGACATGAATGCATGTAACAGATGACATACTTAACTTAACATGACATACTTGCAATGTAGAGCAATACGTGACATAATATCTTGTGTAACAGATGAATAATTTATGACAGAATAAATTTTGTGTAACAGATAAATATGTAATGACTTGACATGACACATGATAACATACATACATACATGCACTGTAGTTCCTTTACTTATCACTCATACACATTAAATTGTAAGTTAAAAACTAACTTACCTTAGTCTTCACGCTTTTAGACAAAACTCATGTGCGATCACGAGAAACTAAAATTAGTGATTTCTAAAAGTTAAAACTTAATCACTAACAATTAGGAATACGAAAAAATATTAATTTAGAGTAAAATTACCATTTTACCCTCTACATGTGGGAAAATGATTATTTTACCCCTAACTTAAGGATTTTGCATCCTAATTTCAAAAATATCAAAATTTACATATCTCATGTAAATTTTGTCCTAAACTCAAATTTCTATTCAGAAAAATTTAAAACTAAACACAACTATTAAAATTTTATAGGGGTCAAGATTTACAAAGGCTATTTCCTTTAATTTTTGTTGTAATTCTTTCAAATTTCAAAACTCATAATTAAACCAAAATTTTTCTTCTAATATACTCATAACATATTCCTAAGAATAATCATGTTTTGAACCGTGAACAAAGTCATCAAATCACTAAAACCATATTTGAACTTTTTGGTTTTTCTTCTAAGTTCAAGACAGATTTTTGTTTCTAACATATTTTGATCAACCTCTTGATTCATCACTTATAAGATGTGATCTTCAAACCAAAACTTCACATGGTTTAAAAATGTGTCCTAAAACAGATCGAAGCTTCAAACTCAAGATCACATGGTTAAACATCAACCAAAACATAAATTTAGCCAAGAACATCATCACTTTGGCCTAACCGAATATCTCCTTGCATAAAATTTCATATATTCGAAACTAACACCAAATATCTTCAAAATAACATTCTAACATGTATATAAGAAGCTTAGGATCCCCCAATAAAACTATCAAAGCCATTGGATTAGGATTAAACCATAAAAGAATTAAACTTTCTCAAAACAGAAACTATTTTTCCTCGTCCAGTTTCTAAGATCTTTTCTTAAGGTGGAGTGTAAAAGTGAAAGAGTGAGGTGGACATTCAGTTTTGTACTTCAAGAACTTTCTAGGCCTTCTTTTGTAAAGATCTGGCCAGCCAAGTGTTGGTGCCAAACTTAGCAGAGAAGCAATGTTAATGTGGTCAAATTCGCAGTCCTTAATGGGCCTAAACTGAATGAGCATAAAGTTTGGGGTTTTAAGAGGGTCTGGGTTGCTATCAAGCCCAAATCCAATATCACTTGGCCCAATCAATTTTCAAAGATTAACAATATTGGATAATGATGTTCTAACACAAATTTGAAGGATTTATAACATGTGAAAGTATTTTAATCAAGCGATTAAATACAATGCTAGAAACTGATTCATTTGGTTTTGGAAGTCAACTTTATGGTTTGGATAAAACCGTTTAGGATTTCAATTTCAACCATGCTTTTGGGTTCTCCATTGGACTCCAACCATATAGGATTTCACTAGGGTGGAAATTCTCTTTGGTTTGGCACAATTTGATTGGTCGAATGGAATAAAGTTTTTGCTTAAGTGGCATGATCTCACACCTTGATTCCTTCAATCCATCAAACGTTCCACATGGTGCCAAGTGTCTAATACTATTCTTTAAGTGTGGCTAAAATCTTGCCAAGTATCAAAATAAAACTTCTCTAATCTAATTTGGACATTCTACGCTGTGATTTTGAAACACTATAATTGGTGCACTTATTGAGGTTACTATTCACTTTAGAGAAGTGAATCATAAACTTAGCACTAAAAATTCCTGAATATTCTTATTAACTTACAGTGAAAATCGTTTACCGAAATTCAACCTCGAAGTGCCCCTAAAAATAATTTCATAGTTTCAAACAAGCGTTTCGTCTGAAAATATGAAAATTGACTTATTGGGTTATAAAATCCTAAATAATCAACTGAATCTAATGGTGCAGACAATAACGCATTCTGACACTTATAACTACTCAAATAACTAGAATCTCACTTCTGGCACCATAGTGAGTGATAACACTGACTATGTTGACAGACTAAGACCTATGCGATTGGTTGATTCGTGAGTTTTCACGAAGTTCGTAAAGCCAATAGAAATTCCACCTTTAAATTTCTAGCGGGCTGTTACATGTGCTAGAACGAGAGAGCATAAATACAAAGTCAACATCAGCAGATAACAACAGAGGTTCAGTGTTTAAGAGAAAAATAGGGATAGTCTGCAATTAATCTCACTGGCTTAGCTAAATAACATGTCTTGTTCTCATTTCTATCTCCGTAAAATCAGTCTTAAGTTTCATGTAATTCGCATCAAATTTTCTTTACTCTCTGTAATCCATCTGCATTCTCATTCTCTAAGCTTTTTCCCTTTTGCAATGGCTCTACAATCTTCTTCCAACAATCCCTTTAATCACTATATGAAGTATTCTACATCTCAGCCACAAGTTATTTCTGCATCTGCCATAGGTGCTATGATGCACCATGAGAATGATTTGACTAACGAGTTAATAGTAATGCCATTTATGAGCTTGTGAGTCTCAGTACTTGATACTCATCGTCCATTATCGCGTTTTCTTGGTGGTTACAGACCAAAACTTGTGAGGTCGAAAAACTTAACGAGAAAATTTATGTACTTCATTGACTTATTCACGAGTCTAATAAAAAATAGAAGATTTACAGCAAGAATGCTTGAAAAATGAGGCTAAAAGTCTCAAGTTTTTGTAAGGCGTTTGAGAAAATAAAATAAAGATGTGGAACAGATATTCATGACATGCATCATTCATATTTCTCTTCTAATCATGCATAATCTATCTTCTGAAAGAGGTGTCAATAATTCAAAGTCAGTGTAACAGATGGAGTCTAGCTAAATATATATATATATATATATATTAATAATTAATTGGGATTAGGGGTAAGGGTACATTAATATGGGATGCACAGCCCAATTGATTTATTCTTTCTCTATCTCTGTTTCCCCTTTTTTCCCTCTACTCGGACACCCTCTAAATATCTCAAAAACGTTTCTTTCTCTCCCCTCTGTTACTCACCACTGTTTCTCTACCCAAAAATAAAAATAAAAAAATTATTTTCAGATCTATCACATTATGCAAATAAAAAACGAAAAACCCAAAATCAAATCTTGGATCATTTTCAACAACTTGAAAAAAAAGATTTATTTTTTCATAAATCTGTAAATCACACAACTAAAAAAAAGCTACAACCCAGTCGATCAACAGAACACCACAAACTTGAAGATGAAAACATGCACATCAAACAAGCAAAAAAAAAAAAAAAATCAGCTTCAACAAAATGAAAGGAAAAAAAACGAAACCCATACTCTAGATCCCCCATGAAACTAAAGATGCAGTTGATCAACACAAATCGAACGCCACAAACCTGAAGATGAAAACATGCACATCAGACAAGCTGAAAAAATCAGAAAAAACCCAACACTGGAAAAAACAAACTTGAATATAGAAAACGAAGACTAAAAGAAGAGAGAAGATGCAGAGAAAAAAGAAGAAGAAGAGAAAGAAAGTTTGCTTTCAGAGAGAAGAGGAAAGAGAAGATGTAGTGGTAATTTACACAAGTTAATTTTTTATAACTTTTTTTAAAAAACACATTAATAAAATAGGATCACTTTTTAATTCTAAATTTGTAACTAATCACGTGTAAAATACTGAGAAACAAAAGTTATATAATGTCTAATACTAAATGTAACAAATAAATTTAATAATCACAGAGTTTAAAATAGAAGAAAATAAGATACTGCCCAAGATTAAAGTTTATTTTTTCAAGAGTAAAATACTTTTTTATAAAAATTTAATAATGAGTTAGTATTTTTTAGGATAATTTTTTTAGATGAACTGATTTTTAAAGAGTTTTTATAGGCATTATTATTATTATTATTATTATTATTATTATTATTATAGGCATTATTTTAAGATTAATTATGAAGAAAAGTAGTCCTGCTATATTACTAATGAGCCATTACATGATGATGGATTCTGTCATTAGTTAATGTGTAGGATCTCATTTTTTGCAAAGTGCGGTGTCATATTCCTCATAATAATTTATGATCAACAGCATTCTATTCTTTCTTATAATATAAATATATGTGTGAGAACTGTTCCCATTAATGTGGTTTTATATAGGCTATCGATGGATGAACAGGCAATGAACAAGAATGAATAGTAACACTTTATTTCTTCCATCCATGCCCATGTGGTCATCGATCAGCTTTGAGGAATGCATCGATCAGCTTTGAGGAATGATTAGGAAGGAAATATTTTATTTTGCTTTATTAGGTAGAAGCTTTTTCTCATTATATATTTATTAAGGAAAAATATTTACTGCAGCCTACATCCTCAACACACCGTGTTGAGTTGAAGAAAAAAAAAAAAAATTCTGAAGAATGTGCTGCGGATATAGGATGGTGCCCAGCATTACTCATTTATTAAATGTCTTTTTCTTCTCCGTCTATGACCGACAGATGGGTCTCACGGGTAGGGGTGTAAGTTGAAACCGGAAAACCGGTCCGGACCGGACCGGACCGGATCGGACCGGTTTTGAACCGGTCCGGTCCGGGACCGGTTCTTAGAATGTGAAAACCGGCCGGTTCCGGTCCGGTTCCGGTTTTAAGATTTTTCGGACCGGACCGGACCGGTTGATAAAAAAATATATATAAAAAAAATATTTTTATTATTGTATATATAAGTTTTATACAAATTATTATATATATATATTAATATATATAAGTTTTATATATTATGTATAATTATAATTTTTTATGTGAAAGTTTTATATATAATTATATATATTTATATATGAAATAATTTCTTATTATAATTTATAAATTATTACATAAAATGTTAATACTAAATCACTAAAAGTTTATAACTAATACTAATATTAAATATATAGTTTATAACTAATACTAATATATAACTTATAATAAAAGTATAAAACAATATTTTTTAAATTAGTTTTTTCCTTTTAAATAAATTTATGATGACAAATTGTAAAACTTACATTTTAAAAAAATCGAAAAACCGGACCTGACCGGACCAGAAACCGGTAAAACCGGAAGTACCGGTTTAGGAGGGTAACCGGTGCATAATCGGTTTTAAAAATACAAAACCGGTACATATCGGTTCAGTCCTAGATTTTGTCCAAAACCGGACCAGACCGGACCGGTTACACCCCTACTCACGGGTCCATTCTTGCTTTTCACTTTGTCTTTTTACAGTTTTACTCATTTGGCCATGTCTCCCAATTCCTCAGTGTGGTCTTCTTTCCTTCTTAGGTTTTTTTTTTTTTTCCCACGACCCAAACAAAGAGGAGGAAAACTGAAGTTTTCAGATCAAGAATTTGGATTTTCTTTCATTCGATTAAAGAGATAAAAATTTCACAGGAGAAGAGGAAAAAAATCGTGCATGCCTACGGAAATGAGCTTGCAATGTGCAAACAGTAAACATAATTTATTTTGCTATTTTGAAAAATGCTGCCTTTGAGGCTGTGAGAGACTGAGTCGATCTCCAACAAATGAAAAGGTGCATGTTTTTCTTTTTCTTTTTCTTATTTTTTTCAAAGTTTCTTTCTCCCAATCTTTTGAAAAGGTGCATCTTTGAATCATTTATCTGTGGGCGGCTCGATCCCATGAAGAGATAAGATTGGTACCATTTGGGTCATTCAAGACTCCAACTCAGATCTGGACCCCATGAAACTGAAGATGCGGTTGATTAACACAAATCGAACACCACAAGCTTGAGGATAAAAACGTGCACATTAGACAAGCAAAAAAAATTAACTTCAACGAAATGAAAGGAAAAAAAAAACCCAACATTGAAAAATAAACTTGAAAGACCAAAAGAATAAAGAAGATGCACAGAAGAGAGAATCCGAAGAGAGATAAAAGAGAGGATTTGAATTGAGAGAGAGAACCCGAGAGGGAGAGAGCCGACAATGATAGAGGATTTGATAGAATAGTAGAACGAGAAAGGCTTTGGATCCCGATAATGGGTTGAGCATTTCTACCGACAATATTTTTTATGTTTTTTTAATTTATTTAATGATTAAAGAAATGATTTTTAATTATATTCTGAATTTTTTTATTTTTTAAAAGATATTTAAGTATATCAAAAAATTGAATGAAAATAAATCAGAAAAAAATAAAAAAATGTTTTTTGCCTTTTCGGGGCATCTTCGGGCTGCATCTCTCGGGAGATGTAGCAGTACTTAAAACGGGAAGATCATGTATCGGGTAGGAGCTTGGAGTTTATCTCGAGTCCTTGTTTGGGTATTAAGGATTCTCAAATTATTATCAAGGTATTTTGAAGTATTTATGGGTTTTTTAGATTTTTTCTGATATCTTCTTTTAAAACATCATTTAGACACAAAATGATTTTAAATTTTAAATTTTAAATTTTTTCATCTAATTATTACTTAAATATTATTTAAATATAAAATTCAATACAATTTTTTTAAAATTTTAAATAAAACATAAAAACAAAACAATTTTTTTAAATTTTAAAATAAAAATAATATTGAAACAATTTTTTAAATTTATAATATTTTTATTTAACTTCTTATCTTTACTTTTCAAAATTTATTAAAATATTTTAATTCAAATAATTTTATAATTATTTATAGATATTTTAAAATATCCAAATGACACTTTACATTAACATCGGTGGAAAAGTAAGAAATAAATTTGTCTAGAAATAAATGTGTACAGACCCTACTTTGAATGGTGGATGTCAAACGAAGGTAGGAGTGGCTATAAAGAAAAGAACATCATCTCATATATGTAGAGACTTGTGAGTCTTATCTCAACTACATTTGCTCAATATCGCTGATCTGATGCTCACCATGCCATGATCACTTTGTTCCAATCCATTGATAATTAAATTTCTTTGCTATTATTTCTGATCTGTTTTTCTGGAGAAGGAATACGTACGAGGTAAGTCACACAAACTTCAGAAACCTTTTTTTTTTGGTCTTCCCTTAGATGTTTCTTCAATATGTTTTCTGTCTCAATTCGCTGATGCTTTTTTTATTCTATAGAATAATATTGTTTTTTGTATCATTTGGATGCAGATTTGTTTTTCTTTTTACATCTCAAATCAAATAACAAAATTAAGAACAATAGGTCAATTAACATGACCCAGATGTCTAGAGAGAGAGAGAGAGAGATAAACAAAATAAACACAAATTAAAATAACTAAAAACTAAAAAAAAAAAAAAAGGAAAGAAAAAGGTTCAGAAAATGATTAGAAAAGGAAATAAATGAAAAGTATTATACTCTTAACACAACCCAATTAAACAAAAGATGGTATTAAATTGTTTCTGTTGAGTTAAGTAGTTGAAAGGGTTTTATCATTCTTATCGTTACTTTTTGTGACTTTTCTGACTTACTACAAATATTGGTCAAAATCGTTACTAGCTAGCTTAGCTAGAAGGCATCCCAATTCTATATATACATGCAAAGCAAATAATTGTGTTTCTTTCATTTACGTTTAGGAGCATTAGCATTGGTTTATGCATATGCATATGCAAAGTCATATTTAGATAATATGACCATAAAATCCTCCACATTGGCTTATGCATATCTAAATATTTAGCTACCTATGAACAGTGCTTATCCAAATTTGGATAACTACTATTCACCCTGCAAATCATATTTTAATCATTATTTCTCTCTCCTCCCACACTTTCTCTCACAATCCTTTCCTTTTCTCCCTCCTTCAACAACACAACAAACCTTCACTTGCATATTCATTTTATTATTATAATATATTATATATATTTTTTCATTTTATTATATTTTTAATGTAATATATAAAAAAATTATATTTTTTATTATTGCATTTATATTATTAATGTTAAATGTATGTAGTGGATGCTAATTGTAAAATATATATAAAAAAATTGATTTTAACAAAAAATTAATAATAATAAAATAATAATATTTTATTATTATTTTGTCTCAAATATGCATAAGCCAATGTGAGAATTTTGCTTAAATGGTAAAGTGGTTATGCAAAAGAGGTGATTTTACATATGTATATGCATAGACCAATGCTAATGCTCTAATACGTCATTTCCTTATTTCGGTATTTATTCATATCCTTTTGTCTCAATTTACAATTGAGTTTTTTTTTTTTTTCCTTGTACTATGTTGTTTTTATTTGTAAATGGGCAGCAGAGGCAAATTAATTTTTACTATATTGCGTCTAGTTAGTGTTTTCCATTGCTATTGGTTTCGGAATATTTTTATTCATACATTTGATCAATTTGTTTGCCAACTTATCTTTCTACATCTCATTTCACATTTCATGTAGTTACCAAAAAAAGCAAAAGTGAAAAAAGGAAAACAAAAAATTGCAGAAGTAGAGAACGAACGAAAGAAAGAAGGAAAGAAAATGGAGATTGTGGTGTCAATTGTTGGAAAAATTGGAGAATACTTGGTTCCTCCTTTCGGAGAACATGTTGGCTATCTGATTTCCTACAAGAAGTACATCACGAAAGTAAACGAGCATTATCAGAAGCTACTTTTAAAGAAGGAGGCCGTGCAACAATCCGTTGAAGGAGCCATTTGGAATCAACAAGTAATCGCACGTGAAGTTCAGACATGGCAAACAAATGTGGACAACATAATTGAAGAGCTTCGGAAATTCCTTGAAGAAGATGTTAATGCTAATACGATGTGCTTGAATGGCTGGTGCCCAGACCTGAAGTTTTGTTACTCCTTAGGTAGGAAAGCTCAAAAGAATACTGAAGCCATAGACGAGCTATTACAAGAAGGTGAAAAATATGATCGGGTGTTCATTCGTGCTCCTCCGTTGGAAGTAGGATCAACATCCAATGGACGCTTTAAGAATTTTGAGTCAAGAAAGACAAAGATTAACCAAGTTTTGGAGGCTCTAAGGGATGACAAGATGGACATGATTGCGATATGTGGTATGGGAGGCATCGGGAAGACAGAAATGGCCAAAGAGATAGCCAAAACAGTAAAAGGTGATAATTTATTTGATAAAGTTGCAATTGCAGTGGTGTCTCAAAATCCAAATTGGAAGGAGATTCAAGGCGAAATTGCGGAGCACCTAGGACCGAAACTTGATGATGAGACTTTACCAGGAAGAGCAATTGAACTACATTCAAGACTGGTGAAGAGTGGTAAGGTCCTTATAATATTGGATGATGTTTGGGAACCAATGGATCTCGAGGCTATTGGAATTCATCGTGGAGATAAAGCTAGTAGTTGGAAAATCTTGCTTACCTCTAGAACAGAAGAAACTTGCAATCAAATGAAGACTCAAAAGATTTTTCCAATCGAACTCTTATCTAAAGAAGAAGCATGGAATTTTTTTAGAGAGATGGTAGGTGAGTTATGTATTGGAACCCCCAATCTACGACTAAAAGCCAAAATGGTTGAAGAGGAATGTGGACGTTTACCTATTGCTATTGCAACTGTTGGAAGTGCTATGAGAAACAATAGCAATGAAAATGAGTGGGATGCTGCGCTTGAGCAGCTTAAAAAGTCTATTCCACAATATATCCCTGGTCTGCATCCAAAGGTCTATACCAGCATAGAATTCAGTTACATTCATTTAAAAAGTGAAGAAGCCAAGTTGTGCTTTCTTATGTGTTGTTTGTTTCCAGAAGATTATGATATACCTATTGAAGTTTTAGTAAGATACGGAGTTGGGCAAAGGTTGTTTGCTGACATTGATACAATAGCGGAAGCAAGGCGAAGAGTCCATGCAATTGTTCATAATCTTAAAAGATCAAATCTATTGCTAGATAGTGGGAAAGAAGATTTCATTAAGATGCATGATGTTGTACGAGATGTTGCCATATCAATTGCATCCAGAGATGAACATGGTTTTATGGTCAGATGTGATGTTGGACTTGAAGAATGGCCAAAGAAGGATACATATGAAGGCTTTGTTGCAATTTCTCTTATGCTTGGAGAAACAACAAAACATCCTGAAGGGTTGAATTGTCCTAGACTTCAGCTTTTGCAACTGTCATCTTCCTCTTTTCCACTCCCACCTAATATGTTTGATGGAATGAAGGAACTAAGAGTGTTGTCTTTGGAAGAAATGTCTTTGGACCCATTGCCACCATCAATTCAGGTCCTTAAGAACCTTCGAATGTTGAAGTTGGAGAATATGTACTATTTAAAAGATGTGTCGATAATTGGAGCGCTTGAGAAACTAGAAATGTTGAGCTTTTGTGGTTCTGAGATCGAAGAGGTTCCGAAGGAAATAGGAAATCTTAGTCAGTTGAAGCTGCTAGATCTGTCGAGATGCTATTCTCTTAAGCGAATTGCAGCTGGTGTCCTATCTAGTTTATCTCGACTGGAAGAATTGTACGCGGATGAATTTTATAATTGGGAATCTACAGGAGAAAATAGAGGAGGAACAGATAATGCAAGCCTTGCCGAAATAATCTCGTGTTCCAATCAAATGATGGCTTTAGAAATTGCTCTGCCAAGTTTAGAGGTCTTGCCACAACACTTGCACTTCAAAAACCAAAAGATGAAATTTAGAATAAGAATTGGACCAAGACATAAATGGCGAGAAGAGTTTATGAGAAAGAGTTTTTCAGAAGAAGACTTGTTTGAACTCGAAGGAGACGCAATTGAGGAAAAGCGGCCGAATATTGCTCCACTATTGGATAAATCTCAAGTTTTGGAATTGAAGAATATAAAAAACTCAAAATGTCTTTTGCATGATTTAAAAGGTTTTCCATGCTTGAAGGATCTTCAAGTTTATGAATGTGAAGATGTAGAATATTTGCTCGATGAGACTCTACATGTTGCTGCCTTCCCTCTCTTGGAGTCACTAGAGCTCCGTTATATGGCTAATTTAAAAGAGATATATCATAGCAAAGTCTCGGATAGAGGTGCCCTCAACAACCTACGATCTCTTCGGTTATATAAGTGTGGGAGTTTGAAACATGTCTTTTCAGTGCCCATAGCAAGCAGTTTGGTTCAACTCCAAGAGTTACACATAAAACTTTGTGGAAATATAGAACAAATTTTCTCTTTGGAAGGCGGAGAACATAAGAAGGCATTTTTTGAAATGAATTTGCCAAAATTGAAGAAAATGTTACTCAACAATCTACCAATGCTCGTTGGTTTTTGTAAAGCAATGGATCCTGGTGTTGATGAGGATCCCCAATCTACCACCCAAACATCCTTGTATCAAGAGGTATGATTTTTTTCCCTTTCCTCTCTCTTCCTGTCTCCACTTTGGGATATACAAAAGGAAGAGGGAAAAATAAAATCCATGGTATATATTTGCACTGGCGTACGCACATATTATTCATGATATAATTTAGATTTGACACTTATTCAAACTTGTGAATTTGACAGATAAAAGGATCTTCTAGCACTGAAATAGCGTCTGTCTCTCATAAACTATTATCATCCAACACCATTTCTTGGTTACCCAATTTACAAGTACTTATAGTTAAGCATTCAGATAGGCTACAAGTGCTATTTAATCTGGAAGGACAAAAGGTCAAAGAGGACTGTACACTTTCTCAATTGACATATCTGTCCTTATACAGTTTACCAGCATTGACACATGTGTGGAAGAATATTCCGCGAGGATTTCAAGGCTTTCACAATCTCATGGAAATTGAAATCATCAGTTGCAATAATCTAACATATTTGTTTTCTACTTCTGTTGCGAAACTGCTTGTACAACTTCAAAAACTATATATTTCGTTTACCAATCTGATGGAAAATATTATTCAAAGAGAGCAAGAAGCTGGAGATGAAAGGGAAACAGATATAATTGTATTCCCTAAACTCAAGACCTTCGAACTAGGGGGAGCGCTAAATTTCGTGAGTTTTAATATCGAAGCCTGTCCAATTAAATTGCCATCCATAAAGAAAATCAAATTGATTTATTGTCCGAAATTGAAGACGTTTGGGTCAGAAACTCAGAGCCGAAGAAAACCAAAGAAAATGGACACAAAACTGGAATCAAGAGTATTACGAGATTCCCCTGATTTCCTTGGTGGATGCCTTGAGTCATGTGTACCACATCGCAAGAATTATAAACCGGTGGTTGTGTCAGATCAAAGCATCAGCAAGAGATCCAATGGAAGCTCCTCTGTAGGGCGAAGTAAACACTACAATCATGGACAAATACCAAATGATCCTGCCACCACACAGGTCTGTAACTCTTTGTTCACATTTTCTACCATTTTTATTGTGTACGCATTCCAGTTTTACAAAGAAATGACACGATGCAGTATACATTCCAATTCTTAATTCTTTTGTCTCATAATGGTAAAAAAAAAAAAAAGTCTTATTTCAAAATGTTCATGTCTTTTTCTGTTCAAGTGGTATTTGTTAACAATTTTTAATATTTTAATAGGTTACATTGACTAAGCAAGAGCAAAGTGTGACTGAAGAGACTGACAATCAAGTAAAGATATGGTCTCTTATCCAACCCAACTTGGTTGAGAGTTCGCAAAATCTAGAAAGACTTGATGTAAGTGCTTGTGATTTATTGGAAGTGATATTTCAACTGGAAGGACTGCATGTTGAGGAAAGCCAGCTTGTCTTCGACAATTTGACATGGTTAAGTTTAGCCTATTTGCCGAAGCTGTTGCATATATGGAAGAAGGGTCCACAAGAAATTAGAGGCTTCGGTAACTTGAAAGTTCTACAAGTCGAAGGGTGTGGCAGTTTGAAATACTTATTCTCGCCATCTGTAGCTAAACTTCTCGTGAAATTAGAGAAAATGGAAGTTTCGAAATGCAATGAAATGGATAAAATCCTTGCAAAAGGATTAGGAGGAGGAGAAGAAGAAGAAAGAGAGGTGATTGTATTCCCTCGAGTGACTTCCCTCTCACTCGAGGATTTACCAAAATTAGAGTGTTTTTGCAACGAAGCAAATGCTTTTGAGTGGCCGTCCCTGGAGACAATAAGCATAGTTAGATGCAACAGCTTGAAAATGTTTGTCCCAACAGAGATGAAAACTCCTAACCTACAAGGAGTATATACAGATGATGACTCGGAAACCCTACAACCCATGGTTGGAGTAGACCTCAATGCCACCATACAACACATGATCATCAAAGGAAAGGTACGTGCGTTACATTCTATAGTAAACATCCTTTATAAAGGGTAAACTTTTAATTCAATGATTTTGAATAAATCTTAGATATAGAAAATTGCATCGCATTCATTATTATGTTTAAAAAATTGACAAGCATTAATGATTATCTCATCAGCAACAACGCAATTAATGTTTCAATATCCAAAAAGTTGTATCATTGGGTTATCTAACATGATCTCTGCTTATAGGCCAGCTCCAATGACGAGGGCTCCAATGAAATCTATGCTTCATCATCTTATGAGTAGATCTCGAAGGTACTTAAAACTAATTAGAAATTATATTATCTTTCTTAGAATCTAATTTCTTTAGGTTATTTATTCTCAAATTGTAATAAATTGTTTTGTTTGATTTTTCTTTAGGTTAGAATCTAATTTTGTTTCTCATTTTTCGTTTTTCTCCCTTTAATTTCGTTTTTCTCCATTTTTTGTTTCTCACTCGTATTTATTTACTTTTTTTAAAGCGACTGCATGACGCTTGCACACTCACAACTACAAGTATCATTTCTCTTTTTTTATTTTGTTATATATTTAATGCATATTATCATGCTGGCATTCATATGTTTTATTTAGTTAATTGAAGATGAGTGAATTGACAACTTGTGAGTTTGAAGCATGCAGGTGTTATGAAAAGATTACAAATCAATTGCAATATGGTCCGTATAAGAGTTCTTTGTCCAAGACTATTACTGGTTCTACAGCTCGTACTAATCGAGTGTTGAAGTCTAGAATGCTCTATGTAGTTCCCTTATTATTTCCTCCGTTTTCTGATTATGTATCCAAGTAGGAAACTCTCTCTTTGTAACATATTCCAAGTATACCATGATAACTATAACTCTTCTTACTGGACTTGTGTATCAAATTATAAATGTTGAAGATGTGTTTCACAGCCTATTTATCGAGGCAAACAAGCTGCGACAAAGAAAGATGATGGTACAGTGTTCCTGAAGCACCTCTTATACACCTAAGTTAGCAAATACGTATATGGGACTATGATAAAAGCTCTAGGATTGAAGTTATATGAAATCACCGTTAGGGGTGCTACCCGCCCCACCGAGGCGAGGCCACTTCTTCCCCATACCCCACCCCCCACCCATGCAAGGGCGAGGTAACTCGTCCACTCCCCAGGGTCAGGGGGTGGACCTCCATCCGTCGGCCCAGTTCAAGTATGTGGGCCCAAAATGGTCCAGAATATGTTTTTTGACCATTTTGAGTCCAGAAGTTAACTAAAAAAATAAATATATTTAAAAAATAAAAACAAAAAATAAATTATATAGATAGAACTATTAACTATATACTAAGTTTCAACTAATACTATTAAGTATTAACTAATAATCATCACTAAGGCACTAAGCTATATGGCTTTTAAACTTGAAATTAATACCGATTAAATGAAAATAAATAAATTAAGATAAGAAAATGAAATTCAAGTCCCACGATTACCAGATCCAAGCTGATCACCACCCTCCACCTCGACGTCGACCTCCTCATAGTCAAGAATATCCAGAATATGAATTGGAATTCCCATGATCCAATACTGCATGCAAATCAAAGCCTCCACATTAGTAAGAGCTAATAAACTTCAGAATGAATCCAATACGCGTCCTCTGGTGCTAAAGGCCAACTCTGAGGCTACAGTGCTAATAGGGATGGCCAAAAGACTGTGAGCTATCTTTTCAAGGACGGAATACTTCAGACATTCATATTCCACCAATTTAATATATCAAACTCTCGTGAAAATGGTTGAAGCTCCATTGCCAAGTATCTGTCTATCTCTGATTGAGGCTCTATAGAACTCCGGGTGATGGGAGTCTGCTCCAACCTATCATCCCAATCTAATCTACGTTTTTTCCCAACCTTGGCTTCTACAACTGGTGGGGGTAGGTGCAGGTGCCGCAATATTACCACACCGCAAGATGGTAAACTCATCAAATAATTTACCAAGGGTTTCCCTAACCCTTGCTACAATATGCTCTGCGCATGCTTGCCCGTACGCAATTCTCAATCTAAATATCATGTCATCCACCTTAAACCGAGGGTCAAAGACAACAGCTACATATAAGAAAATTTTAGCCTTAGTGAAATCTCCCCAATACATGTCGTACTTCGACCTCATAATCAATGTCATCTCCCGCAACCTAATGTTATCACCCGTGACCATGTCATCTAATTCTTTTTTTACCCTACATATTTGTTGAGAGAATTGATGGGATGTAGGATACAAAGTGCCAGATAGTGTCATGGTGACCTCGTAGAAAAGTCTAAAAAAATCTATGAAAATAGATATAACTTCCCAATCATCATCCACGGGTTTCCCAATCCTCGTGATCATCAAAATATTTTACATATTGGATGTCTTCATAACCCACTAATGTAAATGCCAACTTATATTCTTGGACCGCCTCTAACATAAAAAATGTTGAGTTCCAGCATCTAGGCATATCAGTACAAAACCCTTCTTAAATGTTAGGCCTACAGACCTCGCAACAACCTTGAATTTCTCCAATCTCAAAAGAGAAAATATCACCTATCTCACAACAGTTCTAACCCGAGCAATCGAGTCATAAAGATCCTTCAAACCATCAGTGACAATAAAATTCAAAATATGTGCCATACATCTCACATGCAGACAATCATGAGTACACTCACCACTCATGATTGTCTTATTTGCCTCTCCAAGATAGGTCTTAAGATGTCTCAATGCGACATACATCGTTAGACGATGTATTATCAATTGTGACTGTAACAACTCGTGTCTACCCCCACTCCTTTATTGCGGCCTTCAAGGCCCTCCCAATCGTTTTACCCTTGTGATCGGTTATTTAACAAAATTTTATAATTTTTTTGTGCAATGTCCAGTCCAATCACTATCAACAAAATGCACAGCTAAAGATATATAATTAAAATTTTGAACTAATGTCCAAGTATCAGTGGTGAGGCAAACAAATTGACCCATCAACTTCTCTTTTTCTGACAAATAATTTTTTTTACATCATTTGTCACTGTGTGGCAAGAAGGAAGATTAAACCTTCGTTCCAAGTAATGAGAATACGCTTGAAATCATTTCTCATCAACAACTTGAAAAGATAGCTCGTCCACGATGACCATACGAGTTAGGTGTCTCCTACACTCATCGGGATCATGCTTAGTATGCCCTCTCAACGTTGCATCCCCACTACTTCCATTTGCCATTTTTTTAAGTCTAATTTCTAGTCTAAATTAGCTCTTCTCTTGTAATGATCTTAATATTAAATTTTTTTTGTATTACTCTTCTAAGTGCACCTTTAATTGTGAGGTACAATATTTCTTATAGTGGCATCCATAAATTTTTCCATAATGGCTACACTTGATTTGAGGGTTATTAAGGTCACCACCCTCTAGTTTGATGAAATAAGACCAAACTGTGGAAGCAGGTTTCTTGCTGAGCTTGGGGGAGAGGCAAGGTTCCATAGGGGTAGGTGTTAGGCCGGGAGTGGGAATAGGAGTAGGAGTAGTGGTAAGGGTAGGGGTACCCTGGGCCTGGAAATGGGAGCTTGCACTAGAATCTGCCGGAATATCCATCAACACAAGCATATAACAAATCTGAAATTATAACAAACATAGCAATATGTCAAACAATTAACATACAAGTATTAGCAATTTGATAAAA
Source organism: Juglans mandshurica (assembly GCA_022457165.1). NCBI lineage: Eukaryota > Viridiplantae > Streptophyta > Magnoliopsida > Fagales > Juglandaceae > Juglans > Juglans mandshurica. The sequence continues at coordinate 12,195,907 of CM039630.1, read as the reverse complement.
ATGAAAAAGTGGTAATTTTGAGTTGCAAAATGAAATTAACCAAAAAAAATTTAGTTAAAAAAAATAGTTAGAAGCTTCAGCTGATGTGTTCAAATTTCAATAATCTATTCATAATTTATTCCAAAATTTCAAATTAATTCATAGCCATTATATTCACAGAAGTTTGTATCACATCTACTACCCCTTTACGATTCTTATTCAAGCATATTGCAAAATTTACTATCCAGAAACATAAAGAAAAAATACCATTGTTTTCAAAACTTATTATTCCAGTTGAACTCAAAAAACTTAAAACTTTTTGAATAAAATATATATTGCGTATCTTATACCAAATATTACCTATATTAACTAGAATTTGAACCATATATATATAGATCAACTTTGTGAATAAAAAATTAAAAGAAAAAAAAGTGCAAACATGAAATGTTTTACAATTTTAGTGTCCTATAACTAAGGATAAGACATTTAGAGCTTTGAATGCAATGGATATCTAGTAGGAAATATATTTATATATAAATATATATATATATATATATTTATAAATGTATATAAGGGCTAGCTTGTATGGTTAATCTTTTTTTTTTTATTAAAGCAAAGTTTTCAGATTTAATCCAAATATCTTTAGGATATTTAATCCAAATTAATTTAGGGTTTCAAATTGGAACCCTAAATTAATTTAAGGTTCCAATCTGAATTAATTTAGCCACAAAATCACTATCACTGAATCACTATCACGTATTCAATCATCAAAATTCAAAACACATTACATATTACAAACCCACAAAAATCAAAATCACACAGACAGATTCACACACATCAGTTCATAAATCATCAAACCACATGCACAATCAAGTCTTTACAGCACAAACACAATCTCATCCTCCATCTCCGATTAAACCCCATCATTCCTTCAATCTTCATTCCATAAATCAACAAAAAATCAAAACTTTAACCAAGATTCTTACCTTCTGTGATGAAGATGCAAACAGGAGGCTACGGCGACGGCATAGTGGGAACGACTGCGACAGCGATGGAGAATCAGAGATGTAGAGAGTCAGAGTGAGCGAGACTCTGTGAGAGAGAGAGAGAGAGAGAGAGAGAGATTCAGAGAACTGAGAAGGAAAGGGCTAACTCGCGGGGAGGGGGAAATCTTAACAGATAACGAAACGTCGCCGTTTTGTGTAAGACAAAACTATGTCGTTTCGTCATTTGTAATTAAGTAAAAAAAAAATCCAGGCATGAGTTGTTTCATGCCTGGGGTTTTTTTTTCTATATATAAATACTTATATATATAATTTTATTTATATATATATAAGCGGGGCGGGGCAGGGCGAGGGTCGCCCCTATTCCACCCCTGCCTCCGTTGTAGGTGCCAGATGCGGGCGAGGCCACCCGCCCCCAGCATCTAGTGGACGGGGGAATCCGCCCAGCCACACAGGGGCGGGGGCAGGGCTCGCTATCCACCCCTAATCACCATCTCTGATCAATTATATAGACATAGCACCATGTTGATAAGAACAAATTGAAAACTCAATCTCTAGATTTTATTTATCAATTCTGGAAGTTTGGATGGAGGATGATGAAGTTATCCCCTTCAAGTGATCTAGGCGAGATTCTCGCCATCTCCTTAACAGTAGGGCCACCTTATCATTCTGGCGGTTATAAAATTGATTCATAATAAATCACCATATAGTTAGAATATCATGCATCAATTATTTATTTCATTTGAAAAGTCATACAAGTCTAAAACATGTCAATTAAACATTCTGAATCCATTTTCACTTTCATTGTCACACACTATTACGCCCTGTGTGTTAAGATTAGCAGTCTTTTGGACTCGACTCAGCTCGTGATTGCTGGTTGGAAATCCCTCTGTCAAGATGGCTCAATTGTCTGCACTACCAATGGGACCTGTCCGGCCTTGCAATCTAGCCCTCTCTTTGGTACCATTATTATTCACTCATTGGCCCTTACGCATTTTAATACATAAAACCTTAATTTCCTTTCCTTTTCCTTTTTCATTTCGTAACATTTTCATTATCTTACTTAGTCTAAAGAAGTATACATTTTCTTTCATAAAAATAATGCATTTCATGCTATAATTTTACATTAAGAAAATCACTAGTTTTTAAAAAAACATGTACATGATAAATTGCATGATCTCAACCTTGAATGTGAATGCTTTAATCATACTTATACACACATTTATAATTAATAGGATAATCAACATGGGTTACTAAGAAAGGCTTATACATTATATACATGTACTTTTTCATTACAAAGAAGCATTTTGTGAGTACCTTAAACTCCTGATCTCATTACCCAAACATCCTTTAATAATAGATCAAGTCCTATTATTCCATGGCAAGAAAGGAAGCCGAATTCTACATATAATGGATTGTCTGGTGGCATGCAACTTAATATTTTGCTTAAAGATTGAACACCAACAATTATTTCACCAAGAGTGTAAGTAATAAAGACTTGTAATACTCAAAAGTTATTGTCCAAAGTTTAAAGCTTAGAGTCTGACATAGATAAGAATAAATTATATACTACCAAGTATTATTTGACTTGCATAATTATCTATTAAAATATTAATTTCTTTTTATGTAATTTTGTAAAGTTTGAACTTAAAGACAAGTGTTACAGTCACAAAGAGATCTTACAAAAATAAAATCACAAACTGACTTGGCTTAATATGTTATGTTAGATCTACAATGTATCAAAAGTAAATTTAACGTATCGCATCAAGTTAAGTATATTTGTAAATTTACTTTTATTGAATCTTTTTATAACTAAAATACTTCTTTTTTATAAATAGTTGATCTAAATTTACTATTTAATTTTATCATAAATCTCTAAATTTAAATTTACTTTAAAAGACCAAGATGCCTATCCAACATTAACAAGAAATGGGTAAAATAGGCATCAAACTCCTCGTTATCAAAGGTCACAAAAGACATTTCATCTCTTAACTTGGGGAGCAAAACCCTAGCTTCTTTATAATTCTCATGATTTCACAACTCGCGGTCGATTCTCCGAAACCCTTGCCCCCTTCATACCAAAGCAACAATGCCGCCGAAGTTTGACCCTTCACAGGTCGTGGATGTCTACGTCCGAGTCACTGGCGGTGAGGTTGGCGCGGCGAGTTCACTCGCTCCCAAAATTGGCCCCCTCGGGCTCTCCCCCAAGAAGATCGGAGAGGACATAGCCAAGGAGACCGCCAAGGACTGGAAGGGCCTCCGCGTCACGGTCAAGCTCACGGTCCAGAACCGTCAGGCCAAGGTCTCCGTTGTCCCCTCCGCTGCCGCCCTCGTTATCAAGGCCCTTAAGGAGCCCGAGCGAGACCGTAAGAAGACGAAGAATATCAAGCATAACGGGAACATCTCCCTCGACGACGTCATCGAGATCGCGAAGGTCATGCGGCACAGGTCCATGGCCAAGGACCTCTCTGGGACCGTCAAGGAGATCCTCGGTACGTGCGTGTCCGTCGGTTGTACGGTCGACGGGAAAGACCCCAAGGACTTGCAGCAGGAGATCACCGATGGTGATGTCGAAATCCCTCTGGACTGAGTTCCCCATTGAGGATTTTTTTTTTCAAATATAGTTTTAATTTGTTTTGTTTTGGATAATTTGGGGATTGTATGGTTTACTGTGTTTAAGAAATTAGAATATTTGCAGGGATTTGTATGCTAATTTAATTATGTTGATGGAGTTATGGTGTTAGTGTGATTTCTTTCGCTGGAGGATTCATTATTGTTAGCTCAATGTACGCATGGTATTTTACATGTTTATTGCTGTTATATAGTTTAGTGGCAATCTGATCGTTGTCTACGGTAACGTTTGATGCGGAGAAAAGTAGGGAAAGGTATTACTTTGGTTCTGTTGAATTCTTTTAACTATTTGCTAGTGAAACTTCCAACTGTATTTGGTAATTTCATCCGTTTGATTCTTTTGCTCTCTAAGATTCTTACTTCTATAATTGCCAAACGACTGTGGCCTGATTGGCATAAACCCCCAGCCTCTAAAATGGAGATCTTGGGTTCAAACCTCCCCCCAAATGTATAAAAAAAAAAAAAAAAAAAAATCTCACTTCCATAATGTGTGGAATTGTTTTGCTTTCCTTAGTGTGTCTGCTGTTTTTTTCCCGTCTGTTCTAGGCCTTCTGCTAGTGAAACGGCTTTCGTTTAGTTTTGCATATAGGAAGTATCAACCTAGGAAAAGGGATTGAAACATCCAAAACTTCTGCAACCAATCTCATTTTCCTATTTAATTATGCAACCTGTCATTTAAACATCTTTGTTCCAATTTCAATGGGTGATTGACCTTTTTTTGCCATTTAGCTCCTGCTCAAGTGGCACTTCTTCTACTTTTAAGAAAGTTGTGGGTTCAAAACTCTCTGTATGCTTCTGTAAATTACTCAGAGCAAATGGGGCAGTGACATTTTTCTTTGCTGCTTTTTATTTAGACCTTGTTTTGTAACATTTCATCCTTGATCACCCTAAATCTTTAATTCCCCTTTTTAGTTGAATTTAGGTTGACACATTCGTAGTGTAATTTCATTAAGATACATATACTATTGTTGTTGGGCATTAATCAATTAATTCTCTCTCTCTAGAAACACTCAATTGCTCATATTCTTTGCCCTTCATGGGATCATTAATGTTCAGAGTCCAAGCTTACAGTTGTTAAATTTTCGCCCCTTCTACGTGAGTCAGACCAACATGCATTTTGTATGCAGCTTCAGAAACAACGGCATCTTGCATTTAGTGCTCTATAGATAAGGATTGTGAGATGATGGATATACATATTGAATGATAGAAATTGATGACAGTATGATTGTGATTTGGGGGGTTTTTTTTCCACCAACCATATGATAGTGGCTAGCTTGTGCTTGAGAAAAAATAGAACTCAGTTTTAGGACAAAGGTCCCATCAAAGTTCAGCACCTGACTAGATTGTATTAATATTAGTAATCTGAGAGTTTAATATGGGAAATGGTATTAATATGGTGTGTTTATCAATACATAGCTTATACGTCATAACATATTAACATGCATGGTTGGGATGTTATGTGTTAAATTTTAGTGATTGTCATAATCCTATAGAATACATAAATAGAAGTAGTGGTTAACCTGTTAGGGCAATCAAACAGAGTAAAATATGTGTTAGAAATGGGTTAGAATTAGCTGACACAGCCGAAGCAAATTGCTGAAGGTATCGGCAAGGATGACCTAGAAGGTTGGATTGATTTATAGCCAGATACAGTGACACCTGCTTTAAAGGTGTTTGTTCTCTAGATGATATCCTCCCCAATTGCATAACAAAACTTCCCCTTCGATCTTTCACGTATTTCAATTGAGGTGTATGGTATCTTTGCAGGATGATTGGCGCTTATAATAGCTCATTTATACATTCCTTATTTCCCATCATTCTGTGCGTTTGATGGATAGAACGACAGGTTAATCATTTTTTATAAGTCGGGCAACCAAGATTTTTAATTTCATTTCGTACCGGATACAATCGAAATATGCCGTACCGGCCGAGAAGCCGATAAAAAAAATAGTCGAATGTCGTATCGGTCAGAATTTTGGCCTGTATTTGACTAAAAGTTTTTTGTTACTCGAGTGGAGTTAAGATTGACTCATAAACCAATTCTATGTATGGGCATCTGCATGGTATATTTGAAAAAAAAAAAAAAAAAGTTTCTTCTTTTTTTATAATAACGTTAGTTTATAATATGCAAAGCTCGTGACAGTTGACAGTTAGTAATACCCTGACTTTGAGAGATGAACTAAGCTGGCCCGGCCCATAGTGTGCCCGACACAAATGAGCCGATGAACACTTCGGGGTAGCACATCACTAGTCTCAGAGGCCATTAATACATGAGAACTTTGATCTTAAAATGATTAATTGCAAAATTAGTAGTTTGGATTTGAGTTCAGTTTTTAAATTTCGCAAAATTGATACCCTTCTAAAAAAAAAAAAAAACTCACAATTTAGATACCTCCATCAATGTATAGTTATAAAACTAATGGAATATCACGCGTCAATTTTTTATTTGCTGACATGCTTTATTAATATATATCAACATCTAACGGCTGGCAAGCGGCATACTAATCTCACCTGGCAATCCTCCTGTTAATTTTCTAATCTCGATTCTTGAAATTCATATATCAAGTATTTTTTTTCTTTACATCAAAACAATCTCAATTCAAAACATCTTGTATTGATTTCCATAAGAGATTTTTTAGTGTTGGTTCAATTAATGTATGCGAGGTGATATATATGTTGAAACTGTCAAAAAAGAAATTTTGTGTTTCACATTTGATTAAATGAAAAAGGATGAAATATATGTCAAATAATACATTTTATGTTTCACATATTTTACATCATGAATCTTAAACTCCTTAAAGTGAAAAATGTGCACATGAAACTAGCACAAGTACTTCTAATGCATGTGTATGGTAGGTTAAGATTTGACCATTAGAATATAATGTGAAATCCCAAGGGTTGGCTCAAGTGGTAAGGAACTTTATTTTAAGGATATGCTAAAACAGGATTAAAGTTTTATAACCTTGGGTGTACACAGTAATTACTACGGGTCACGTCCTATTGCGCGGTTAGATCTAGAAGTCGATGATTTATTTGATTTGCATGACGTAAGAGTATGAGAAAAGATATTTGCAAGCTGTGAATTGTACAACCGTTGTGTAATCATTTTGAAAAAAATAAATAAAACATGGAATCTATATGAAAAAAATTAATTTTTTAATAGTAGACTTTGTTCTTTTTCACTACAAGAAATTAGGTATTTTCTAACGATTTTTGCCACATAAACTTATTTGTGGCAAACTTTACTTGCCGGAAATGTTGTTTTTGGACAACAATTACCCCGCTGGAAATGAATCATCGTAACGATAACTGAAATCGTTGGGAAAAATAAAGACTATTGCGGCTATTTTAACACTTTTTGCGATGATATATATCGCTGTAATTGATTTTTCTCAACGATTTAATGATAAATAGAAATGTCATTTCTGTCGATTTTTTGGACAGTTGCGGCGAACAAAAATACCGAAAATAATAGTTTCTTGCGATGATTTTTTTCTATCGTTGAAATTAATAAAAAATGACACTTTAATTTCGTTAAACATGCAGCGAATTAAAAATCGTCGCAAATAATCAATTGCAACGATTAATAGGGGTATTTGCGACGATTTTGAGCGTTGGTAAAAGTCTGATTTCTTGTAGTGTTTTAAAGCGATTACGTAACATTTACGTACATTACAATTGTATGTAGAATTACTCGTAGCAGTACTAATAATACATGTGTTGGGGTTTAACTTGGTAAAAGACATGTTGCATCTAAGCAATTTTCAAGATTTCTCATCATAAAAAGATGATTGAAAAGTAGGCAACATAGCATATATAATCTTAAAATTAGGATGTACATTATAAAAGGGGTGATATATAGTTTGCAAATGCAAATTGTAAACACCCTTAAACATAAAGTCTGTTCATATACTTCGTTCATCAGCCCCTCCTTTTTATGCCTCTTGTTAGCCCTAGAGAGACCATAAGTAGAGCACTGTCTAATCCCGATTAGACATGCTATTACAATTGTTGTGCTTAAGGCTGTAGCTCATTCAATTTTTCTGAGAATAAAAAACCAGCAAACTCAACTTCCCAAACCCTTTTTTATCTTATGAATTCCTTGTTTGATTGATCCCATACCGTACTAAATACAAGTTTAAAAAATTAAGATATACAAGGTACTTGGGACCTTATAATAAGATATATCACTTGTTCTCAGAAAATGAAAACGACCATCTTTTTTATTTTTTTATGGTTTACCTATATTAATAAGGCTATATTATATTTCATGAATTTCAAACGTGTATCGACCCTCTAAATCTATTCCAATATGCAAGGGAACAGATAACAAAACAACCAAATTTAGATTTGCCATGTTTTGGATGTAAAACCTCTTCAGAGCATTCGATGATCTGGAGAGTTTGGTTAACAAGATTTCTGTTTCGCTCTGCATGGTCAAAGATTTCAGTACTAAGCGAGAATTTGGTTACTTTTCTGTGGTTCTTAGCAGCAGATGTTCTATGAAAATCTCTTAATGAAGATTTAAAGATTTTAATCTGCTGTGAGGCACACAAAATAAGCCAAAGATCATCAATTGTTTGCCAAACATAGTCAATCTCCTTCGCTCATTTTCTAGGGAAATCTTCGTCCAGAAATAAAATAGAGCAATGCCAAATATATCAGATGGTTTTGATCTTCATTGCTAAATTCAGACTCCTACCCCCATATAAACCCCTGCTATTCATCTCCTTCAGTTCAACCCAATTCTCTCTTCTTCTTTTTTTCCTTTTTTTTTTTTTTTTTTCCTTTTTCCGCCTTGAATTTCCTCCTGTTCCTGATATATTTGGCATTGTTCTATTTTTCTCTGATTCTCTCTTTCTCAACCAAACTCCAAGGAGAAAGAAAGGCATCAAGCTGAAATAATATTGCCCTGATCAGCATCCAATAATTGCAATGGCAAAGGAGCTGAGGCATGTGATGAGGATCACTTGGATTGAAGTTGCACCATCAGTACTTATTGATTTCCCATTGAAGCCTTCCAGTACCCCTACCCTAGAGACCATTTTGGAAGACAGAGCTGAGGAAAATGACGACCACAACAACAATAACAACAACATTAATGGCAATGAAGATTATTGATTGATTTCAGGTTTTGGTAAGGGTGGGAATGTTGGTTTCCTAATTTTAAAGGTTTTCTCTGTAAGTGAGTGTGAGCATGCATGCAGACTAGATAGCTAGTTGGTACCGATGGCTTATCAAAGATGTTTTGACAAATTAGTGTTCTTTTTCGTCTTTGATAAAAGGTCGTGTATGATTTGTAATCTAGTTTGTTTTTTTGGCATTATAATACTAATATAAATTATTAATATATTATCTACTACTCTCGCATCTATATTTTTCTTTTTCTTTTTCTTTTTCTTTTGAAAGCCATTAAAACATGAAGTGAAAATGAAATCAGAGTTTAACAATTTATAATGCATGATTGAACGTTCAAGTTATCGTCCAAAAGTGTATATATATATATATATATATATATATAAATATATATATATATTTTGTACAATACTAATTGTATAAAAAAAAATTATCACGTAATTTAAAAGTCTTGATTTGATGAGAATGCAGAGGAAACTTGATCCACATGACCACTACGTGGCGTAAGTTGATTTGTAAGAAAATTAAATTCAGAAATTCTATGGACAACCGGGGTGTGTCCCCGGCGCGGCCCCGTGTCTGACGTGGCCCATGCCGCGTCAGGAGGCTTATTTTGGTTTTAAAAAAATAATTAAATAAAAAAATATCAGACCAAATAAAAAATGCGGGAAACCCAAAATGAAGCTCGATTCGTCCCGATTCTCTCCCTGGGTTTCAGAGATCAAAGACCATTTTCTTCTTTCTCCCGAGCTTCATCTTCGCGTTTTCTCCACCCCTCCCGAGTTTCATTGTCGAGTTGGCTTCACCCCTCCCGAGCTTCATCTTCGAGTCGATCCACGAAGCAGACCATCGTTTTCCCTCCGCTTCGCCCGGTCGTCTTCTCCCCATCAAAACCCCCATCTCGCCGTCTTCGTCTTCTCCCCATCGAAACCCCCATCTCGCCGCCCGAAGTTCCTTCGTCTTCTCCACGAACACACGAATACCCATAGCAGTACTGGTTCCAGCCCACAAAGTCCCTTCGTCTTCTTTACTCCCCCACAACACCCACGAAGCCCCTTCGTCTTCTCCACAAACACACGAATACCCATAGCAGTACTGGTTCCAGCCCACAAAGTCCCTTCGTCTTCTATACTCCCCCACAACACCCACGAAGCCCCTTCGTCTTCTCCACGGAATCCCCTCCAGATTCTCCACCCAGATCTAAAATCTGCCTTCGTATTCTGTTCATGCAAGGTAACCTAATTATTTCAGGTTGTTTGAATCTTTATTATTTGTGCTAACTTTTTATGTGACCTGCAATGCTAGTATATGTATGGTTTTGATCTTGATTATGTTATGTGTTTTGTAGAATTTGGATAAGTTGGCTTAGGAGCTGTCATATGCTTTATATATAATGTTAAAATTTCTTAAGTTGGCTATATAGAATTGTTTATGTTAAAAGATGATCGAGAGCCCACGATGATGATCAGTTCGGACATGCTGTAATTTATTTATTTCGACCATGATTTTAGAATGAGTTGTTGGAACATGAAGTTGAAGTTCATATGATTTGTAATATGCTGCTCAAACACTTTGGTGCATCCAGTCTTACAATGTTCAATGTCTCTCAAATATGTTTTTAATCTCTTCAACATTCCCTTCTCAAAAATTATGTTTCTAGAGTATGTGTGTGTGTTTAACTTTGTAAATGGCAAATGACAATAACTTGTTTATCAAACCTCTAGGCAAATGGCAATAACCTGTTTTCCTTGGCTAACAGCTACAAGCCTAACTATCTACAAGTCTACAATAATTGCAACACTAATCTAATAAATACTTCTTTCTCTATTTTTGTGATCAACTTTATTTTTTTTAAATATATTCTTAAATGTACTCTTCACCATCGGTTGAAAATTGTTTAATATGTTCTAATTGACGTAATTAAATCTATCAATAACATGCATATATATGTTCAAAGTTGGACCTTGCTAATATTATTCCATCCCTCCCCCCTCCTTAAAAAGGCATTGCTACAACATTTTCTTCTAAGCAATTAATTTAACAGACAAGGTAATTGCTTTCGAGGAGATGAAAGATAAGCAATTGAGATACTTTTTCACTCCATTAGTGATACATGTAGTTTTTGTTTTGTACTTATAAAAAAAAGTATTTTCTTATACATGTAGAGTTGTAGTTTTGCTGCTTCATATGATTTGATGAATTTATTATACCTAACATGTGTTTTCTCTATTATTCCCAATAAATCTTATATCATATTCATCCATATTTCCCCTTGGACATCTACCGAAGCCATTAAATTTATTGGTAATAGATCTTTTTTTTTTAATTATTATTTGCACTTCATGATTGTATTCTTAGATTTCTAGTAATGAAGATAAAACTAGGAAAATTCTAGTTGAAGCACTTGGGGATGTTCAATTGTCAAAACCAATTCTCTCGTGTCTGCATGTGCAGACACAGAAGGCTAAGGAGGTTGTAACATAATAAGAACATGAAACAAAAACCTAAGGATTGCCAACCAAAATCAGAAGAAAATTATGTGGTTGGGATCTACCTCCTTTAGAAGCAGATGTTTAGCTTGGCCGGATGCATTTTTCAAAAATGGTCATTGGAATCTTCTTAATTGACTGCTTGATAACTTGCAATTAACCAACAACATTAATTTGGTAATCATATTTTCTGAAAAAGTGTTTTAGAAATCCCCATCCATCAACCTTCCCCTAACCAAATTTCAACATTTTCCTTTCTCCTTTGAAAAGCAGCCAACAAATTACAGATCATATTTAACTTCAGCTTCTCCCATCATCATCTATTACATATTAGTTAGGTTGAATTCTCATTAAGATAATGGATAAAAGTATTTATCCATTGATTTATTCAGTTTTATAGAAATCATTATAGAATGTCGTCATCATCAATGTCTTCTACATCGTTTGGAAAACGTTCTTTGGGACAACCATTTTGCTTCTGTAAGGAGGAAGTTACATTGAGATACTCAAATACTACAAGAAATCTAGGACGACCCTTCTTAGGGTGTCCAAAATACAACACAGAGATAAGTACATCATTTTTACATCTAACATTTTTACATTAATTTGGTAATTAATATAATGTGTTGTACATCTAACTCTTTTTTTATGGATATAATTACAGGGATTACCATATTGTAAGTTTTTCATGTGGGCAGATAGTATGTGGTGTCGAATGTGACCACATCACCGAAATATTGGTACGCAGCTCTACTACGAAGGTCTGCCCGAAAGACATTTCTTAACCTTCCATCATCATCTAAATCCATCAATGCAAAGAATCCCGAATTTTTGTATTGCATCCTACAAAAATACTCTCGAAGCGCACCAGGACCACCAGTGCCAAGTTGTAGATGTCTTGCCTTATCGATGTAATTACGACAATCTTTTTCCAAAAATGGAAGGTTCTCGAATCTGCCCGCGCCAACAACAAGAGATCCGAAGCTCTTATTCATTCAGATGCCAGGCAAATCATTTGTATCTAAGACTCTTTTTACGGAGTCACTCACTTCTCTATTACATCTAAAGAAGCGACATTTATTTGGACTCAGGCCGTGGTTATGGATATTATGAACTGTAGTCAACCGAAGCTTTCTATCAGATTTTAAGGCATTAATATTTGCCTTACATTCTGTCTTTCCTGTCAGGCGTGGGTTGGCGACATTGAAAGTCCTATTACGAGCCTTCCCACCACGAGTACAAGCAAGGGTGACATACCTAACCATCTCATCTTCTCCCCTCTCAGTCCTTTTTGTCATCACCCCAAATCCGCATTTCTTAGCATATTGCTTATAATAACTCATTAAATCTTCAAAAGAATTAAACTCAATTCCCTTTGGCTCCTCAATCATGTCATCACCATCCATTTCAACATTCTGAGATGTCCCCGCACTGCCATCCTCAGTTTCCTGAGGAAGTGGTCTATCCTCATTACTTTCCTCAACTCTAGCGGATGTACATTGTGCTTCAGTTTCCCCACCCTCGGGTCTATTATCCTCTGAATCAACTATTCTACTTGTAGCAGAGCTTGTATTGATGAGAGGAGTCGGTGGATATATGGCATGTGGAAATGGATAACCAGCATTCTGCAAAAGACAAAGAAATATGCAATTAAACTCCTGAATTGGAAAAACGAACTTATTAAAAATAACTAATAACATATAATCACCATTTGTATGTTGATTGGATATTTTTGTCCATCTGGAAATGGCATAAATCCCGGTGACCACACAAGCACTTCTCCATAGTAACTGCGTATGTGATTTGGGATGTTTGGACAAGTTGATGGTATGTCCTAACATGTTATTGGATTTGCATTATTGATGTATTTTAAAAATAAATATCAAGTCAAAACATTCAAATGTTATTGATAGATTAAATTATATAATGTACCTCGAATGGGGAATTTGAGCTAGATGGTGTTGGCGTGGATGGGTGTTCTTTACCGTTTCCCATGCTAAGAGGGAGCTAAAAGCAAATAATGAATCTAAAAAGTAAAAATGCAAATAAGGGAGCTCAGAGATATGGGCTGCTATAGATATTCCTCTATACAAGTATAGAATGTGCAAAAACAACTCACAAATTGACAGTTTATTAGCAGGCCTATGACCATACAGATTCATCATTGTCCATCATATATTATGCACTTGTTTAATTAAGTTACAGCCTAATAGTTGTCTAAATAGGAGAACTCCTGCTCTATCTATGATTGATTTTTCTGTTTTTCTGCTTTTCAACAACAATAAAACTTGTCCAACAATAATTTGAGCATGTTGAAATGATCTGAAGAAATCTTATGTGAATGCTTTCCCACTCTCTGTTTCACACTCTGGTTTCACTCCCACCCACTCCCACACAGAACTGGACACGCACGCAGAAAGACAGTGATATTAAAGCCAACAAAAATGTGTAACTACAGCAAATGAGAAATTCAAAGAAAACAAACTACACCGACAATCAACAGTTGGCTTCCAACTACATCTACAACTGTTTACTTAGATTTCTCAGCAACCAAACGAAACAAAAATATACCATGCTGAACAAATGTGGGAACGTAAAAGAAAATTTCAGATTAGGAAATGAAAAATAATAATGAAAACGAAAAAGAAAACAGATAGATCAGAAAAGATAGTCAAGTTGCCTGTGTCTAGCTTGAAAATTGTAGGAGATCTGCAGTCGGCTTTTGTGGGAGTCGATTTGCTCGAACTCACAGTCTCCAGTAACCCGATGTTGGTACAGATCTGAGGCCTAAAATGCTAAACGGACTACTTGAAGCAGTGAGTGAGAAAGGGAGTCGGGGACTAGCAGCAAACGTTGAGGTCGAAGTTATTGTTGTTCTCTTGGGAGAAGATGAAGCTCGACACTTCGGGCCCAGATGAGAGGAGAGAACGGAGCTGGGAGCTCGTGATTCTGCAACTCGAGAGAAGAAGAAGCTCGGGCACAATCATTTTCGTTACCGATGAAGCAAGCTCAAGATGATGATCTGCGTGTGAGAACGAGGGGCAAGAAGACGAGGGAGAGAATCGGGAGTCTGCAATTCCAAAATGGAGAAGACGAGAGAGAGAATCAGGACGAATCGAGCTTCATTTTGGGTTTCCCGCATTTTTTATTTGGTCTGACATTTTTTTATTTAATTATTTTTTTTAAACCAAAATAAGCCTGTTGACGCGGCATGGGCCACGTCAGACGCGGGGCCGCGCTGGGGACGCACCCCGGTTGCCCATAGAATTTCTGAATTAAATTATATCATGTCATTGATGTGCTGTTATCGATATGAAGGTTGTGACAACCATATTGATTTGCAAATATAATTTTTTATAATTAGAAGGATATGTTAAACAGTTTAACTTCAAACAAGACCGCGGGATGAATAAAAGGGATTTACATCCTCTAATAATATATTTACATCCTCTAATAAGGACTATTTGAGCGATTGTTTTTGCAACGATCTTAAAATAGCTGAAAATGCATACTTTCTTGTAGTGAGAAAGAAAAATAGAAACGCTCTCATGCAAGTATCGATCACCCAATCCATACAATCTTTCACGCCCATCGTTCTCTCTCTTTCTCCCCTCTCTCCCTCTCTTGCCAACACCAAATGTTTGCTCTCTCGCTCTCTCTCTCCTCAAGTGGCTAGTCGAAGCTCGCTTTCTCTCACCCCTCAATCCCTCTCTTTGTTACTGTTCCTCATTTTTTTTAATTTTTTTTTTACAATTCCACGTACTCAAATGAGAATTCCAATACTTGATTCTGAAAACTAAGCAAAAATGGTAGAGCTTGTACCTGCTAGACTGGGTGGACAGATAGGTTTCTTTGCCTCTGGTTATTTTTATGTATGTTGAGTTGGATCTTGGTAACTTGGATAGTCATTAGGTACCGAACACTCTACTAGGTGGGACACTTAAGCAACTTATTGAGGTTAGGATAGCACTGAACTGAAGGCTGAGATAAAGTGATGGGCAATGGCTTGGAGGGAGAGAGATAGAGGGGTGCGAGAGAGTGGGCTTCGGCTGGCTTGAGGGAGAGAGAGAGAGAGAGAGAGAGAGAGAGAGAGAGAGAGAGAGAGAACGACAATGGTTGGAGATTGTATGGGCTCTATTTACATTTGGACAATTCTATTTTTCCGTCTCTTGAAATGCAGAGGTGTCAACTTATTATTAGAGGGTGTAAATTCTTTCTATTCACGCGTCCGGCCCCTAGCCTCTCCCTATGTTAAAATGATCAATTTATGTTTTAGGAATGTTTGGAAATAGTTTTGATCTCATCCTATCTAATTTCCTTTATAAACATTATTCAAATACAAATACTTTCAAACTAATCATTACAACATTCTTAAACTTTCAAACAAAAATAAAAACAAAAAAAAAAAAAATTTAAACTTTTTTAAATCTCAAAATAAAAAAATATTAAAAAATTTAATTATAACAATATTTTAAATTTATAATATTTTTTATTCAATTTTTTCTTACTATTTTTCCGAAACCCAATAAAATATTACACGTACTCAAACTATCTCACTACTATTCACAAAAATTTCATCTCATCTTATTCCCCAAGCACCCCTAAGCCTAGATGTTAAATGATCAATTTGATCCTTGTTTAATAAATAAAAATTATTACTATCATGAATAACCGTAAAAATGATGTCTGAAACTAAAATAATAATTACACAAGGGAAAAAAGCCAAACTCGTTTATGCATATACAAAAGAAAAGCGAATCTTAAGAGAAAGAGACTTTATATATAAAATCTAAAATTTAAAAATACCCAAATAAAAGTTTTTTTTTTTTATTTTCGTAACTACATAAAGTTTAAGCAAATTAATGCATAGAATAACAAAAGATCTATTTATCTTGATCTAAATTAAGGATATCATTTTTCCCTTTTTTATCATTTTCTTTACAATTTATATAAACCTAAAATATAAAAAAAAAAAAAAAACATAAAACTAAAATTCTTCTTCATATATTTTTTTTTCAATTTAAAAAAGTTAAATTATATACAGAAAAAAAAAATGTTTCAAAAGTTTTGTGAAAAAATGACAAAATTAATCCTTGGGGGCCCCAGCTTGAAATTCGTCCTTAATTTGTTTTATAATTCTTGATCCTTTTGCACTCACTTTTCGGTAACCAGCTTTTCATTTCATCCTCCTTTGAGAAACTCAAATATTCAGGCCTGCTTATAGCCAACCATTATAAGAAAAACTAATTTTTACGATTAAATTATTGCGATTAAAACACTTTTCGTAACTAATTTTAATTATAAATAGTCATTTCGTTAAAATTAACTAGTCGTAAATAAGCAGTTTTCTTGTAGTGAACGTTCGAGGTCTTGCAAAATTGAAGACTATATAAGAACGTTAATGAATGCAATGCAAAATTGTAAAAACGTGGTAATTAATTAAGTATTTGTTAATGGATAATTGTTTAAAAAAAAATCTAAAGCTCTTCAGTACTGAACATGTGAATAATTAGTTGGCATGCTTGAGAAAAAAAAAAATAAGTTGCTATATATGCACTTTAAAAAAAAAAAAATCATAAATTTGAACAAATTATTGTATGTTGATCTTTTTGATCATACATTTTTCAGCAATCAAAGATCGAGATCGATCACTCGATACCATTCAAGCTCGATCTTCAACGCACTACTCCAGAGACGTTGCATATAGTGAATATGATCGGTCTGATCATGATCTATACATACATACATATATATTGCTATGGTAGATATGTAAGTTGATCATTTATAAATCTGATCAATAAATTCAAAAGGTTTTCTAACGTGCATGATTTCATATACGATACTAACCTCCTTCTATATATTAATACCGAAATGAAGCTAGTTCGGTCGTCCTGATCATCTAGAATTTTATATATATATATATATATATATATATATATATATATATATTATTGGATCCGAGATTAATATATATTTCTTCAGCTGATCAATGATTAGCTAGGAAGAAAAAAGGATCAGAAGGTTGATCGATGCATGCAGATGGAGGTGGCTAGCTAGCTCTAATCAGATCAGGAGATCGAGATGGAGACTTTGGAAAAGATCAGGGTGTGTGTGTGTGTGTATATATATATATATATACATACATTAATTGGAGATGATCAGGTTCTATTGTTCTAGATCGTTGATCGATGGATTAAAGTCTCACATGATAATATATGGCTTTTCAATCATCATTTTAGGTATAGGACCACAATATATACTTACATGCATGTCGGGGTGTAAATTCAAACCGAAAAACCGGTCCGGACCAGACCGGACCAGTTTTACCGGTTTTGAACCGGTCCGGTCCGGAACCGGTTTTTAGATTTCATGATAATATATGGCTTTTCAATCATCATTTTAGCTATAAGACCACAATATATACTTACATGCATGTATGGGTGTAAATTCAAACCGGAAAATCGGTCCGGACCAGACCGGACCGGTTTTACCGGTTTTGAACCGGTCCGGTCCGGAACCGGTTTTTAAAATCTAAAAACCAGTCGGTTCCGGTCCGGTTCCGGTTCTGGAATTTTTTTTACCGGACCGGTTGATTAAAAAAAATAAAAAAATAAAATTTTTATATATAAGTTTTATACAAAATATTTTATATATATTAAATATTAATATATATAAGTTTTATATATAATATATAATTATAAACTTTTATGTGAAATTTTTATATATAATATATATAATTATATATATTCATATATGAAGTAATTTCTTGTAATAATTTATAAATTATTACATAAAATGTTAATACTAAATCACTAAAAGTTTATAACTAATACTAATATATAACTTATAACTATACCAATAGTCTAATATTAATACTATTATATAATCTAATATATTAATAAAAGTATAAAACAATTTTTTTAAATCAATTTTTTTTTTATAAACAAATTTTTAATAACAAATTGTGAAACTTACATTTTAAAAAAACTGGAAAATCGGACCAGACCAGACCAGAAACCGGTAAAATCAGAAGTACCGGTTTAGGAGGATAACCGGTGTGTAACCGGTTTTGGAAAATACAAAACCGGTACATACCGATTCGGTCATAAATTTTATCCAAAACCGAACCGGTTACACCCCTAGTACTAATTATTAAGGATATATACCAAAATATAATGATGAGAATGCAAAGTGTCATATTTGTCTCCCTTAATGTTTAGTCTTTTATACTTATTTGGTGCCTAAATGTACTAATTATTCTTATATTTTTATTTAGGAAGCAAATGGAGTTGTTTATTAATGCAAAACGAAACTAATTGGGCTGTTCTGGACAGTTTCGACACTGCTTCGTAATCTAAGCATAACTCTCTCATCCAACTCCGATTGAGATGATTCTAGATGCTATGGAACACCAAGACAAATATCTACAACTTTTATGTTTTGAGTTTTGAAAGATACTGGCTACATAAAGGTATAAATCGGATTTGAATTTGACGCACCTGCACTACTAACGTTTCAGAACGTTCGGCCTTATCGTGCAATTCAAATATGCGATTTAATTGCAGATGTTTTGGAGATCTGGTGCACGAAAGTCACAGCTTGAAAACACCATTTTCCTAGTTATATTAGGACTCTATTTTATTTTTAATATTTCCCTTAATTAAGTCAGATTTGGATATGGTTATTTGAGGATAATGTTTAGAATATTTTAGGAGATTTGTTAGGATTCTAATAAGGGCCATGAACGTGTAAAAGAGAAAAAGAAAATCATCATACTAGGGCATCTCTCTCCCCTATTCTCTAACTTCTTCTTCCAGTTTTCATGATGGATTTGTGTGGCTAAACTTCCATAATTGGTCGAAGGAAACGGAAACCTCGGAATCAATAAAATTGCGAGATCTGATTTGTTTTTAGTGTTCAATTTATGCTTTGAGTATCGAATATTTTTCCGCAAGCGGTGGGGAGTCGCTGATGTCACGTCAGCAGAGAGAAAAAAAAGAGAGAGAGAGAGAGAAGAGAAGAAGAAGACAAAACGAAAGAAGAAAGAAGAAAAATCGTTTGAACTCCATCTCTATCTGCTTTTGAGCTTCTCTCTCTCTCTCTCTCTCTCGGAGTCACTTTAATCCATGGCTCAAGATTAGGGGTTCTATGAGATTCGAATTATAGGTTTTTCCTTCTATACTGAATTTTCCAAAGAAACAAAAAATGAGAGTCGTCATTGAAAGCTCCGTTTGGGAACCGAATCTCGCCCTACACATTTTCATTTTCATCTTCATCTCCTGCCTCCTTTCCATATTTCTCTTCCCTTACGCATCCAATAACAACAACTCCATTAAAACCCTGGCCCTTTTCGACCTTGGATTCTCTTCCTCCTTCCTTCGTTTCTAGCGGAACTTCCTATTCGTCTATTCCCTCGCTTAAGGTCGATCATTTTCCTATTAAAAATCCTAACTAATTAGGCTTATTTTGGCTGCTAAGAAAAATATGGCTTCAGAAAAACCGAAACGACACGTTGTGCGCTCTATTCGTTTGGTTGCCCAGAAATTGCAAGAAAAGAAAAAGAGAATAATCATGTTAGGATTTTGGATCACTTATATGATTTTTTTTTTAATCACTTGTATGATTGGTTGGAAAGGATGATAATTGTGAGTACTTCTGCCGAAGTGGGATTAGACTGTCTTCCATGTTTCTAGACATTCTAAACGATGATTCCAGAGAATCATCATCATCTCTAAACTCTCTGCTCCCAGCAGCATTCTTCTCTTCCCTGTTGGGCCACTGGAGTAGGAGCTTCAGGCGCCTTGCACCATAATTTACAGAACCTGCCTTCTTATTGCTCGACTAATCAATGCACAATAATATATCTGCATCAGGGCCTTTGAAACAAGTTCCAGGAGTTCTGTTCCCAACACCCAGCAATTTTAGTTGGGAAACAAGGGTGCTTCTTGCCCTATGATCCTCACAGTTGGAGATCCCCCCAGCAGAAATCAACTGCTTTATTACAATATCAGAAGATGCTGATCTTGGCCTTTGCTTGAGAATATCGAGAGGGGTCATCCCATGGGCATCCTGGATGTTCAACCAGATAGATGGGACAGTCATGAGTAGCTCAACCAGACTAGATTGAATGTTTTCACTTATATGATTTTGTTTTTTTAATTTTCTCGTAGCAATGGAAGGACTATGGGCAGTCTTCAGAGAGTTCGAGCTGGGACTGCAAGAACCGCTGCACTGGGAATAGAAACCCAAAGCCGAAGAGCAACGATAAGAGCCAGAGAGCCACCAACTTCGACAACTCTGCCTGGTATAGAAACCGGGGCAGGAAGAGAAAGAGACCAGGTTGAGAAAGAGAGGAAGAAAGGGAGATGGCAACGCAATGAGAGAGATGTAGGCTAGTTCGGTAATGAAAAGAGAGAGAAAAGGAGAAACGGAGAGAGAGAAGGACAACTCAATGGAGAAGAAGAAGAGAGGAATGGAAACGCAGAGAGGGAGATGGAAACTGAGGGGTGCGTTTTAATTTTTTTTGCCATGTCAGCGGCGCTTACTCGACTCTTACTCCAGCCGACTGAATATAGACTTTTTCAGTTTATTATTCGTTGCAATCTATTGCAAGATTAGACATCAAATTCGTAATTGTTTGATCCCTCTAATTTGTGAAGCAACTAAGA
>CM039630.1:12167500-12170000 GCA_022457165.1 Juglans mandshurica | reverse complement strand
ACTTCGTCTGCAGGAAACGTTCCCTGACGAGCAATTGTTCTCCGCGTGTGTGACATTACCTTGGTATGCGAATATTTTAAATTATTTGGTTACTAATATGTTACATCCTGGTTTGTCTAAGGCTCAAAGAGATAAGATCAAGAGTGATGCCAAATATTATGTGTGGGATGACCCATACTTATGGAAGCATTGTGCAGATCAAGTGATAAGAAGGTGCATTCTTGACAATGAAATTATTTCTATTCTCACCTTTTGTCATTCTTATGCTTGTAGATGTCACTTTGGAGCTAAGAGGATGGCAAGAAAAGTGCTAGAATGTGTTTCTATTGGCCGTCGTTATTCCAAGATTCATATTCTTTTTGTAAGTCATGCGATCATTGTCAAAAGACAGGTAATATATCCCAAATGAATGAGATGCCACAAACCCCTATACTATTTTGTGAAATTTTTTATGTTTGGGGCATCGATTTCATGGGACCATTCCCTCTATCTTTCGGTTATGTTTATATTTTACTTGATGTTGATTATGTCTCGAAATGGGTGGAAGCTAAAGCTACCAGGACTGATGATTCTAAAGTTGTTACAGATTTTATCAAGTCTAACATATTCTCCAGGTTTAGAATTCCAAGAGCTCTAATAAGTGATTGAGGCACTCACTTTTGCAATCGAACTGTGGAGACTTTGCTGAGAAAGTACCATGTGACCCACAAGGTGTCAACTGCCTATCATCCACAAACTAGTGGACAAGCGAAAGTGTCAAATCGAGAGATCAAGTCCATCATTGGAAAGACGGTCAATCCAAATAGAAAAGATTGGAGTTTGCTCTTGGATGAGGCCATGTGGGCGTATAGGACTGCATATAAGACGCCCATTAGTATATCACCTTATCGGTTGGTGTTTGGGAAACCATGACACCTTCCAGTTGAGTTAGAACACAAGACTTATTGGGCTATCAAGTGTAACATCCGGGCCGAGTAGGAAATTCGCGTCCGAATTGTTTTTTATGGATGAAAAGCCCACTTGGACATTATCGAGTAGTTTTGAGAGTAGGTTTCGGTTCCCAAATATTTATTTCGACGATTTATGAGTTTTTTTTTTTAGATTGTTAATTAAGTTATTTTCAACTAATATTTTATGGACCAAACATGTTTTATTTTATTTAGTTTTGGCCCGACAAGTTATGTAAATTTTTTTTAATATGAGTCGAGATCCAAAACTTAGAGAAAAAGCCTATGCTTTAATCCCATACAAGATCCGGGCCAAATTACTTTAGGCTAAAGAGCCCAAGCTCGTGGAAACAATATTCCTAAACTCCTCACATGCACGGTTTCACATCTGTTTTTCCCGCACGTCTCTCTTTCCTTATTTATTTCTCTAGGGTTTTATCTGTTGTTTCCTATATATATTTACACGTCCATCATCCTCAACCAAAATCGAGAATAGCCACTTCAGTTTTTCTCTCTTTTATCTCGGTTTACCACTGCCGCCGCACCACACCTTCAAGCAGCCATACACAGAGTCAACCTTGCACCCCAGTTTGCCATCCAACACCATCACGGAAGCCCAAAACGACGTACATCCTTGTCGAAACCGTAAGCCAGACCACCGTGAACCACTCCCACTACCAAGCCCTTCCACACCGCAAACCACATGACTAGCCCTTGCACGACGGAAGACACTAGTCCAAAGCAAAACCAACCACTACAAGCCTCCATTGAAAGCCGCACGAACCGCAGATAAACCCCGAAAGAAGCCAAAACTGCTATGTTTTTGCATAAAGAAACAGAGTACTTCCATAGCGAAACCCTATTTCCCAAGCACGCGTTCAGCCACTGTCCTCGACGGAAACGACCATAACCCAGTCTTGCTACACCCTGCACCACCTTGCTACACTGCCACCAGATCCTCTCTCTCGGTAACACCTCCATGCACATGTCGTGTGTCACTCTTTATATCATGACTTTGTCCCTCTCTCACATTGTTTCTCTCTCTCACTCTCTCTCTCTCTTCTAGTGCTCCGCCGAGATCACCACCGCTACGTCGCTAAGCTCTAGCCCCTCGCTGCGTCACACGCTGCCACGTGATTTTTCCTTCTTGAGTAAGCCCTGCCATGCAGTTTTAATTGTTTTACACAGTTTTGTTGGTTTGCAAAGAATTAAATGAAATTACCGTAATACCCTTTACTACATGTTATATTAATGGGCTTTTAAACTTTTATTATGTATTAGTACACTCTTATATAATTAAGATTACAGAAAATCACTTAAGTATTTTAACATGTTATTTAAGTAAAGATTTATTTTAAGAGCAAATAATATTGGTGTAATGTTATTTTTTACACTTTAGATATGATTTAGTCTATTTAAAAATAGTTATGGTTTATTCTAAAATATTTTGGAATAATTATATTATCTAGTATTAAACTTTATAAATTGTTTCCAATAATAAATAGGATGTTTATTTTGTACTATTGGCAGCAAATTATTTTTATAGTAAGTGT
>CM039630.1:11817500-12162500 GCA_022457165.1 Juglans mandshurica | reverse complement strand
AGGAAACAAAACAAAACAAAACAAAGTCATACATACATATAAACCAGGTTGTAATTAATTATATATATGTATATATATATATATATATATATATCTAGGGTTGCCATCAATCTATCATCAGCAGTACCCTAGCTAGCGCTATGATCATTCACTTTTATCATTATATATATAGAGAGATTGGTTTAATTTTAAAAAAATCAAGAGGAGTCACCGACCAAACTACAGGTCATTCTCGACCATACATAATCAAAAGAAATAGATCATATGATTTAAATTAGATATTGAATTAATTATGCTGCATCAATATTGGTCATTAAATACATCTGGTGTTCAATGGACAAGTGGTGGCCTGCTAGCCATATATATAGTGATCATGCAGATCAGATGATCAACATGCAGTACTTCAAATCAAAACAGTAATGAAGAAAGCAACCTGATCACCAAACGCTTTCAACATAAAGAATTAATGTGGGGAATGTGATTGGGATGGGATATCAAGCCAATATATATTTAAAGATTAAATAAATAAAAAGGAGGTGGGAATATTACTTAATTAGACTAATACGACTTGGGGCGGTAATGGTGGTCGATTCTTGGCCTCGACATTTCACAAAAAGACATGATGAGTAATTAATATATATATATATATATATATATATACATATATATATATGGGTATATATAGTTCAGTCGCTACAATGATCAGTTCTAGTCAGCTATCATCATAGCATGTTTATTTACTGCATTTCCTATGCTATGGCTCGAGGTATTGGACATGATTTATAATCAATGTAATTCAACTCCATCCAAACATTACAATTTACAAGAAAAATAAATATATGTGACGAGCTACGATATTTGCAATAAGAAAAATTATAATTTGTAATGAGAATTAATTTATTTTAATAAAAAATAATCATTTTCTTAACAAATAGTACTAACTACAAATAAACATTTTTCTAGCGGTAAAAATTTGTTTTAATCATATCTATGCATGATTTGAGTCTCTCCATTTGCTTGATCTATATAGTTTAATGTTTTAATATTCATTCGAAACTATATATATTTAAAATGCATTATTTAATTATATATGCTTGTCATTTTTTAATCGAAGATAATAATCATGAGTACTACTGCTCGATCGATCGGTCAATAACTTTATTTGTACTCTTCATGATAATTCCTAACATATATACTAATCAATAGTCAACAAACTCATCCTTATCAGTTTTCCAACAGTATTATATATTACTCCAATTACAATATATATATATATATAATATTTAACCATTCAGATAAAAAAATAATAATAATAATAATAAAAACCACCTAGCTAGCTAGCTAATATAATTTTATAACATATACATTGCAATTAAAGTTTTCAATTGTGGTTTCAATTATTGAGAATTTAAGATGTTAAATATATTTTACCTAATTTAAATTCTATATATAATTCTAAAACAATAATTAAGATCAAATCACTACAAAAAAAAATTGTTTATTTGTGGCCAGTTAATTTTAGCGAAATGACTATTTACAGCTAAAATGAGTCTGTTTTAATCACAAATAGTCTTTTCGCCGCAATTAAATGGTCACAAAAACCTATTTTTCTTGTAGTGAACGGCCGTGATCAATCTCACTTATATATAAAGCTAGAATGAAAATGAAGGTCTTGAGTGATGGTTTTATTTGTATTATTATGAAACTATAAAATTAGGTCATGATCAATATGTGTTACGGCCAATATATTCTTTTATTAAATAAGAAACACAAATTATTGTTGTGGAATTAAATTTATTGGAAGATAATTATTCCAATAAATAAGAAAAAGTGTTAATTAAAAGTTAGCAATGGCTAAATACAATTAACTAATTTGAACACCAAATAAGATATCAGAAAATAAAAATATGGTTTTGTGCAAAAAAAAAAAACAAATTAAAAGTAAAGTTATTTGATATTATATATAAGAGAAAAGATACTTACAACCGTGAATTGCGTAACCGCCGCGTAATCGCTTTGAAAAAAATAAATAAAACATGAGATCCACATGAAAAAAATTAATTTTTTAATAGTGGACCTCACTCTTTTTCAAAACGATTACGCGACAGTTACGTACTTCATGATTGTATGTAGAATTACTCTATATATAAACGGGAAGAGAAGAAAAGGAAAACTCTAACACTAAGATACGTGTTTCAGACACGCGGCAAAATTCAAAAGGTATCTTAACAAGATTCTAGGGTTTATAAAAAAATATTAATTTTTTGTGAGAGAGTAATTTATTGTTGGCGTTTCCTTTCTTATTTTTTTTATCCTTTGGTCTTTCTCTTGTCATAACTCAATCGTACGCCTTTCTGCTGTCGTCAGGGAAATATATTGCAAAGGTATGCAGAACTAACTATATTATATATATATATATATATATATATATAGATAAATAGAGTAATGTTACGTACAGTCGTAGAATACGTAAATATCGTGCAGTCGTTTTGAAAAAAAGTAGAGTTTTTTATTAAAAAATTAATTTCTTTTCATTTGAGTCTCATATTTATTCATTTTTTTCAAAGTGAATGCACGGCACTTACACACTAACGACTGCAAGTATCATTTCTCATATATATATATATATATATATATATTAATGTTCATCTTTGAGTCATTTGCCGAGAATAATCTTTCAGTAGATTTTTTAAAATATTTACTAGGAATGAGACCTTCTTGAATGCAATTCAAGTATATATATATATATATATATATATATATATATATATATATAGTGCATATATGCTTAAATGCAGGCATGTCATGCCCAGTCGGAATTAATTGATCATGCATGAATGATTAGTTCAATGTTTTGAAGTTATATATAGCAAGTTCATAATTGATGCGAATTAAAGCCAAAAGGATTATTATAACCACCATATGTGTTTTAAAATGATTTGTTTTAGGTACATCCAGATAAGTTCTTCTGGCAAGCTGCCATCGTCACCCAACATTAACATGACAACCTTTGTATACTCATATTATATATATGATCCTATTGATCTGATAATTATAATCATCATGTCTATTAAGATTAATATTGCCTGTTTTTTTTTTTATTATCTTTTATTTTGGTCTGGATAGCATTGGATAATTAATGGGTTGCTTCAAATGTACTGAAAGGCTGGTTGGCTGGCTATGACTTTTGGGTTCCTATCTCAATTCAACCCATTAACATTGCTTGGATAGTGGAAGAAAAGGAAGTGTTGGAGAGTGACTTTTGGCAGAGATTAGGTCCCGAACCACTCTTTTTGCTGTTTTGGGTTCTTCAGTTGAGATATATGTTGCATGTGGCCTTAACTACTTCTAATTCCTACCAAAGACAAAAAACTAGCCGGCAGCTTGTTCTTTAATTGGTTCGACATGCATACTTCGGACCAAACATAGCTAGCTGTTTTAACAACTAACTTCAATCTTTCCTTGCCTCTCTAGCTAGGTTGCATGGATATATATATATATATATTACAAGAAAACTGTTTAGTTGCGGTCAGTTATTTCTAACGAAAATATTATTTTCTGTCAAAATGAATCAATTTTAAAAAGAGATCAAACAACCATTTAATGGTGTTCATGTAAGATTATTGTTTCTATTTGTCTATCTATCTATATATATATTAGATCATCAAATTTAATCAAGCAATTTAGGAATCCGAGCACAGATCATCTCACCTCTCTTATCTTTTATCGATCGCTTGGAACCAAAACCACTGTTACCAACTAAATGTAGGACCTAGAACCTTAGCATTGGAGTTGTATTAGTAGTGTTAATGCTAAATTCCATCACAAAAACCATATATACATATATTATAGATAAAGCTAGCTAGCCGTTGAAGTAGTTGAATTTTGTTCATAGTACTGGCCTGATCCACCACTAGTTAACCTAGCTGGAACCAAAAAGAAAAAGAAAAACAATGCAAGAAAAGTAATCAAGAGCCGTTGGACGACAAGGTGGGTCCATGCAAGCGAAATCAAGCTCAATGGGCGGCATATATATATATATATATGTTAATTATGTCATTAATTGACATTCTTACCCAAAAAAAAAAAAAATATATATATATATATATATATATATATAACTTATAAATTATTAATCTTAATTAATTTTGGACCCTTTCTCTGTGCCTCTCCATAAATACCCCTTTGTACTCGATCCATCCACCCATCACAACCACAAAACACAACACACTTCCCTACTGTTCATTTCCTCTTTCTGAAAACCTTGTTCTTTCGCTGATCTGTGATCATCAGTTGCTTGTGAAGCCAAGACGTAATTAGTGAGAAAATGGGAAAGGACGTTGAGGGTGCGGAGCAGGGAGAGTACTCGGCCAAGGACTACCAGGATCCACCTCCGGCGCCTTTGATCGACCCGGAGGAGCTGACAAAGTGGTCCTTCTACAGAGCTCTGATAGCAGAGTTCATAGCCACTCTTCTTTTCCTTTACATCACAGTCTTGACTGTGATCGGGTACAAGGTCCAGAGTTCTGCCCCCGGCGCCGACGATTGCGCAGGAGTCGGCATTCTCGGCATCGCTTGGGCCTTTGGAGGCATGATCTTCATCCTCGTTTACTGCACCGCCGGTATCTCTGGTACGTTGTTGCTCGTTTTTAAGGTTGATTGATCGTTACAAAGAACTTCAGCTAAAATCAATGATATATATATATATTAATAATTGGAACATGAACATAGGAGGACACATTAACCCGGCAGTGACGTTCGGGCTGTTCCTGGCTCGAAAGGTGTCGTTGATAAGGGCGGTGCTTTACATGGTGGCGCAGTGCTTGGGAGCCATATGCGGAGTTGGGCTTGTGAAGGGCTTCCAAAAGACTCACTACAACCAGAACGGAGGTGGTGCCAACGAACTGGCACCAGGGTACAACAAGGGCGTTGGACTCGGGGCTGAGATCATCGGTACCTTTGTTCTTGTCTACACTGTTTTCTCAGCCACTGATCCTAAAAGGAGCGCCAGAGACTCTCATGTTCCTGTAAGCTAGCAGCTCGCATATATCCTCATCCCCACAATTTACTTTCGCTAGCTCTAACAAAAATCTTACTTACAAATTAAAATTTACTTTACGTTCGCTAGCTGATCTAATAAAAATCTTATTTATAAATTAATGTGATTGGACGTAAAACGCTTTCTATATTTTACAATAAGAAATTTTATAATCCGTCACTTCACTTTTTTTATGCAATTACTTTCGTGACATTTTTTCTTCGTTATCTTGTCCAGCAACGTTAAAAGTGATGTGAGCTAATTTAATTTATTAGACCACATGTGTGCCCATTTTCTCTTCTCAAGTGTTTGTTTGATTTGTGATTCTTAATTTCTTTAGTTAAAACATAGTGATTGAAGTTTTCAGAGATAAAGTATTTCGCTTTCAACATTATTTGTGCAGAAAAAGAGATATGCCTTCATTTTTGCCCTAGTTTAGAAGATCAGTAGCTTCGAGAAGATCTTCTTGAACCGTACAGAAAATTTAATAAAACTAGGTGAACTCAATTTTTTGTAGAAAAAGTATATAAGGCCCTGCATCATTAGGTAGTATTAATGATACTTCATATTTTTATTTATTTTTTGTTTTTTTTTTAAAAAAAAAAGCTTTTCATAAAGGTAAATCTTTTCTTTCTTTCTTTTTTGGGATAACAAATTTATAACAATATATGATAAAAATTTTATTCAATTCTATTTTCTGTAAAAATAAATCACAGAGAACAGCTAGGCGCTACTGCATCACATGCATTGTCACTAATTACTGGCTACATAGGCCTTGTATAATTGATTTTGTTTGTTGTGAAATATTGGAAGGTGTTGGCACCACTCCCTATTGGCTTCGCTGTGTTCATGGTTCACCTAGCAACAATCCCAATCACCGGTACTGGTATCAACCCAGCTAGAAGTTTTGGAGCCGCAGTGATCTACAACCAGGACAAGGCCTGGGATGACCAAGTATACATATTGCTCCCACCTCTTCTAATTCCTTTCATAATTTTACTTTTTCCCACTACACATTCATGAGTCCAAAGTTCATATTTTTATTAATATGAGAGACTAATCATTATCTGCATATGATATATGTTTCAGTGGATTTTCTGGGTTGGACCATTTATTGGAGCTGCAATTGCTGCCTTCTATCACCAATTCATCCTTAGAGCAGGAGCCATTAAGGCTCTAGGTTCCTTCAGAAGTAATGCTTAAGCTTTTCCTCCCCGACCATGAAATAATATCCTCAAAGATCGATGGAGATGGATGGTCATCATGATTGAAAAGAATAACAATATCATAGTGCATGCATGCAAGTTGTCTGATCAGGGTCCCCTTTTATCTATCAGTTTCTGTTTCTCAAGGATTGGAGAGCTGTAAATGGAGGACCATGGAATTGTAGATAAACATGCCTATGGGCAGGGTGTTTCTTTCTTTTCTTTTTCTTTTTTTTTTCCTTTGATCTGCATGTATTTATGTACTGCTGATTCTCGTCCTTGTTTATCCGTAATTTATTTTGCTTTTTGGTGTACTCATGTTGTTTCTACCTTAAGCTATTAAAATGGGTTGTGGACTTGTGGTCCTGATAACTCCTCAGTGTCTCGATCACCTTTTTATTGCTTTATACTGTGTGTGTTCTTCTTACTTGCAAATTAAGTTTATATATAAACTGGATACAATGTTGTGGCTCTTTTCTTAAAGTGAAATTTCACCGTAATTTCTTGATCTAAATCTCAATGATTGCTTTGAGCCAGTGACAAAGACTGGACACTAAAATATTAGCGGCATCAAGATAAGGAGTAGTACTAGGGGATATTTTTCAATAATTCTAAATTCAGAAATTAAGAGCAAAAGCTTATCATGAAGAATAGGGATCATCCATGGGGTATATTCGATATGATATATACCCAATAGAAAAATGGGTAAATTGAGAAGAAAAAAGGGTAGAAATTAAGACATTTGCACCACTCTCTCTGGTTAAAGTGATTGATTTCAGACCCTGAATTCATGGTGGTGAAAATTTAAATCTTGTAATAATTTAAGTGAAGTGATTGCTTTGTTTATAATATTGATCGATCATGCTTATCCAGAATCATCAGTTGAATCATTAAAAATGGGTATTGATAAAAGAGCTTCAAGCACACACTATAAACAAATGTTAGTTGTACCAGAAAGTGATCAGAGCCACAAAAGATAATATGAGTTGGCTTTTGTGGTGGTGATTCTTTTTGGAGGAGAGATATATGGTGGGTTGAATGGTTTGTCTTTTCTACTAGTCAGTTTTTAAGAGGACAATAAAAAGAGAATAAAAAAATATAAGGAAAAGGAAACACTTTAGGTCAATATATAGAGCTTAAGATTCCTTGCTTTCTAAAAGGTGGATGTCTCATATCTACCCAATAAATTATAGTCTCTGAGCTCATCTCTCTTATCCTGTCCCTATTTTATGGTTCTCCCACAATTGTCTAGACCTTGGTAGGTGAGGCTTTAGCTGTTTGATGATGTACATTTTGGTATAATTTATGGGGAAGGTGAGAGTTTTCCCTTTGGACTCTTGCACGAGATAGTTGGCAACCGGACTAGCTACTATCCATGATTAGGGTTGGAGTAAGCTAGGCTTAGGGTTATATTGGAAAAGAAAGCTAAACGTACATGACATCGGTTGAATCGTTGTAGCTCGATGGATACGTATATTCTTTTGTTGTAGTAGCAAAAGGAAAGACTCGAGCGAGCCATGTAGATTAAAATCCCTACATGCATGTGTTTCTCATTGTAGTAATAAAAAGAGTGAGAGTCATGTTCGTAGATCTAATCGTTACGAGTATTTGCATGTGTTTCAAAAGAAAATAGAGCGTTCATTAGACATGATATGAGAAAACAACACAATGATGAATATAATTAAGAAAATATGTTTTGTAAAATGCAAATATGTTATATAAGATTATACATCATCATGATGACTTGGAATTTTTTTTTTTTTTAAAAAGAAAAATTTATTATTTGGATGACGAAATATGATTAGGAATAAATTAGGGTCATATTAATGGAGATTTTCTAATCCTTGGTATAAGTACATAGCGTTACCAAACAATGGCAAACATTTTTTTATTTTATTTTATCTTTGTGGTTGGTAAGCAACAGTACTAATAAAACAAAAAAGATTATACATTATTGATATATAAAATTTATTAAATCCCACTATCTCATATATCCATCTACAAGACTTGCGGGGTTATCATGTGATTCTCTCTAGGGTTTCCGTAATGGTTTATTATCCATGTCTTCATGGCTTCATACCCAATATTCAACAGTACTACTACTTCCAACCCAAGCCTTAATTGCCTAATAATCTGAGTTTTTGTCTTCTTTCTTCAGTACGTCTTCGGTTTATATTAAAAAAGAAACCCTTTATTTACACCTTTTTATAACTTGTTTTCCTTTTAAATTTATTTTATTCTATCAGACTGCATCTAAATAAAATAAACAGTCCTCCTTCCACAGATGGAGACCTCCTTCCACAGCCATCTGAACACATGAACAATTTCATATCATGCATGTTTGTTATGATATAAATTAAATAATAAAATTTATATATTCTCATCATATTAACATTTTGAAGTAAGTGATAATTTCTCATAGTATTAAAGATGAGATCCAGAATTTAAATTATGAATACATTTTATTTAATTTAATTGAGAGTCTGACCAACACTTGAGAGAGAATGTTCAGATATAAATTACAGAATAAAATCTATCTATTCATATCATCGCTAATTAGGGGTGCTACAAGCCCTATACAAGCGGGTAGCCACCCATTTACACCCAGTCCCCACCCACATTTCTTATCGTCTCTGCCTGTTGGGCGAGCTAATTGACACCATCATTCGGCCATCCTGTCTATCAACATATTATTCCCAAGAAAAATAGCACAAAATCACAAAAACATAGAAATATATAAAAAGAATTGAATCACACAACCAACAATAATCGCACAAAATAAAAAACAAATCCAAATATGTACTGAGATCTATGCGGTGGCGATGTACTTACATTACAAAATCGTACAAAGAAATCTTAAATCCAAGGCGACGTGGTGACGACTGTGGTCTTGGGTCGTAGAGACCCACGGCCAAGCCTTGGGCATACTACTTGTACTGTCGTAGGGCTACGACTCGGCCACAAGTGTTGAGATTCTAGAGAAGAAGAGGATTGAGAGGAGAAAAAAAAGAAGACGAGAGAGGCACCACTTAAGGGTGTAAATCGGTCCGGGGGAGATGTTGGACCATCATTTTCTTAGACTGGTCACCCCTAGTATACAAAATGGGGGCTCAATCATACAAAAAAGCACAGCATTCTTGAAGTATATAAAAAATCCTGCAATGTGTATTTTTGGCCCATTAGTATAAGAAAAAGCTCACAATATTTATAATTTTGAATAATACAACTATTTAACTTTATTTGCACATCTTTTACTTAAAAATAGCCTAAAAAAAGTTGTTCAAATTATCAAAATTGATAATTATATATTAGTTAATTGAAATTAGTTAATTAATAATTATATATTTAACATTTTATATTGTCAATAGTCATAGGTTAGATGAAAATTATAAAATTTACTTATATAATTACTATATTAAATAATATATATAATTTATAAAAAAAATATTTAAAAAAAATATATTTGTAGTTCAGTCGGTCTAGTCCGGTCCTGGGTGAAAAACCCCACCTCGAGACCGGACGAAAATCCATTCGATCTCACAAATGGAGGACCGAAACAAACCAAACAAGTTTTCGGTCCAATCTAGTCGGT
This sequence comes from Juglans mandshurica, assembly GCA_022457165.1. NCBI lineage: Eukaryota > Viridiplantae > Streptophyta > Magnoliopsida > Fagales > Juglandaceae > Juglans > Juglans mandshurica. The sequence continues at coordinate 12,152,665 of CM039630.1, read as the reverse complement.
TTTTCTGGTTTTGACCAAAAATTTTACACCCCTAGCACCAGTGTGAGAGGAAGGAGGGGAATAGAAGAGAAGTAGGAAACTAGAATGTGAGAGGAGAGAGCAAATTAGGGTTTTTTGGTTTATATAGTTTTTTTTCTTTAAATAAAAATAAATAATTATATATATATATGGGCGGACAGGTAAAAATCCCGACGATAGCCACCCACTTCCCGCTTGTAGATGAGTTTATTTATTAGTCACCTGCCTATACCTACACCCAGGGTGGGCAGGCTACCCACCTATCCCCTAACGGGATAGGAGGATTGGACGGGTGCGCTAGGTCACACGACCCTACTGCTAATGAAGTTATTAACACTATGGTTTTTAGTATAAATATATATATATATATATATATATATAATGGGGTAGGAGGATTGGACAGGCGGGCCAGGTCACACGACCCTACCTCTAATGAAGTTATTAAAACTATGGTTTTTAGTAATTTTTTCCTTTTCAAGCAAGCATAATATTATATTATTATATTAAACAATTACAAGATACAAGAGTTAAAGGAGTGAGAGATCCCAACAATCACCCAAACTAGCTAATACAATATAAGAAATAGAAAAAAAATGGATAAGGAGCTAATGACTTGGCTCCCACCCATTCCCATGAGGGGAAGCCACCTAAAGCTATTTTCTGCAGTTCGAAGATCACACTGCAATACTACAACCAAAAACTACAATAGATTGTGTTGTGCTGCACTTTGATAGTCCAATTTGGTTGAAAGAGACACCCACTTTCTCTTTCTCATGATTTTTGGTTAGGAAACATAAGAAAATAACATTCGGTAGATGTTCTGATACAACAGCGGACAACTGCTAGTGGCTGTGAATGTGGGGATCACGCATCATTGTTGGTGAGAAGAAGTTGATTGGATCTGCAAGATTGAAAGCCGATGATCTCATTTCTACAACACGTGACGGCAGAAAATACACATTGTTGCACAGCAGAGTGTGGATCTCGTGCATGTCATAGTCCACGCATGAGACTCACACACTACTTGTTTGGATGAAGTTTTTCTAGAGGCCAAAAGTTCGATAGCTAGGGAGTTCTGTGGTCGACGCGTGGTGGTCGTAGGTGGCCAAAAGTAGTAGATCGGCCAATCTCCATGCTATTTTCAAAATACAAGAGAAAAAATTGGAGAAAAGCCAATGGACAACACGGAAGAAGACCGGATAGTTGGAATAAGCTCCTCCCTCCTCTGGATGGTATATCGTGGAAAGATTTTTACGAGATGTGTTTTGGGAGAGAGATTTTCATGAGGGGAGAGAGAGAGAGAGAGAGAGAGAGAGAGAGAGAGAGAGCTTTTCTCTAGGTCGGAGAAAATAATTTAAAATTATGGGTTTTCGGTAAATTAACAATGATAATTAATTATTATCATCTTCTATTAATGAATTAATTAATGAAACTGCATCGAACACCTTTCAATTGTCATGTAGCGTATCAATATTTTTTTATGGTTGCATATAAATTAAGGTGTTTGGACAGAAATGAAACAACTAATTACACTGTAGTTTCTTCTTGTCAAGATAGGATTTGAGGAAAAATTACAAAATTTGCCTCTCTGCATCAATAAGACAGCATTCGAAACAAGCTTCAATCGAATCTGTCTTTTTATCAAATTTATTAAAATGAAAATAAACTAACCTAGTCCCAGTTTTTTTTTTTTTTTTGGGCCTGTATATATTTTTTTTTAGCCTTATGCTTTGGCTTCATATTTAATTTCCTATTTTCTTGGTTTTTGTTTTCGGTTTACAGTCCAGAGAGCCCAAGAAATTACCCAATCTAAAAACTGAAAAGGTCCAGTCCATATTTTAAGAACTGGGATCCTTTCCGGCCCAAACATACATACATCTTTGGGTTTGTATCTGACCAAACCAATCTCTTTCCCAATATTCCAAGAGATGGGGGCCACCATGTTTGTCGTTATTGGAAATTTTATTATATTTTGCAAATGTAAAAAGCATTGGTAATTTGGGAGTGTAAAAATGTAGTTTTTGGCTGACACTTTACCACACACAGACGAGTCTTGTGAGATGAGAGCGAGCTGCATGACCAAAACATGTGAACAAGCCCTGAAGGCCAATTAACTACAGCAAGGATCTTGTGCAACTGGTAAATGTGCATGCGAGAGAGAGAGAGAGAGAAGTGAAAAGCAAAGGAAAAACGCATGAAGGGATGAAATGATTTCAATATTAGGAGTGGTGGGGAAGAGAAATGCATTGATTTGAGGTGCAGCATGCGTTATAGCATTGCAATAATGTCCAAAGTCCAAAGACACGGCTAGCCTTTATGATTACACGCATATTATATTGCATCTTCATCTTGTGCCCACCCTTGCTGATCACCCAAGCCAAGAAACCCCCCCCCAAAAAAAAAATCCTCATTAATTTCTTTGCTTTGTAAGGAAACTAAGCACAGAATAAATAAACGTTGTTGAAAACTGATGCTAATGCTTCCTTCTTCTTACATTGTTGGGATAATTGTGTTTGGATAGTGAGATAATCTCAAATATTCTGTGAATAGTAATGAAAAATAATAATAAAATAAAAAATAGTAGTGAAATTTTTTTCAAAATACTTAAAAATACCTTACTACCCAAACTAGTCAACGTGATAATGGCGTACTTGTTTTCAATTAAGAGAATAGTTCAACCTAGAAAATTAAAGAAAAGAAGATTGTTGTGATCATTTTGTTATTTTTCGAACAATTTTGGGTAAGAATTTGAATGGGTCTTTTCTAGAGTCTAAATGAGAGAGAAGTTGCCCAAAAAAGTCATGTGAGCAGCAATAATACCGCAATATTACTTTATCTATTTATCTTTCTCTTACTCGAGTTTGAACTTAAGAAAATATTTTTTCTACAGCTGGAGTCTCTTAAATCGATTTATAAAAAGCCAAGGCTCATTTCCAAACATTGTAAGATCCCATTCACCACGTTTAAATACTATACTCAATACCATGGTGGTAGTATGAAAGAGATAATTGCATGTGGCTGCATAAAGCATGATATGTTTATACGCACGCAAATTAATACACATCAGTACATTTTTGGGTTCAAACTTCAAAGTATATGATTAGTGAGGAACAAGAGAAGCACGTTGATAATTAATCAATAAATCATTCTAATCCCATTCCCCACTCACGTGTCTTTGAGTAGAAGCATTTGAGGGGAGAAAATTAGAACATGATATTTTGAAGGCACTCGAGTAGAGAATGTAATATATATTCTCAAAGTCATTTCAAGGTGAGCAGCATTACAAGTAAGATTGTGAGAAATTACCTACTAAAATGGTTGAATTATAATGCCAAGATAAGATCATAATTAAGAACTATTACAGGGAATTTTGAAGTTGCTGCATATGTGGGACTGACATGCAACATCCCAATGATATATTATTTTGGAGTCGGTATTGGTTTTTCATAATTTGAGAGTATAGTGTGTCAGTTTCGATATTTTGGAAGTGAGAAACATCTGATAGTTTGAAGATGTTAAGTGTATGTTTTCCGTCTATAATTTAACCAAAAAAGAAAAAACACTCGACTGACTAAGGCAATTTGGGGAGTCCTGAGTTTTAAGTCATGGGATGGTAAATAATACATTCCCAATCATTCTGTTCCCTCCTTTCCTACTCTTCCATCACCAGAATTCAATTCCAAGCAACCACCACTTCCTAAAGACCTTATAAAAGCCAGTTCAAAAGACCAAAAGTTCACCAAAAGTTCACCAAAAGTACACTAACTTCAAGGAACTGCAAAACATGTCCCCCATGGTTTCCTTCCTGCTCTTCACTTCCTTAACTATTCTCTCCATTGCTAGAGCTCAAGATAGAGCTCCTCATGGGGTCGCTAATGAAAACCCCATAGCTTTTCCACCATCAGCATATGATTTCTTCCATCCAAACACTCAAAACCCCAATACCAAAGAGCCTTGTTACCTGTCCAATTGCTCGCCCTTGCCTATGGCAGCACAAGTAGTTGAAGCCACTCCAGCACATGAAAGCAGAGCATCCACTTCCCAGCATGGCAGGAGCCGAGTTGGAGCTGGTGGGATTGCTGGCATTGTGTTCGGCTTTGTTTTTGCTGTGCTTTTGGCGATGGGTGCATACTATGTAGTGATCACGCGTCGAGCCAATACAAGTCGGACCAATTCTGTTCAACCTGATGCTTAATCGACATGCTCACCACAAGAAGCTTTATGAAACTTAGGCCTCCACCTTTCTTTTCTCTTTCTTTTCCTGTTTCTCTTTCGTTTCTTAACATTTTGTTCAGGTTATGGAATGTGGCTGTAATACTATAGTGATAAGCTGCATAGTATTTCACAATTATGGCTCATGGTTCATTTATGGTCAAGCTTTGGTGTATAAGCCATAAAGATTATCAAATGATTACTGAACTCTAGTGAAGGACAATGGGAGAGCGAGTACAAGCAAAGGCTCTAAAAGCCGACAAAAAACACGCCCAAAATATTGTTACGATCATCAAAGGTGCTTCCACTCAAAAGAAAGAGAAAAAATAGAAGAGTATCCAGGCATTCTAGAGTAATCAGACTGATTGCTGAAGTATAGAGAATTAAATTAGCGAGAAAGGATACTTTTTTATAAGTACAGCAGTATCATTGTCAACTATGCAATAAATCATTGAATCAAGAACCTAAATATATTACAGCAGTATAATCAGGACCCTGATTATAGCTTGATCAGTGAGAAACTGATCAGAACATTGCTCTAACAAAATCAACAAATTCTTCTCCACACATTTCTTTGACTCCCACGCAAACAATGCGACTCAGTACAGAATAAATTGTTCGAAGTTGCAAACTTATATTCCAAAAGAAGAATTGCTATTTGTTGGGTATATTAATCAATGGTTTGGAACATTCTTCTGTTGGAAAGGGGAAAATTCAAGATTTATGCATGTGTAGCTGGAAGAAACTAGAAGGAAAATAGAGGAGGGAATAACAAATGAGAAGCATGGCCTATGTTTGGTTTCAGAATTTAAAAAATGTTTGACTTCAATCCAAACATTTTTTAAATAACAGCAACTTTTTCTGTTTCTCAAAGAAAAAAACTTTCATCTAATCATTTGCCTATGTTTCCACGAAAAATAAAAACATAAAAACTAAAACAACTTTCACAAAAATCCAGAAATATTACACCTCTCGCAAATTATTCAAACAACTTCTCAAATTTACCTACCCAGTTTCACAAATCCCAATATGCAACACTTACCAAATAAAGTCTCCAACAGTTTCTCATTCTATGCAACCCACTTTCACAAAAAACAATACAAAATACATCTCAAAAAGTTTTTTAAGAATTCTCAGAATTACACAAATTTTCACTTACCAAAATTGTCATTCATTCTCAGTTTTTTAATTCCTTTTAAAAATAAGAAAAATCTTCATTCTCAAACACTACCTTCCCAGCAAATATACAAATCCCGCTGTATTTTGCGTAGCTCCACACTGAGATTTCAAATAATTACACTAACATGCCCAAAAGGGCTTTAAATCAAGCATCATTTATTCAGAGATCTACCATGACTAAGATCAAATGAACTTAAAACGAACATCCAAACCAAAAAGGGTCTCCAACTCTCACGAAGTCCACATGTTACAACCAGTTAAGTGATGAGGCAAGTATCGTGTGGGCCACACAGTATCCAAAGATTCAATAAACAGAAATAAAAATCTCCATTCCAAATCATACCACGTAAATGCATCATATTGATAAATAGATGTTTGGAGGAAAGACTAGTATCATGTTTGTCCAGCTGAGCAAAAATAGACGGAAGAAGAAGAACCACATCAAACATATCGTTACTCATTTAGGAATAATAATTGTCAGAAAATTATTATGTGGGTTCTTAATCATGTTCCCTGACCCAGGATGTGTGTCCCTTGCATAACACAGAACAGGTGCAAAACTACAAATGTGGCCAGGCTGCAGTATGTGTATGAAAAAAACAGAGAAACACTCATAAATTGGTAGTGAAGTACTCAGACATTTCTACCACCCACGTGAACTAAGAAAATTGATTACTGGTCCAAATGTCTGGTCCACAGCCTTGTTCCATAGATGTGCAAACTGTGAGCGAGATTGCTTTCCGAATAAAGGTTCTCTCACCTGGAAGGAGTTCAAAGTGGAAACTATTAGAAGTCACTGCCTTGCATTGCATGAACCAGGTGCTTAATGATTTCAAAGAAAATAACTGTTGTATTAAGAGATCAAGCATCCTTTATCTGTTTATTCAATCATATCAATAAGACCCCATTATTATTACCTAGTTTGAGAAAGTGGATTGAACGCAAAGATTAAACATACAACATTCATATGATAATAAAGCAGAGACCCAACCTCAATCAACTGCCAACAATACAAATTGGAGTCAGTATCTATGATATGCAGACCTAAGATTGTGGCATTTTCAAAATGAGAGGCTCAATCACATCAGATTCGTATGTAGTCACCTCATATACAACTTGGTCATTTCACAGAACTGATAGCCAGAAAATTGAACAATAATTCTGCCCCCAAAGCCTTCGCCTCTCATAATTTACCTAGGACTAATCTTTTGATTTGTGCGAATCCCATACACCAAACTTCAGCCACACTCCCCTTTACTATTCAGCTCCCATTTAAACTAGACCCGCCCGAGATATCCCTGAAATGGGAATCAGAAAATGCTAGCACAACATCTTACAATACACACAATCCTAGGTATCAAAATCCCTCATACTCCAATCCTTGACGTTCTCATCAAGGTCAGTGTTATGCCACAATGCTGCCTTCAGTTGCATGGCATTGCTAGGTTGGCTCTTATATCATTTTTCATGATCCAAATACGTCCTAGTCATATCTATGTGATACTCCATGATGGACCAATCACTTAGTTAAGACTCACTATGATATCTTGAACAGTTAAGATTGACTTCCCAAGCCAAATACGGGAGTCTACAAATACACTCAATACGGGAGTCTACATATACCAGCACAGCTAATAATTCAGAATATCATAGTACAATGCTTCTCTTGGTTCTATGTTACGATCCCACATCAACTAAGTATGGGATTGGTTGGTGGTTTATAAGCCCCTAGGCACCCTTTCCTTGTAAGCCGGTTTTCAAGGGTGAGTTCTACCTAATGGGTTCATAACAAATGGTATCAAAGCCACCCCACGTATGCAGTCCATGTTGCGACGGTTGCAATCGTGTGGCACGGGGGGTGATGCCGGCATGACAGTGTTTCATCCGGGGCTAGGAAAGACCTAGCGCACAGCCAGCCCGTGTGAGTGCCGGGACAACCGTGGACGTCGGCTGTGGAGCGTGGTGGTTGTTACGATCCCACATCGACTAAGTATGGAATTGGTTGGTGGTTTATAAGCCCCTAGGCACCCTTCCCTTATAAGCCGATTTTCAAATGTGAGTTCTACCTAGTGGGCTCATAACATTCTAGGAAAGAATGGGGCAAAAGCCTGCTTTCAACCCTATGGATTAAAATCAATAACAAAATCAAAACTAGGTTTTCATTCATATTAAATCAAAAAGGAAATTTTGAAAAAAGAAAAAAGGAATTAATGTCGAACCATAGCTGTTCCTCTTTTTTCCAAATGCAAAACACCAGAAACGGGGAAAAAATCATTCGCAAAGTACAAAGACGTAGCAAGCTTTCCGACACGATCCTAAACGTTTCCCTCTATATGCGTAGCCAAGATTCATTTTCCTCTCACATTGACCATTGTCTTCTCCCACATACACAACAAAACTCCCCCCCCCCCCCCCCCCCCCCCCAAAAGAAAAAAAACGAAGGGAAATAGAAAACGAGTAGAGGATTCAATAAATTCTGAGATGCCTAGCTGTGACAAAGGTTCTCACTGAATCCTAGGGTCTCAGATACCAAAAGTTCATATCACAATGTTAAGGAGAATGGGCGCTAGAATCACCTGAGACAGAACATCGGATTGAGCTTGGTTATCAGAAATGGATTTATAGATGCTTCTACGTTGCTCAAATACAACGATTCCCGTAAATATGCTTCCGAGAGCAGCGCCGAGAAGACGCTCCTGCATTAATTAAAATTTCAACAACAAAATAGCCATAAAAAACTGGATTATTTTTTTTGAAGGAAAAAAAGAAATAATCTAAGGGACCTGATAGAGAATGAATGAGCACCTGAGTTAGAACGCTAACCATGATGGCGTCTGGTGCTGCTACTTAGATTTGTTGGGAGTTCTCTGCAACGTAGAAGAGAATTTGTCTGCCCGCAGGAACTGGTTAAGAGTCCTGAGAGGACGGCCATGCTGGACTAATGGCCCAACCAGGCTGGGCTACTGTCAAGTTTAGCCCACTTTTCCAGACCATTTGAATCGGAAAACTCGGATAAGAGCATTGTGCATCTTCATATTCGGGCTAGGTATGAATAAAATTCACTAGTCAAATCATTAAGGAGTGGTTTGGATTCAAAGATGAGTTGAGGTGGGTTAAGATGGTTTGTGAATAGTAGAATAAAAGTTGAATTATTTATTATATTTTATGTGAAAATTTGAGAAAGTTGTTTTGGGATTTGAAAATTTTGAATTGTTTATTATATTTTGTGTGAAAATTTGAAAAAATTGTAATGATGAGATGAAATGAGTTGAGATGAGTTGAGGTGGGTTTTGAATGCAAACGAGGCCTAAATCTCAGCTACAGTCAATTAAGCTCTCTAGTCATAGTTGGCTAGATACTATTCACTCATTGAAGTAATATTTTAATCATTTCTAACAACCATTATATTTTAATGTCTATATTATCTAATTATTTTAAAATCTATATTATCAATTTCAATTTTGATATATAATCCGTTATTTTCTACATTATTCTATTTTATTAATAATAACTAAATTATGAAATTAAAATTAAATTATTAATGAATATATAATTCTATTTTCTACCTTAAGTAAAAATTAAATTATTAATTAATATATGAAGTGTATTTACAAAATATTATAAAAAGAAATTGTAAAATATTATTAAGATATATAATATTATATTATTATTTTAACTTTAAGATGACTAGTCCAATATAGATTTACCTAACCAAAGGTTAATGCTATAGCTAAAACTTGAAATTCTAGCCAAAATTTAGACTTGACAATAACTAGGTCATTGTCAATGCTCTAAGGCTAGTATGGATTTTGAGATTATGAAATGAGATGAGAAATTTTTGAATAGTAATAAAATAATTTGTAAATAATAGTGAAATGGTTTGAGTTAAAATATTTTTTAGTGTTTTGAAAAAGAAAAGAGAAAAAGTTGAATAAAAATATTATCAAGTTAAAATATTGTTAAAATATTATTTTAGTTTTGAGATTTGAAAAAATTGACCTTTTTTTCCATTTTGTTTGGAAGTTTAGAAAAATTGTAATGATTATATTATAAACAGATGAAAATGTTGAAAATTTGAAATCGAAAAATGTTTATGTTTGTGGTGTTTGAATGTTGAGATGAGAGGGAATGAGATGAGATGAGACCATCTTACAATCCAAATGGGGACGGACTACGTTTGGGTAGCGAAGATATCTCAACACTTTCCAAGTATTCTCGTACCGATGAAAATACTCTACATGCCAAACACAGTGAACCATTTTCATACCAAAATCTCTTCAAAGTCTCTCCACTATAATATTTATCACTATTGTATATAAATAAAATCATCATTAAAAAAAATCAATCATTGATGGGACCCACACATTTTTCAATTATCTATCCAAAAGTCAACAACTCAACATACTTCATACATCCAAACAACTCATTACTACGTTTGGGTAGTGAGAATACCTGAGAAGTGTTGAAAATGTTTGTGAATAATTATAAGTAGAGATCGAAGTGAATTTGTAGGTCCCATTGAGAGTATTTTGAGTTGTTTGGATGTATGAAGTATGTTAAGTTGTTGATTTTTTAATAGATAATTGAAAAAGGTGTGGGTCCCATCAATGATTATTTTTTTTAATGATGATTTTATTTATATATAATAGTAATAAATATTGTAGTGATTTTATTTTTTATTTATATATAATAATGATAAATATTATAGTAATTTTATTTTTTATTTATATATAATAGTGATAAATATTATAGAATGTTTGTGAATAGTTATGAGTAAATATTGAAGTGGGTTTGTGGGTCCCATTGAGAGTATTTGACTCTGTTACTCACCCATCTGAGTTTACTGATCAAATGGACCGTTAGACATGCCAGTGCCATGTGGGTACTGCCATATCACATTAAAAAAAGCAGAACATAAAATTTATTTTTTTTACTTATTAGAGCATTAGTAGTGGTTTATGCATCTTCATATGCAAAATCATCCTTTTTGAATGATGATTTTGCATATGAAAAAAAACCTCACAATGGTTAATGCATCTTTGAACCAAATAATAAAAAAATATTATTTTTTAATTTTTTATTTGTTTTCTAAAATTATTTTTATATATATATTTTACAATTAACGTCCACTTTATATTATCAACTTAATACAAATTTTATCTATCAAAATTATCTTAATATAAATTCTACAAAGTTGATTTTAATGGGTAGGAGAGAAAAAAAAATAGTAAAATCATGATGGCAAGCATCTGTAGAATGATTCATTGACTACAAACTATTATCAAATTCCTTAATAAATCCTCAAAATGTACTATTTAGTTCATTACCAAACAATAATGTTCCCAACAGTTTCGATTAATCTCCCATGTTTACAAAATCATAATTTTATTTCTATTCTATTGTGTTAAAGAAATATCATGGTCTACAATTGATGGGCCTAATTTTATAGTCATTGCTATTAATAAGAAAATACAACGAGAAACATATCCGAAGAAAAGATGTCTTAGGACTGGGAAAAAAAAATCGAGTGTTACATTCTATTTATAGCTTATAGTTTAAGTAATAAGTTCTATAATTAAAAATTTATTTACTGTTTGGTAATCATAAATTTAAAATACTTTCAAACATGTTACATTTATTTGGAAACAAATGAAAAAAGTGTTTTATGAGGTAGAAATGATGATCATTTGATTTTAAAAAAAATTGTGACCATATCCTTAAGATTTTAACAGTTATAATTATTTAAAAGTTATATGAATATTTTTTGCCATTGAAAGTCTTTTAAAAATTGGAACTACATTTCACATTATTTAGAAAATCATGTTTGAAGAAAAGCATCAATATAAACGTATTTTTTAACTTATTTGAGATTAAAAAATACTTTAATATGAAATATCCTAACAATCTAATTTTTCCATTAAAAAAATTTTAAGACTATTTAATTACTTTTTAAGACTCCCAACATAACCCTAAACAGACCCTTAATATGACCTGGTACAACCATGTAGCACTACCCAGTTAAGCGATCTATTTAAACAGTAAACTTAAATGGCCGATTATCATTTTCCTAGAAACTATAGTGCTCTTGTTTAGTTTATTAAGAGTCGAACATGTTTGATTCTCCTAATCATAGTGTAAATAAGTGGTAATTCAAGGTTACATAATATTAGTACATCTTTTTTTTTTATACAACAACGCTACAGACAACCGTTGGATGTAACCGTTGGGTAACCGGTTGATGTGGTATTATGTCACGTCAGCCGATATATTTAAAAAAAGAAACGGGAGGTAAGAATTCGAAATCTCAATACAACAATAGAAAACGTGAAAGAACAGATTTGTTTCCTTACTGTGTCGTCGTCGTCTTTGGGTCTCCCGTTTCCTCACTGCATCGTCATCGTCACGTAAGCTCTTGTTTTAAAAAAAAAAAAAAAAGAAGAAATATACGACGAAGAAGAGAGCAGAATTCCGTTCTATTTCTCCATTCTCAAATCTGATTTGCCTAGTCCCGAAGAATAACGAAAAAAAGTATATATCCTATAGAAAAAGAAATATTTGCATCTGCAACTATCAAAGGAACCTGATCCTAGCATTTTTTCACAACAGGCGCTAATATCCATCGAATCATCATTAAGCTTTGAATCTTAACATGATGCAAGGAAATGTATTGTCAAGAAGTTGTGCACTAGCAGTAGCCATCAAGCACTTGTATCTCAGCTTCCTATTTAGAATTTTCCTGCTGTGATTCTGCTTCTATTACAAATACACAATCTATCACTCAAACCTGAGATCACGCCACATACCATATTAAGCATTAACGGCTACAACATCTCAACTACAGCTCATGATAGCATGATTTTCTCTTAGATTATTGTGATTTTTTTAATGTTTTTTCATATATATTTACACCAATGTATAGAACATATTGTAAGAAATGATTTCATTTTCAATAACCAATTCAATATTTATCATGTTATCAGAGAATACCCTTATGTTCTTTCTCTATTTCTACTCTTAAAAAGCAGAGCTTCATTTTGCTGCCTTTTAGTGTCCAGATTTGGTAGATTGTTTTTTTGAATAGCTCCAGGCAAGCTTTTTTAACCCATATGGCATACACACAAAGAAAGATTGAAGTTACATTTTGGCTGTACAGGAGCATAGAAAGCTGAGTTCAAGGCCACATGAAGCATTAAAGAGCAATCTTATCCATGTGCAGGTACATCCTCCATAATATTTACATGGATGGTGTAGCAATTCTCAATGAGGGATCTTGACAAAAGACCATTTTTTTCCTAACCATGATATGGAAAGAAACAGAGAAGCAAACATCTATAGAGGCATGACATCAATGTATCCCTGGGGGAGAGAAATATGTGTATCTGCACTCCTCCACCACCGTTTTCATTCAATGATTTCAACGCACGAGATTTCTCCTCTCAATTTCTCCCGCTCAGACACATATCATTTTTCGAGCTCCCCAAAACACCTTATATCATTTTCTAGCTGGTCATGCTAGGTCTTCTTCGGCCTGCATATAGAGTTTTTTAGAAAAAATTGATAAAGAAAGAGAAATAGGGAACAAAATAAAGAGAGAATAAAATTTTTTATTGCACCGGTTACGCGGGGGTTCTCCCAGCCGGTTGCAAATAAATTTTTTCTTTTTTATAATAGAGAAGGAAAGGGTAAAGTTGTTTCTTCTACTCCTCACGAATGCGTATTCTCTTTGTAAAAATATATAGAGAGGGATTGTAACACTAGGCCCAGGCCCAGGCCCAGGCCCAGTCGTACTCGTAAGTTTCCCTCATCATGTCGATAAGCCTCATTGTCTCCTCCCCTCTCTATGTCTCTCTCGTGGTGTGTGTGTATTTCGCTGCCCTGATATTGACATTTTTCACATTATACCTCGTACACCATCGTCTTTGTCCGTGGGCTCCATTATTGACGTCGTCATCCATGTCCCACACAACCAACATTGGTGAGTCCCTTTGATCTTTGTTTGGCTTCTTTGCCCCTCAGTGGTTTTCTGTCTTTCATTGTTCTCACTCTCTAAAAAATTCAATTTTCTTTACTTCTGTTAGTGTCGAACCAGTGGAGGCCGTGTCATTGCATGGCCCCTGTTCAAAGTGTCGCCAAAGACACCTCCAACTCCCTAGACAGTGTCGTTTCAGTCTCTAATTCCACGGGCCACCACATGAGATTAGGTACAATATTTAGAGTATTAGGCACATTTTTGCATTGTTAAGTGTGATATGAATGATTGGTAGTTGTTGAAATTTTGATGAATTATGTTAGAATGATAGACTTTATAAGTTGTGTTGTTTACTGTTGACTTACTGTTTGACATATTGGAAGTCGTGTGTTTGTGTTGTTGTGTTCGGAGGAGACTTAATGTATGCAGCTATGCGGATTGAGTTGTTGGTCGTTTCATGTATAGGTTGGTATGTAGCGGTTTGGGTTGTTATGTTGTTGTTTGGGTTGTGTGTGACATGTGAGGAGTCACGGCTGCTGTAGTATTGTGGGCTGGTTGTGATTGCTTGATAGGCTAATCTTTGTCGGGAGTAAGTGAGGGGTTGGTTGATTGTTGGATGTTTCCGTTTGTGGGTTGTTTATGGACTTCATTGGGTACGGGCTCATACTATTCTATCATGAGGATGGTGGACTTAATGTTAGTTAGGTTTATATGCTGGTTTAGGTTATTAACGTTTGAGAAAATATTTTTCTGATTTAGGTTATGTTGGGTTGCATGTGGATTGGTCTGTGAGCAGAAAATCGAGGAACAGTGAGTTCGCTCAACATGCGCTCAATAGTGGGCTTGAGCGAAACTCAACTCATGAGTTCGCTCGAGGTGTGCTCGACAGTGAGCTCAAGCGAGACACAAATCCTAGTGTTCGCTCGAGTCATACTCGACATCCCGTTTGAGCCAATGTTCATTGGTTATTTGCTCGAGACGTGCTCGATATACCGCTCGAGTGAAGAAGTAAACGGTATTTATAGTAAAATATAACATATTTATAGTAAACGGTATTGAAAACCCTAAATAATTGTCAAGTGAGTGCATATTGTGTGAGAGAGCAAAAAGTCCTAGAGAGTGTGAGTTGAGATTGAGTGACTGTAATCTCCTCTGGTTAATAAGATTTATGCAACTCCTGTGGACATAGGCAATTTGCTGAACTACGTATATTGTGTGTCTTATACTTGATCGTGCTTACTTTTACTTTAGTTTGCCATTATTGGTGTGTGTGTGTGTGTGTTTTACACAACAACTAGTATCAAGAGCCAAGGTCAGATCTAAAAGATAAATATGACTGGAGATAAAGTGAAAGCATATGGGATTGAGAAGATGCAGATCGAGAATTATCTCTATAGGAAGAGGCTCCATCTTCCATTGTTGGAAAAGAAGTCGGAGAGCATGGATGATGCTGAGTGGACTCTGTTAGATTGACAGGTTTTTGGGATTGTTCGACTGACCTTGTCCAGAACAGTGGCACACAATGTTAGTAAGGAGAGAACAACAGCGGATCTCATGGCGACTTTGTCAAGTATGTATGAAAATTCGTCGGCGAATAACAAAGTGCAATTAATGAAGAAATTGTTCAATCTGAAGATGTTAGAAGTTATGTATGTGGCCCAACACTTGAATGAATTCAATACGATCACAAATCAACTGTCTTCTGTAGAGATTGAGTTTGATGATGAGATCAGAGCATTGATTCTGTTGGTGTCGCTGCTAAATAATTGGGAGGCCATGAGGATGGATGTGAGTAATTCATCCAGCAAGATGAAACTGAATTACGACAACGTACATGACATGATCCTTGCTAAAAAGGTACGTAGAAGAGACTTGAGTGAGTTCTTGGGTTCAGGATCGGCCCTAAATTTTGATAATCGGGGTAGAAGACATGATAGGTCAAACTCCAAGAGCAAAACGAGATCTGGGTAGTAGATCATGTGCTGGAGTTGTGGCAAGCCGGGCCACATTAAGAAAAACTGCAAGAATAAAAAAAGTTATGATGATGATGTTGTGAATGTAGTGGCAGAAGAAACTCATGATGCCTTATTTCTTGCAGTACACAGTCCGATTGATGATTGAATGTTGGATTTAGGGGCTTCGTTTCATAGCACCTCATATCGAGAAATCATGCAGAATTATGTTGTTAGTGATTTTGTAAAGATGTATGCCGCTAACGGAGAGGCACTGGATGTAGTGGAAGTGGGTGACACTTCCAAACAGGGGCATATGGATTTTACAGCAAATCAGACACGTTCTAGATCTAAAGAAAAACCTTATCTCACTGGGACAACTTGATGACAACGGTTATGCGATAACGTTCTCTAGAGAAGTTTTGAAGATCACTAAGGGTGCGTTGGTCTTAGCGCATGGTAAGAGATCTAACTATTTATATTTAACATCAGGGTCTAGTGATGTGCAGAAAAATACAAGTGTGCAAAAGGATAGGCTTGATCGCGCGAAACATATGAGGAAGCCGAAGGGAGTCAGCTTTGTCGTTCCTCATGTAAGCTTAGAAAAGTTGGCTAAGGTTGCCAAGATCGGATCGAGACCGGATACTCCTAGTGCAGTGGGAGTTGTGAGTCACCCAATAGATGTACTAACTAAGGGCGATGTACGTGGAAGACTGAAGTCGGGCTTGACTTCAGTGCGTCTTCTAGCTTGAAGACGGGAGCTGTGAGCTGCAGAGATGATATGTCTTGGTTGGAAATAGCGGCTGGCATGTGGAGACCCAATCTCCAAGTGAGAGATTGTTGTGTTGCATGTGGAGACTGGTCTGTGAGCAGAAAATCGAGAAATAGTGAGTTCGCTCGAAATGCACTCAACAGAGGGCCCGAGCGAAACTGAACTCGTGAGTTCGCTCGACATGCGCTCGATAATGGGCTCGAGTGAGCACAAACCCTAGTGTTCACTCAAGCCACGCTCAACATCCCACTCGAGCCAATGTTCATTGGTTATTCGTTTGAGGCACACTCGACACGTCGCTTAAGCGAAGAACCCAGTTTTTACTAGATTAGAGTTTTCAGCACCGTTTATTGTAAATATATTATATTTGACTTGTTTTGTACGACTTTCAGCATATTTTTGGAAAAAAAAAACAATTGTCAAGTGAGTGATATTGTGTGAGAGAGTAAAAAGCCCTAGAGAGTATGGACTGAGATTGAGTGATTGTAATTTTTTTTTATTAATAAGATTTTTGCAACTCTGTAAATATAGGCAATTTGACGAACCACGTATATTGTGTGTCGTGTGTTTGATCGTGCTTGCTTTTACTTTAGTATGTCATTGTTGGTATGTGTGTGTTTTACACAACAGATTATTGTAACATGGCTAGAATACGATCTCAAAATGTAAAGCATACAATACAAGAGTCAGGTCAGCGATATTCCTATGTTAGACTTTATATAAAAAAAAAAACATGCATTTCTTTTGTTATGAAAAACTTGAAAACAACCTCAGTCATTTTATCTGCATTACTCATGATATCCGTATAACAAAAGAAAAATATTTTCTGCCATGACTGGTTAAGACATGAGCAATTTTTGGCATTATGTTCTCAATTGTGTAAAAAGAGCAATTACGAAAATCTGAAATTTGTGCATGATTATATGAATATTACATGTTTCTGTTCAACACTTATTTTGATAAGAAATGTTGCATTTGAAAAATCTCTAGCATGACTTTTTGTTTCTGCTTCCATTCTGACCTTACCACAGATGTAAAACTATGGCCTCTATTTGTGTTGGTACCATCATCTCTGTTTCTGGTGCACCTACTTAGGAGACAAAGTGGTTTTTCTATGTGGTATTTCCTGTGTGGACACTTGGGACTCCGAAAATAGTGAGAGGAAGATGCAAATTTTGTTTCTGCTTGGTTGGGCTCCGAGGTTTGCACAACATTACCACATGGGTTAAACATGGAATACGTTCTATTATGATGCTATTCAGTTATGTTTATGCCAAAAGATTTTATATGATTTATTGTTGTAAATAAATGTTTTCTAAAGTTTGCTCTGATAATTTGATAAATTGTTTTGTTTTACATTTTGTACTAGCTTATGTTTACATACTAGTATATGTTCACTACTTACAGAGTTGTTGATAACTCACTCAATTATATTCAATATTTTTAGATGATTTTGATGATTTAGCTGAAAATCAGGAATAAGAAGCATGGGCAGGATTAGCTAAGGATAGTGGATTTAGTACCTAAGTATACTATAATTATTAGAGGATTTTATCCAATCGATTGGATCTCATTACATTGATTTGGTTTATGGGGATGTTGATAAATTATTGAGACTTGTGGAATTGTTGGTTAATTATGTTGAGATCCTTCTAGAGGAACATCTACATTTAGTTTGAACAAATGAGTTTATGTTTATAAAGCATTTTAGGTATATATATATATATATATATATATATATATATATATATTATACTGTTGGGAGATGATTTTAGGTAATAGGAACTAACTCTTCAGACTTTCGGATACTGGGTGTTACAGAGATAGATTGCAAGTCTAATCATTACATTATTACATACATGTATTGCAATATACAAATAAATTATAATGACCTTGTAAATGTCGAATGATGAATTCAAAGGAAAAAAGTTATGTGAATTATGCAAATGAAAATGACCTTACAAGAAAAAAGATATGTTTTTTGATTTCGCAATTTATCAAATAGTAGTGTTTATAGGTTTAAATAGAGATTTATAAAAATAAACTTATAAATTAATGTGATTTGATATATTGTACAATTAAAAGAGTTTTATAATCAGACATCTCACATCAAGTCATATCAATTTATAAATCCACTTTTTATTAGATTTTTGTGCAAATCAAACACTTATCTTCATCAAATTGATCGTTTTATTTATTTATATTAAAAAAAATTGAACTTTTGTTAATAACCCCACATCATGATTGTTGCAACTACCTCTATTTCTTACAAAGAATATATGTGGATTGTTTCCCATACTCAACGTCTACACATGGTAGGGACGCCCACCCCACAATCTATCATTTCCCACACAAAAGGGGTATGTTTCAAGAGACTCTCAACACCACCCTTCGATAAGGATTGCTAGGCCTACTAACCGCCTATTATGGGTGGGCAGCCGGCCATCCTGCCCCCCACACCTGCTTGGGTGAGGGGCCAAGTTTGGTCTCTAGGCCCCGACCCCCTTTTACATGGGCAGGTGACCCCGCCCGGATGCCGGGTGGACAGATTGGTCTATGGGTTGTCTACCCACCCGTGGTCACTAGTAGCACATGGAGAGAGAGAGAGAGAGAGAGAGAGGCCAGGATACTTGGGATGATAGCGAGAGGGAGAGTTCGAGAGACCAAGCTACAGTGACGAGGAGAGAGGATGAGGTGAAAGAGAGAGAGTCTAGACAGAGGTGCGTTGAGGGAGGAACATTTTTATTTTACCCTAAAACAAAATGCTGTCATTTCATTAAATTTCTTTCTTAAAATATATATAATATATATTTGTTGAACCCAAGGTTTCAAGCATCATATTATTATATATCTACATATAGATTTTGATGATAACAAACAAGTTCAATCATAAATGAATCTCAAGCTCAAGTTGTACACATAATGGAGCCCATCACATAAATGTATCAAGAATGAGCAAGAAAGGGACCAAGTTTACAAATAAAGCTCTTAGAGTAAATTTTGTACATCTCTTTCAAAATTCGAAATAGGATTAAGGCTAAAAAAAATATATTTTCTCATAAAGTATCAAATTTCATTTTCGACGTGTGCATTATATATTTGAAAATTAAAATTTTGAATTTTGAATTTTTGAAAAATGATTGATTGTCATATTTCATATGTGTATAACATGATTAAAAGTTTGAAATTTAAAAATTTAAAAGATGATTGATTGTCATCTCTGACATATGCATGATAAGTTTGAACATTTTCAAAAGAAATTGATGCTCTTTTTGACATATGCAAAAGATAGTTGCTTTTGTTTGAAAATTTTGAAAAGAAATACTTTTTTTATATGTGAAAAGTTGAAGATTTGGTTTAAAAAATGAATGATGATGTCTTTGAAAATTATAAAAATGAGAAACTTTTATTTAAAAAACTTGAAAAGTGAGTGGTACTCCTTTTTGACATGTGAAAAGTGAGTGGTGCTCATATTTGTTGATGATTTTCTTTTAATATTTAATTACGAATTATTAAGATATTAGGCCAATCTTTCAAAGATTAAAAGATGATCAATGAAACATTAATCTTTTAAAATATAAGAAAAATGTTTATTTATAAGTTGGTGTGGATAACACACATAATAAAGTGCTTACATGTCATAATTTGATTTGGGAGAGAAATTTTAAAATTTGAATCTTATAAATTAAGTCTTATCATTAAAACAGGCCAGTTTGAGAATAAAGTAACTAAAAATATAAAACACCTTAATTGTATTTTAATAAAATTCGAAACTCTTTTATATAAAGTGTAAAACCAAAAGACCATTTGTTTATTCAGCTCTGCCAGATACAACTGGCCTGCGAAACCGCAGTGCAACCGACTATTATTTATTTCATTCTTGGATTAAAAAAAAAAGAGGGGATCCACCACTGCTTCCTATCTATATCTTTTTGTATGCGTACAACGCCATGAGACAAGTCTTAGGCAAGCTCTCATCTAAAAGAGCTCTCCATCGGACCTAGCTTCAGCTTCATTTTCAAGAAAACACCAACACCCCTTGAATAGTGGTTTTCCATTGGATGAGGAAACCAAGGTTAAAACACTTTTCCTGTTATTCATGGTTCTTATTATTGACCGAGACTGGTTTCAGTGATGCTAAAAAAAATTAATTTGGAAGTTAAATTTGTCCTAATAACTTACATCTATGAACAAAAAAAAGGGAAAAACTTTGGGAATATTTATGGCCTAAAATTGAAGAGACTCAAACTTAAGAAATTCTTTACAAAACTTTGATAATGCATACGTATATATCCTTTTACTTTCAATATTTGATTACTCAAGATAGCACTTTATTTCAACATCAATTTTGCTGAGATGCATCTCTGAGCTCGACTGTCAATCTGCCTATTTATTTATTGTTTTAGGTTAAAGGAAATGCAACCATTGATGTCGTCTGCAATCCATTGGGGGAAATTTGGCAATATGGATAACTGATTGCAATGGGAAGAAGTGAAAATTTAAGACTTTGCAGGTCTTGAAGGTTGTGGAGCCGATTGTAGGTCTTCGTTGCCAACTTTAGTGGACCAGTGGAAGTGCATCTTGGGGAGTGGTTGTGGTTGTGGCTTCGTGGGTTCATGGAGAAGAAGAAGGGGGAAGTGGCTGTCTGTGGCTTCGTGGAGAAGAAAATGAAATTCTGCAAGTGTTAGCTAGATTTTCTTCTTCCTACCTACTACAACATAAAAATGAAACACTACGTTTCATTAATGACGTGGAGATTCCCCACCGGTTGCAAGAAGCCTTTTTCTTGTTTATTACTTATTTGTTTAATGAGTAATGCTACTATACCTCATAACTTACATAACTCAACTTATCTCTTGATGTGGCACTACAATGTGATGCCACGTGATTTATTAATAAAAAATAAAAATATATATATTAAAAACAAATGGCCCCAAAAATACAAAAAAAA
Organism: Juglans mandshurica; assembly: GCA_022457165.1. Classification (NCBI taxonomy): domain Eukaryota; kingdom Viridiplantae; phylum Streptophyta; class Magnoliopsida; order Fagales; family Juglandaceae; genus Juglans; species Juglans mandshurica. Next base: position 12,131,612 of record CM039630.1, on the reverse strand, counting down.
AATTAAAAAAAAATGAAGACTAAAACTCTAGATTTTTTATACCATTTTATGTTTGTGTTTTTAATTTTTATAATCCATATGGCCTACGTCAAAGAGCAAAGTGAGAGCACAGTACCAAGCTGGCCATATGCATTTCTTAGCAAAAGTTTGGTCACTCGGTGGAAAAGGGAGGAAGTACAAGCTGTCCATATCTAATAGTGTATTTAGCTAGACAATATTATGCTGGCTAACTTTGTCCATCAACTTCTGTTGCCTAAATTTTTCCATCAACTTTAGCTAACCCAATATTTTTCTCAAATATATTATTCACTGTTTTGGCACCCGTTTTCTCCCTCCCTTTTTATTCTCTCCCCCTGTTAATTCTACAAAAGAAAATGCTTCTCCCACATAAGGTAGTCACCGATAGTGGCCACCGATTACATTTTTTTAACTTAATTGTTAAATAATTATTTTAAAATGAATTTTTATTTTTATTTTTTTAAAAAAATATTTAATGAATTTAAAAAAATGTTAGAAACAAAAAAAGAAAAAAGACAAAAAATTCTTTTGCCTATTTGGTGGTTGGTTTCAGTGTGGGAATAGTGATGAGAATTTGAGAGAGAAACTAAATTTTTATTTCTCTGTAAAAATGACAAAACTTTCAACCTTAACTTTACAAGGATTCGTATACAGTTTAAATAGAAACTTTACAAGATCTATTCTAGGAAACTAGCTACTGTTATGACTATACAAAAATAACAGAATTAATTTCAAAGATATGATGACTGTTACAAGCATGATTTTAGGCTAGCTGGCTGATATTTGATTCTTGGCTTGATTTGTGGAATCTTCCCTTATACGCCCCCGCAAGATGGGGCTGCCATCGGCAAGACCAATCTTGTTTCTCAATTGTTCCGTACGTTGCCTTGACAGTGATTTTGTGAGAAGATCTGCAAGCTGGTCCTGAGTATTAACATGATGAACTTGGAGTGTTCCTTTCTGAACTATATCACGCACAAAGTGGAGATCAATTTGAATATGCTTCATGTGAGAATGTTGAACTGGATTTAGACTCAGCTGTGTGGCACCCAAGTTATCACAAAGCGGCTTGGGTGTGTTGGAGAAAGGGTGACCGAGTTCTTTAAGTAATTGAAGTAGCCAAATGGTTTCAGAGGCTGCATTTGCAAAAGCTCTATATTCAGCCTCAGTGGATGATCTAGCCACTGCCCTCTGTTTTTTTGAGCTCCAAGAAATAGGATTTGTGCCAAGGAAACTTATGTAAGCGAAAGTTGAAGTTCTATCATCAAAGTTCCCTACCCAATCCGCATCAGTGTAGGTTGTAAGAGTCGAGGGACTGTTTTTTCTGATGTGAATTCCATGAAAAATTGTGTGTTTCAAGTAACGAAGGAGCCTCTCTGCAACTGTCCAGTGAGTTGTAGTAGGTTTATGCATGAACTGAGAGAGTTTATTTACTGCAAAAGAGATGTCTGGCCTTGTAAGAGATAGATATTAAAGAAAACCTATAACACTCCTGAATTCAGTGCTATCAACTGAACTAGTTCCATCAATGAGCTTGAGGGCTGTTGTGGTTGACAATGGTGTGAAAACATCTTTGGCACCAAGCATGTTACTTTTGGACAGAATATCTCTAATGTAATTGTGCTGAGACAAAAAGAGGCCATATTGTGTAGGTATAACCTCCATGCCCAAAAAGAAATGGAGCTGTCCCATGTCTTTTAAAGAGAAACAATTTCCAAGTTTGGCAATAATGGAATCAACAAATTGAGTATCATTTCCAGTTATGACTAAGTCATCCACATATACCAATAGAAAACATGTAACAGAGCTGGTTTTGTATATAAATAACGAAGAATCTGCTTGAGAATTGACAAACCCGAACTCTATAATGCTATTCTTGAGAGCCGAGTACCAGGCTCTTGGTGCTTGTTTTAGGCCATAAATGGCCTTGTGTAGTTTGCAAACGTGGTTAGGCTTAGACATGTCCTTGAAGCCCAGAGGTTGAACCATGTAAACATTTTCAGTCAACATTCCATGCTAGAATGTATTGTTGACATCAAGTTATCTTAAAATCCACCCTTGCATAACAGCAATAGACAAAACAGTTCTTATGGTTGCTGGCTTCACAACCGGACTAAATGTCTCCTTGTAATCTAAGCCAGGGCGTTGATTGTACCCTTTGGCAACGAGTCTTGCTTTAAAGCGTTCAACAGACCCATCAGCTTTTCTCTTGACTCGGAAAACCCATTTACAGCCCACTGGTTTGCAGTGTGTAGGAGGGGGAACTAATTCCCAGGTACCATGACTCATCAAGGCCGTGAGTTCTTCAGACATAGCATGCCTCCATTTTGGATCACGGAGTGCGTGACTGACATAGGTTGGTTCAATGGTGGGTTGGATGGGATGTTTAGTGACTGAGTTGAACTGTTTCGGTTTGTGAATGTTGTTCATGGACCGAGTGGTCATGGTGTGGGTTCGGGTTATGGGAGGAGGCATGTTATTGACCGTAGACTCAGTGAGACTTTCACAAGTATTTGGTGAACCTGTGTGTTGTGATTGCATGGAATGAGTGGACTCACTCATGTGTGACCTGTGTGGTGCAACTGAAGAACACGATCTCAAATTAGGGAAATTCGGAGAAGAGAAATTAGGGCTATTACCTGATGGTGCAGGGGAAGACGATGGACTTGCGGTCTACACTGGCGATGGTCGCGGCAGAGGCAATGTCGAGATGGGCAGTGGAACGGTGGAAGATTCGGTGCAGATAGCTTGGGTTTTGAGAGGGCTGCTGGTTTCGTCTAAGATGACATGCCGAGAAAGGTAAAGGCGTTTTGTATGGAGATCAAGACATTTGAAAGCATTTTGGGTTTGGGAATAGCCCACGAACAAGCACGGAAGGGATTTGGGCTGGAGTTTATTTGAGTTATAGGGCCGAGTGTGAGGAAAACAAAGACACCCAAATTTTCTTAATGAGATAATTTGGACTTTGTTGAAATAAGGCTTCAAATGGTGATTTATTATTCAACAATAGTGTTGGATGTAGGTTAATGAGAGAAACAGCTGTTTGAAAAGCATGGGGCCAATAGGACAAGGGTAGAGAAGCATCTTGTAATAAGGTGAGACTTGTTTCAACAAGATGAAGATGACGACGTTCGGATACCCCATTTTGTTGTGGGGTATGAGGAGCAGTGGTATAGTGGCTAATTCTATGAATTGAAAAATATTTTTTGAGTGCCACAAATTCACCACCATTATTGGAATAAAGGCATTTGATTTTTCTTTGAAAACAGTTTTCCACAAGATGTTTAAATTGTGGAAAAATGGTGCTTACTCCGGATTTGTTTGTTAAAGGGTAGAATCACATATATTTGATAAAATGATCGACCAAAATCAAATAATATTTGGAACCATCAAGACCAATTGTATGCGTGGGACCCCAAACATCGGTGTATATGAGATCAAGCGGTGCATAGCTTTTTAAACTAGTGGAACCAAAAGGTTGTTGGTAGGCTTTATTCATTGAACATGAAGTACAAATGTGAGACACTTGGTCTTCTTGTTTTTTATTTTTTATTGGAAGAGAAAAAGATTTGATATGGTATTGGACAATTTCTTGAGAGGGATGTCCAAGTCGCTTGTGCCACCCATCAATCGAGGTCCGCTCATGCACATTTGCAATCATTTTTTAGGGAGAGTCCACCAGTGAGCCCGGGAGCGTGTAAACACCATCTTCACATGCACCTTTAAGAAGAATCGCCCCCGTAGTTTGTTCCTTGACAAGAAAATAAGTGGGGTGAAATTCAAGAAAAACATTATTGTGAGTGGTAAAGTGGTGAATAGAAATTAAATTTTTACGGATACTTGGAATACAAAGTGTATCATTTAAATGAAAGGTACGGGATGGTGATTGAAAAACCAAAGAACCAATGTGTGAGACACACAAACCTGAACCATCACCAATGACAACTTCATCTGTCCCATCATATTCTGAATGCACAGAAAGATTAGCCAAATCACCCGTAATGTTATGTGAAGCGGCTAAATCAATGAGCCACTTAGTATCCTGCTGTGGAGAGATAGAAGTACAATTTGCAGTAACTTCAAAAAAAATCACTCGCGGACACTGCTTTGCAATGTGACCTAGTTGGTCACAAATTTGACATTTTGGCTGGAAGCGTCGTGGGCCATTGGATCTGCCCGAGTTGTTAGGCTTCTTGTTGTCACGAGGCCCATTGTTTGGGCGTGAATGGCCCGAAGACCCCTTAAAGGGTTGAGACTTATTTGAATTCCGAAAAGAATTGCCATTGTTGCTAGAGGAAGAAGACGAACCTGGGCGTCGGTTCGTATAGTTGGCTGTGGCTAGCAGCTGCTGGGTAGAAACTTTGAGACGACGCAGATAGGCCTCATGGCTCACGAGGAGATCGTGAAGTTCCTCAAAGGTGAGCGATTTTTCCCGAGCCCTAATCGGTGCAGCGATTTCCCGATAGTTTGAACCGAGGCCATTAAGGATGTATAAAGTGAGATCATCATCTGAAATGGGATGATCGATGAGAGCTATTTCATCGGCAAGGGACTTCACGATGTGCAGGTATTCCTTGATGGATTGATTCCCATGTTTAATTAATGTGATTTCCTCTTTGAGTTGCATTGCCCTGGTTCAAGATTTGCTAGCATAGAGAATATGTAATTTCTACCATGCTTCCTTAGAAGTTTTGGCAATCGAAATGAGGGGGGTGATGGTTGGTGTGGTGGAGCGAGGATAGCACTTAGAATGAGTTTATCCTGCCTTACCCAGTGGATTTTTTGAAAGGAGGATGTGGTAATGTCTGTTTGAGGGGGGCAAGGCTTATCACCGGTGACATAGTCGAGAAGATTGTACCCAATGAGAAGAGCTTCAAATTGGGCATGCCACTGTGGGAAGGTTGAGGGAGTAAGTTTGTCATTGATTTGTGCGGAAATGTTGAGTGCAATCAAGGGGATGTCTGTGGGGGAAGAGGGGCTTTGAGTGGGATTAGAGGATATGAGGATCGAATTCTCGTGAGAGGATAGCTCTCCTGATACCATGATGAGAATTTGAGAGAGAAACTAAATTTTTATTTCTCTGTAAAAATGACAAAACTTTCAACCTTAACTTTACAAGGATTCGTATATATTTTAAATAGAAACTTTACAAGATCTATTCTAGGAAACTAGCTACTGTTATGACTATATAAAAATAATAGAATTAATTTTATACAAAAATAACAGAATTAATTTCAAAGATATGATGACTGTTACAAGCATGATTTTAGGCTAGCTGGCTGATATTTGATTCTTGGCTTGATTTGTGGAATCTTCCCTTATAAATAGCACCGTCCTTCTACAGAACACAACTCTGTTGGAGTAACACCGTCTTTCTACAGAACACAACTGCCATTTCTGAACGATTTTAAAAAGCAAAAAGTTACTTGAAGGAGTTTCTGGCTGCTTGAAAGAAGAAACAAAAAAATCACTGGAAGTTGTCTTGCTAGTTGGGTCTGCTCTCTCTCTCTCTCTCTCTCTCTCTCTCCACATAATCATCATATTGTTTCTACACTGATCTGCTTTCTCTTTCCATGCTCTGTAGTTTGCATTTGTCTTGTTTTCTATCTACTTGTGCAGTCTGTGTTGGGTGCAATCTCTATAATTTTTAGTTTGATTGAAATCTTTGCATTTGCTTGTTTGCCTGCAAATTGTTTGTGAATATTACTCGACCCTATCTCATATGTTACCGACCCAATCGATCAAAATGGAGCCTGTTACCAACCCAACTCTGTTATGGCTCATTGCACCTATGCTGTTCACAGCTACTTCCAAAGAAAGGTTCAATCTCAAGGCTCATGTGATTTTGCTAGCACTGCCTCCTTTTCAACTTTTGACAAGAGCACTCTTATTGGATTAGTCAAAATTAAAGTATATTTTTTATGAATGTAAGATGAATTTGACTTTTGACTATTCTATTTACATAAATCTCCACATTAGAATAGCTATTTTTTTATTATATAACAATAAAATAATATAAGATGAATTTGACTTTAGCTATTCACATTAAATCTCCACATTAAATTATCAATTTATTCATTATATAGTAATGAGTAATTAATAATTAAAAAAAAAATTAATTTTTTTTAATTATTAATTTATTTTATTTTATCATATTTTAGAAAAATATTCAATGGACAGCACAATCACAAGAAATCAGATGGTCAATGGACAAAAGAAATGGACAAATTCGTTGATGGAGACCTCGAGAGAGAGAAATAAATGATATAAAATGGATTTGATGAATAAACAATGTCTTCCAAATTTAGAAATTACTTTAGAAGTTACTGTAGCTTTGGAATATAGTTATTCCAATGTGATATATTTTATGGCTCAATAACTAAATTTTCATTGGATTTAGCTTTTAGCTAATCCAATAAGAGTGCTCAAGGTTGCATGCCATTCATAATATTCTCACAAATCTCTTTCTTTTCTACACAGCTACAATTATGGAAAAATAGAACAAAAAAAAAAAAAAACCTTTTTAAGTTCAGAGAGCTCTTGGCTACTTTTCTTTTTTCTCTCTTGGTGATTTACAGGCATTATTGGTTGTGTTTTATGTTAGAATATTTTTAAATATGGGCTTCATTTGATTGCACTTTTTATAAAACGGGTTAGACATATATATATATATATAGCTCACAATGATATTTTGTTTTAACCCACTAAGTTAAGTGATCATTTGGGGTTTATTGCACCTTAGTGATATAGGATTATATCCTATTTATATTGTGGTATAATTACGTATGTAGGCCTGGAAAACCAAGGGTCTTGTTTATGGAATTTTTATAGACCCATATTAATTTGAGTCCTTAATGGGTGGACTTTATGAGTTTTCAGTTATAAGAGGCTAGGTCCCTCCTCCTCTCTATATGTCCATTGGCTTGCCCCATTGATAGCTGATAATTTGTGAGGAGCAAGGAGGAGAAGATCTGCCTATATGCATTCTGCAAACATGGCTTCCGCAGGTATTTTTTACACCACTTTCGTTTTCATCATTGCCACTTAGATTTTGATTTCTAGCATGTATTTTGTGTATTTTTTACATTTGGTATCAGAGCCACCATGCTAGGATCAGAATCTCTAAGAATGCGATGTGTAGTTTTCGTTGTTCTGTTTTCGATTTTATTTTCTTTATGCAAATTGATCGCTCAAAATGAAATGTGTAGGATTTATTTGCTGTAAATCTTCAATCTGGTTGGGTTTTTATTTTCTCTTCATTGCTTCCGCAACTTTACTGTTATGGTTTCACCTTTTATATTTTTGTTTCAATTTTCGGAACCATTTTTGGGCAAGAAAATCGTATTGCATAATGGATTGATCAAACTCATATCAAGATCGGTTTTTTGGAATGCTATTTACTTGTTTTAGAAATGTTTAATCGATCCATTGTTTCGGTTTTGAGTTTTTACAAAACTAGGGTTAATACCGATTTCAAAATTTGATTAATCTTCCTTAAATAAAGATACCCATTGTTTTAAAACATCATATTTGTAATTTTCGGGCACTATATATTGTTTCCCCTAAATTAATTTTAGTTTTTGATCCAAGAATTGCAAGAAATTGAGAAAAATCCGTTTAAAAACCCGTAGACCCGTTTTTCAGACCCACGACCCGCTTGATGACCCGGCTGGAGGTTGAAGATGAATTCACCTCCAGCCAGAACGTTGCCCACGCGCAGCAGGTGGCGCGTGCGGCGCGTGTAGCACAGTGAACAGTGTTTTTTCTGGTTTTCTTTTTCCAGTATTTATGTACTCGCCCTATTAAATCTATATATATTTTTTGAAAAATTTTTGTAACATCATAAGACACTGTTTTATATTTTTGAATATTATTTACACATTTTTCTGTGGGCTACAGTGTACTGAATATTATAATATTTTTTGTGTTGAATAGTCAGTATCTTATATGATTTGTGCATATGTGTACTCTCTCTGTTAACATGTTTTGGATGCATGTTATTTTTGTGACTTGTTATAAGTATTTTGTATATATATGCTTTCAAAATTCATATTTAATTTTAGACATATCTATTGTCTTATATGTTTGATCTATTCACACTGTTTTAGTGTCACAATCACATTTGAATTCTAACTTTGATTGTATCAAGTTGATGATTATTATTATCATTTTGTGATTGTAATTCATGGGCATTTAGATTATCCTTATTTTTCCTTTAAATAAAATTTTTGAAATATTCGTGGGTGGTAGCCGCCAAAGTGGCACACTCATTGATATTTATAAAAAAAAAAAAAAAAAAAAAAAAAAAAAAAAAAAAAGGATATCTTTGTTTTCTAATTTATTGCACATAATATCTTGCCCAAAGGTGTTATTGTGTGTGACATTTTAGAAAATTGTGTAAATTAGTTAATGAGATTACATTAGTCTAGAAATCTCCTTCTGCCTAAAGGTGATGGTATTTTGAAACTGATGTGATTTTATTAATTAGTTTTGTGATATGTTTTAAGAGTACCTTATAGCATGTTGTTTTAGTCTGCCCAAAGGTGACTTAACAATGATGCACCAAGGCTCTTACTGTAATGAAGCTCATATGGTTCCGAGCTTAATTATGGATTGTCTAATTAATAGCTCATATTAATTAGAAAGATTTGATATCATCTATTGACTGCATGCTATCTGTTTGGATGATAATTAAATGAAATGTACTATTTCATGTTTCCACAGTTTTGAGTGCCTCCTCTATTTCAAGTCAATTATCTGCTATTGAAACTTTGACTGGGAATAATTATGTGAGATGGAAACGAGACGTAGAAATTGCTCTTGGTCTTTTGGGATTGGATTTTGCCCTGGAAGACGAACTTTCAAAACCTACTGATAAGAGCACTGCTGAATATGTGGCTGAATATCAAAAGTGGGATAGGGCAAACAGACTTTGTTTAAAGATCATCAAACGTTCTATATCAGATTCCATTATGGGAGCTATTCCTGACAATGATAGTGCTAAGCAATTTTTGGGTGCCATAGGACAAAGGTTTGTTGAATCCGATAAAGCTGAAACTGGAGACCTAATGGATAGACTGATGAGTATGAAATATGATGGTTCTAGTGGAGTTAGGGAGTACATTATGAAAATGATACATATATCCTCTAAGCTAGAAGCCCTCAAAATTCCCATTGCTGAGCCTTTTTTGGTTTATCATGTTCTTAATAGTCTTCCTAGCCAATTTAATCAGCTAAAGGTTGCTTACAATGCTCAGCGAGATAAATGGGATTTAAATGATTTGATAGTGGTATGTGCCCAAGAGGAGTGTAGGATGCGTCGTGAGACTGTTGAAACTGTGCAATTAGCTTTTCAGCCACAACAAAACAATGGGTTTTTTTCATAATCATAAGTCCAAGTTCCACAAGGAAAATAGGTCACATCGAAATCAGCACAGTAAAAGGTTTGAAGGTCAGACTTCTGGTGGTCCTAAAGAAATTGTGAAGAAAAATAATCAGTGCAAGTTTTGTAAGAAGAAGGGTCATTGGCAAAAGGATTGTTTTAAATTTAAAATTTGGTTGGAGAAGAAGAAGAAGAACTCGGCAGGTACCTCCTTGGCCTTAGTTTGTTTTGAGTCTTCTTTAGTAGATGTGCCTTTAAATTCTTGGTGGATAGACTCAGGTGCAAGTATTCATATTGCGAATTCCTTGCAGGGGTTCGTAAGCAAACGGAGGCCAAGTGAGAATGAAGTGAGCTTATGCGTTGGGAATGGAGTTCAAGTGAAGGTCGAGTTTATAGGAGTAGTAAAGTTATCTTTGGAATCTGGTTTTTCTCTTGTTTTGGAGAACACAGTTTTTGTACCGTCAATGAGACGAAATTTAATTTCTATATCAAAACTTGATGAATCTGGTTTTTCTTTTAAGTTTGGCAATGGAAAAGTTGAATTGTTCTATGATTCTCGTTTGATTGGAAATGGTCTTTTGTGTGATGGTTTATATAGAATGACTTTGGCTTCTTTTGGTGAAGTCTCTTGTGTTACCAATGTAGCGAAGAAAAGGTCTTTAATCCGAGAATCATCTTCCATGTTGTGGCATAAGAGATTAGGACATATTTCAAAGGAAAGAATGGAGAGATTGGTAAAAGTTGAGATACTTCCCTCTCTTGATTTTTCAGATTTTAACACATGTGTGGACTGTATAAGAGGAAAGTTGACTAAATCCACAAGAAAGGGTTCTACTAGAAGTGACGGTATTTTGGACTTAATACATACTGACATTAGTGGACCTTTATCTTCTACCATATGTGGAAATAAGTACTTCATAACTTTTATTGATGATTTCTCACGCTATGGATATGTTTACCTGATTAATGATAAATCTCTAGCTCTTGAGAAATTTAAGATATTCAAAATGGAAGTAGAAAATCAATGTGGGAAAAGTATTAAAGTTGTAAGATCTGACCGAGGCGGCGAGTATTATGGGAAATATGATGAGTCTGGTCAAAACATGGGCGATTTTGCAAAATTTTTACAAGGGTGTGGAATAGTGCCTCAATACACCATGCCAGGAACACCTGAGCAGAATGGTGTCTCTGAAAGACGAAATCGAACTCTAAAGGACATGGTTAGGAGTATGATGAGCAGAACAAATTTGCCAGAATATCTATGGGGTGAAGCTTTGAAAACTGCTATGTATATTTTAAACAGGGTTCCTAGTAAAGCTGTTTCAAAAACTCCTTTTGAATTGTGGACAGGCCGTAAGCCAAGTTTGGCTCATTTCAGAGTTTGGGGGTGTCCAGCTGAGGTTAGGATTTATAATCCTCTTGAAAAGAAACTAGACCCAAAATCTACTCCTGGTTATTTTATTGGGTACCCAGATAGATCAAAAGGATATAAGTTCTATTGTCCTAATCGTGGCACCAGAATTGTTGAGTCCATTACTGCAAAATTTTTGGAAAATGATGTTGGTGTCAGTGGGAATTCTGTATTGAAGGAGTTATTTGCTGATCCTAATCCATTTGTTGTTCCAGTTCCTGTTGTACAGGAAAGAGCTGTTTTCCCGCCAATTGAGATTGTTAGTGAAGAACCAGAACAACAAGAAGAAATTCCAACAATGGTAGAGTCAGTTTCTGAGCCACAAGTCAGAAGATCTCAAAGAGAAAGAAGGTCTGCATTACCTAATGATTACATTGTCTATTTGTTAGAAAGTGATTTTAATATTGGACATGTAGTTGATCCTGTTACTTTTAAGCAAGCCTTGACATGTCCTGAGTCAGATAAGTGGTTTAGTGCTATGAAAGATGAAATGAATTCTATGGAAAAGAATAGAGTTTGGGAACTTGTTGAACTTCCTCCAGATGCTAAAGCCATTGACAACAAATGGATTTTCAAAAGTAAATTAGACTCGAAAGGAAATGTTGAACGAAAGAAGGCAAGATTAGTTGCAAAAGGGTTCACTCAGCGGGAAGGCATTGACTATAATGAAACATTTTCACCAGTTTCGTCTAAAGATTCTTTTAGAATTATCCTGGCACTTGTGGCACACTATGATTTGGAGCTTCATCAGATGGATGTAAAGACAGCATTTTTGAATGGAGATCTTTATGAAGAAGTTTATATGAGACAACCTGAAGGTTTTGTTGAGAAGGGAAAAGAAAACTTGGTTTGTAAGTTAAATAAATCCTTATATGGCCTAAAGCAAGCATCTCGACAGTGGTATTTGAAGTTTGATGAGGTTGTAACTTCACTTGGTTTTGTTGAAAATGCAGTTGACCAGTGTATATATCGCAAGACCAGTGGGAGAAACTTTATTTTTCTTATTCTGTATGTAGATGACATTTTGCTTGCCAGCAGTGACTTGGGATTACTTCATGAAACAAAGAAAATGTTATCTGCTAATTTTGAGATGAAAGATCTGGGAGAAGCTTCTTTTGTGCTTGGCATTGAAATATGTCGTGATAGAGATCGTGGTTTGTTGGGACTTTCTCAGAAAGCTTATATACGGCGTGTACTGCAAAGATTTGAAATGCATAACTGTGCACCTGGTGATGTACCCATCATAAAAGGAGATAAGTTTAACAAAACTCAATGTCCCAGAAATGAACTTGAAAGGGAATCTGTAAAGAACATACCATATGCTAGTGCTGTGGGGAGTTTGATGTATGCTCAAGTTTGCACTAGACCAGATATTGCCTATGCAGTTAGTGTTCTTAGCAGGTTTCAGTCGAATCCAGGGCAAGAGCATTGGAAAGCAGCTAAGAAAGTTATGAGATACTTGAAGAAAACTGAAGGTTACATGCTCACATTCCAGCGTTCAAATCACCTTGAGGTGGTAGGCTACTCAGATTCTGATTTTGCTGGATGTCAAGATGATTTGAAATCGACTTCAGGTTATGTTTTTATGCTAGCTGGGGGTGCTGTTTCTTGGAAGAGTGTTAAGCAAACTCTGGTGGCATCTTCTACTATGCAAGCTGAATTTGTGGCGTGTTATGGAGCTACTATCCAAGCTGTTTGGTTAAGGAACTTTATTTCTGAACTGAAAGTTGTTGATTCCATCTCGAGGCCAATTACTATTTATTGTGATAATAGTGCAGCGGTATTCTTTTCAAAGAATAATAAAAGTTCTAGTGGATCCAAGCACATTGACATCAAGTATTTGGTGGTCAGAGATAGAGTCAAAGAAGGGCAGACAAAGATAGAGCATATTAATACAGAGGCGATGATTGCAGATCCTTTGACTAAGGGACTCGCTCCTAAAGTTTTTAAAACACATGTTACTAATATGGGTATTGTGGAAACTTTTGATGTTTTTGGTTAGTGGGAGTTACTTATGTAAAAGGAACTACGGTTTGGCTTGATCCCTTTACAGGGTACGTAGGCAACCCATTTGTTTTAGGGTGCAGCCTCTTTCCAATAAAAATAAATCTCCCCTATTCATACACTAATTTTGAGCATGCATTTGGCTTATGTCTTTTATTATAATATCATTATGATCTCGAGATATATGTGCAAAAGACATAAGATGAGTCTCTTTTAGAGACATATGGCTTCATTTTGGAGCATTATGAGGACTGATATGAATTAGCACAACTCTTGATCACATTGGTGCTAAGTTCATACTACATACTACCACATTGGTTGGAGGATGGGGATCCATGTCGATAAGTATATCAGCATTTGTAGCTGTGGAGTGGTCTTACATCGTTTAAGTGGTGTAACGATTTCCATGTTCGATGTTGATATTCTTGTTGGACCGGATCATGTTTTCTAAGGTGCTATCATTTGAGCTATGTATTTGTGTGGCCACCTATGTAGTCTAACCCGAGAGTCATTTTCAAACAAGTTTTATTTTATAGCAATCAATGTTTGCCCAAGTGGGAGAATGTTAGAATATTTTTAAATATGGGCTTCATTTGATTGCACTTTTTATAAAACGGGTTAGACATATATATATATATATAGCTCACAATGATATTTTGTTTTAACCCACTAAGTTAAGTGATCATTTGGGGTTTATTGCACCTTAGTGATATAGGATTATATCCTATTTATATTGTGGTATAATTACGTATGTAGGCCTGGAAAACCAAGGGTCTTGTTTATGGAATTTTTATAGACCCATATTAATTTGAGTCCTTAATGGGTGGACTTTATGAGTTTTCAGTTATAAGAGGCTAGGTCCCTCCTCCTCTCTATATGTCCATTGGCTTGCCCCATTGATAGCTGATAATTTGTGAGGAGCAAGGAGGAGAAGATCTGCCTATATGCATTCTGCAAACATGGCTTCCGCAGGTATTTTTTACACCACTTTCGTTTTCATCATTGCCACTTAGATTTTGATTTCTAGCATGTATTTTGTGTATTTTTTACATTTGTTTTATCCTTCTAGCGCTTGGAAATGTTCTGTTTTATAGTAAAAGAATATAATTTTTGGAGAAATATAATTATTAAAATAATATATTAGTTGAAAAAATATGATTGTTAGAAAATTATATCCGTTTAAATAATATGAATGTTAAGAAATTATATTCGCCGGAAAATGTTGTGTTTTAATGTGTATTTTTTAATAATGAATAAATATACTAATCACAATTAGGATTAAAAAGTATAAATGAAATTTAAAATAGATATTTTAATGGAATAAAAATATATTTAAAGAGTTATGTCAATAAACAGTGGCTTGCTAAAGTGAAGAAAGTGGATTCTCTTGTTCACTACTAATAAAAAATGGCTAGTTAATTAAAAAAAATTAAAATATATATTCAAAATAAAATAGTGTTAAAAAAATTAATTTTTTTAATAAACCATATGGCCCGCGGCATACTCTGTTACTGCTCATTTTTTTAATAAAATAATATTAGAGAGAAACTACTATAGCAGTCTACACTTTACACTCACTGCATGACTGCTTCTAGTTGATTGTTCTCAATACTCATTTAAAGAGATGTGTGGTCTAAATGATACCACATCATATATACAAAATGAATATTTCAATAGTGACTTCTATCTATATTTATTCTTTTTAATAAACCATATGACCACGTCATACTCTGTTACGGCTAATTGCATCTATGCCGTTAACAGCTACTTCCAAAGAAAGGGTCAAGCTCAAGGCTCCTGTGACTTTGCTGGCACTACATCCATCTCTACTTCTGATCCTAGTTTGTTGCAAGCCCTTCGTAATATTCTCACAATTTTCTTCTTTTTTTTTTTTCTACACAGACACGATTAAGGAAAAATAGAAAGAAAAAACAAAACTTCTTAAGATCTGAGAACTCATGGCTACTTTTATTTTTTCTCTGTTGGAAATTCATAGGTAGTATTGTTTTATTTACCCTTCGTCATGAAATATTCTGTTTTGTAATGAAAGAATATAACCATTATAAAGATATGACCCTAAAGAAATTATTATATCTATTAGAATAATATGAACGGAAATTATATTATCCAGAAAATGTTGTGTTTTAATGTGTAATTTTTTAATAAGAAATAAATATTCTAATTACCATTAGAATTTAACAGTATAAATGAAAAATAAAAATAGATATTCTAATATAACAGAGATAAATTTAGAGAATTTTTTATTTAATATCAATAAAAAGTTGCTAACTAAAATGAAAAAAGAGTAGATTTTCTAACCAAATTTTGGCCTGGCTCGTATCAAAGAGCAAAATGAGTGATATAAATTAAGGGCATAATAACATTAAACTTATTTAGTTAATCCTTTTAAATATACAAGTGGAGACTGTAAATACAAGACAAGTGCCTGATTCCCCTTATTCGATAATTTCTTAGGATTACTATAGGTTGTGATGGATTTTATGTAACTGTCAATCCAAATCACATAAATTACTACATATATGTAACTTACTGTCCAATTTATCTTTTCTATTTGTACTTATTTCATAAGGCCTGCGAATGCGCATCTACTCCATCGATATCAACATTCAACTCCACATCATTTGAGAGAGAATCATCTCTTGTACAGAAAAAAAGTACGAATTCTAAACAAAGTTTTTACTGTTTATGAGAGGAAGCAAGGATCATTGAGAAAGGGTTAATTACATTTTATCCTTTTGAATTTTCACTTAATTTATAATGTGTCTCCAAAATTATTAATTACATCAAAGTGGACTCTCGAATTTTCAAAACTCCTCAATCTCTCATTCTGTCTACCAAAAACGTTAAATCTAACGGAAATTCATTGTAAAGATGTAATTTTTATCTAATTTATCTAAATTATTTAATATAATTTTATATTATTGACTATATAAAATATAAAATAATATATGTTATCAATAAATAATAAATCATTAATCATTAACTATTTATAAAATTATTTTATACCTAAGTTGTAAGTAAGTATGAATAATCTATGTATATAATGAAATTATTTAATATTCATTAACTATATATAAATTAATAAAAAAAATATTTAATAATTTTTTATTTATTATTAATTGATAGTATATATTATTTTATATTTTATATGATCAAAATATAATAAATTAGATAAAAATTATATCTTTATAGTAAATATTATGCACATAAACAGTACATACAATAAAATTTTGTTAGATTTAACGATGCTGTAGATGGATATGAGAGATTAATAAATTTTAAAAAATTGAGAGTTCACTTTAATACAATTAAGTACATCATAAATTAATAAAAATTCGAGACATAAAATGTAATTATTACTTGAGGAAAGGGGATAAAAAGTTCACTCACAAGTACAAAAATAAATAAATAAATAAATTGAAGCTAAACTACAGACCTATCTGTCATGGGCCAGAACCTAGAGATTGCAATGGGGAATTAGACCCCTTTTCTTCTTTGTAGGTTAAGCATGATTTGTGGGGTGGGGAGTCTGGGGACTCCCGCGCCCTGCTAATGATGGAACATGTTAGCAAAAAGGAAAGGTTTAATGGCAATGGGTGTTTGCATGTGACTCCCGCGCCCTGCTAACGACCTTCCCAATCCCGACCTCTCCGTCGTCATGTGATCGTCGCTATTGCAGCTTTGAGAATGGTCCCCCTCTATCCTTGCCGGATTGGAAAACGACTTTGGGAGCCACTGCTGACTGCTCAAAAGACTATGCCTTTTTCTGATCCCGACGTTTCTTGTAAACCAACCCCACATCGCTTTGTGTGCTTGTTTTACATCACCCTTCTTTTGTATATGGAATAGAGATGCGTGGTGGGCTATGCCTGTTTCATCTTTGTTTTTTGTGCTCGCTTGGGGTTAAAAAAAAAAATGCTGGTCTCAGAACATAGAACACCTGATCAGCCGAAAATATAGATTCTAAGCGGGAAAATCGAGACGTGAGCTAATTTCCGGACCAAATCAATATGAAAATTACCAGAATATTGTGTTCTAGATCTATATTTTCATCCAACAAATACCATTATCCAGAGTTATTAGTATCATCATTATTTTCTTCAGGAAGAAGCAGAATAGTGGGGTTGATCAGGAGATAGGCCAAATGTCAAGGCAAAATGGTCAAAAGGGTGAAGCACTTCCTTCTCTATAATTGGTTCGCTGGGAGGCTGTGATCATTACGATCCTCTATTGGCCCCTTTAACAAATTTAATAATTCTGAAACATTGTCTTCGTCAATGTTCATAAACATCAAGCCAATTATTAGGTAGTTGGGGCCCGGGGGTCATAAACATTCGTACTTTGTAAAGTCCACGTTTTTATATGCTTTTAGTCAAGTTTCTCTTAGAAGTCTAAAACCCATTTCAGATTGAAGAAGTCTCGATTAGTACAAACAAAACCAGGAAGGAATTTCTGCATTTTCTAACTAAGCTTGGTCAAGGCAAACCTCCCAGAAAGACTAGTGATAGTCTGAGGAGGGTGGTAATATTGTGATTTTGGAAGCAGGTGGGTCTTCCCATGTGAAGCAGGCAAAATCAGTGTCCTATTTGAAGGAGTAGTGTTTTTGCGTCATCGGGGCAACCGGTCCTACTTGTTGGATTGTATGTGATTTTACTAGGTGCTTTCTGTGAAGCGTAGCTTGTGCTTTCAATGCAATCTCACAAAGTTCCCCAAGGCAACTGGCAAAAGCTCTCTGTGGTAAGTTTAATAGCATAAAGCTGCTTCGTTCTTTACCTGAATTGATGATTCTCTCTAGCTCAACTCCTTGCAGCAACCAGCAGGCATGGGCAGCCTTAATTTTCTTTTTCCTCTCTCCCTCTCTCTCTCTCTCTCTCTCTCTCTCTCTCGTTCTTCTAACCAGTACTTCTGTTTTTGTCTGTACTGTTCCTCATAAAACATGTCATGTCCTTTTAGTTACACTTGTTTTGTCTTGAATAAGTTTCTGGGACTTGAGATTCCTTGGCCATGCTGGATGGCAGGAAAAGAAGTTCTTGGCTTCACCTTTTTCTGGTTAACTTTTTTGTACAAACCACCGAATGTCTTGTACTATGGATGCTATGCTGTTGAAATATAATAGAATCCTGAGGTCTTTTCAGATTAGGATTCTGAAAATCGACGAACACCATATTATTTTCTTGTTCTAAAATAACTTTTCCGGAAAGCGATTCTCAAATCCTTTGGAAAGTGAATGATGGAGGTTGTGATAGGACACTGTTTTTTGCCTTCCCTTCTCTTTTTAGAGGAGGAGACCTAGCTTGCTCACACGCCAGATTTGAGTTCCATTTTAATTATTGTTTAAAAATGATTGTTATAACTATTTGTATTTAAAATGGATGACTAGGAAAGAAATATGATTAAAAAAAACTGATTTTAAAAGGATATTATTTTTTTGCTAATTTATGTCTGATTTCATAAGTCTTTCATGATAGAAAAACTACAGCTATAAGTCTCTTCTAATGTCAGTTACTTCATCATATGTCATGGCACTTATGTTTGACTAACGTTAACTAGAAATAATCCCTGTCATTTATGAAGTATACGATATAATAGTTTGTATAATAAGCAATATTGGAGTACAAATCTGAATGTGACATGTTTGCCAAGATCTCCTAATGGAGGTTTTCACCTGTGACATTGGTGCCAGTTTTTGTCTCTACAAGATTGTATGTCCTTGATTGTCTTAATCTACTTTTTGGGTCTTCGCATTTCAACACTACTAGATCTTGGACTCCCGGGGAATCTTTTGGGATTTGCATTTGAGTTTTCTGGCTGATGGGAATTTGTAGGGGTTTTAGCCATTGAAGAAAAACCGATGTCTCTGTCTACTTTAATAAAGAGATTACAAGTAATTCAAATCTATGTGTCTCTGGCTTTCTTTTCTTTCAGCTTAGCTGGAATTCAAGTCATAAAGTTCAGTTATCTTCTAGGATGCTAGAATTCCAGGTACTCGTAATCTCTTAATAGATTTCCCAGTGCTTCTCCAGCTCATTATTAAATAGTTTGAATCACTAAAGATAAATTTAAAGAGTTCCATTCTTTGTTTTCACGTTAAACCTCTATAATATTATATTGGATGGTTTTTAAGTGCTTGTTCAGTCATAGCCTTTGCACAAATATGAAAAGTCTTGTCACCCCCAATTTTTTCTTTTTAAATCGGTGACATAGAATCGAGTTTTTCTTTTCTTTTCTTTTCTCATTTCATTCAAGGATCAAGGAAGGAACATGGTTGTTTTTTGCTTTGTCCCTTTCAGTTTGTTGAAACCATTCGGGGTCTAAGTCAGTGAATTCAGATATTGTGCTTTTGTTACGCTTTCCACAAGATGAAGTAAATGTTTGAAGTTATTGGAAGTGAGGGGTTTCAATGGAGTGATGGTTGTTGACAATGCGCTTGTTCTGGAGGCAGCAGCTGCCACTGCTTATACTAATTCAACTCTTGGAACCCGGCAGAACAAGCCAGCAAATATATGGTTTGTCTTCTTTCACTTTCCTTGTATTATTTATATATAATTTCTAGGAGTATAGAACGGTAAGAGACAATGAGCAACTGGGTTCTTTGTATCTTAAATGCTCTTCAATTGGTGAAATGATCAATATTTCTTGGAGTGTTGATTTGCATATTTTCACCATCAAAAAGCATATTGACTTGGTTTGGGGGCTGTGATGGCTCAACAAATTTGGGACTGCCAAAAACAAAAGAGGGCCTAAAAGGGAATAGTCTGTTTTCCTAGATAGATATGGTGGAACTGATGGGGAGGCCAATGTAACCTGCTGTCTATCATTTTTATTGTCGAGAAGCAGCACCTGGATTCTTTTTTTGCCCAGAAAGAGAGTGGTTCTGTTCATGTTTGGCTAACCGGTTCCCCAAGACATGCAAAAGATGTCTACAGTTTGCATGAACAAGCCAAATTTCATTATTAGTACCATAGAAGGATTCTGATTGGTTACAAATTTTTTTATTCTAGCTGAAGCTTTACTCACCTTCAAGAGTGAGGTTGGAAGTCCTCAACTATCCCCTGGAAGAATTTGGACATACCCATGCCTTGGACAACAACCACAAGTTCACTGTTATAAACTTAGACAACCAGGAGTTGTTTCTCTGTAAGTTCTCTCTCTCTCTCAGAAGTTTATAGAACCATCCATCGATGCCTAAGACAATGAACATGTCAATTACATGTTTGTATTCCACAGTACATGCAAATTCATATAGATTTTGTTTGTTTCCCTAAGAACAAATTTGAGAACTCACAATTGCAACAGATATCCTTTATGCGACCCTGCCAAATAAGCATTTAATTTCAACTTTTAATTTTCCTTTATGTAATCTAATTTTCCATTTTCAACTTTTAAGCTTTGTTGGGACCTAGTGTTATTTTTGGACATGTAGAGTACCCATGTTTCAGTAGTTTCATGGTACATTAGAATTTGGGTGTTCTATAGTTTATTTTTAACAAAGAGGAGGGTGTTTCAATACTTGAAATCTGTTTTTTTTTTCTAAGCAGTCTATTGTTTTCAGATGTTCAAAGGATTCTGTTTCATTAGTTTATTAGATTCTAAAGAATGTTTTCTATTTATTAAAACTGTTTCTGCTTTCCTCTGCTTGTTCTTAAAAGAAAAATTCAATTAAGTCATCTTAGGACTTGGACTTCATAAGGGGCCCCTCGAATCTATCCTCTTTCTCTGCAGAGTGAAACAATCAATTTGTCAACATTTGCTTTGCATTTCTTTGCCGCTAATTCTTCAAATTAATTATGAGGAAGGCTCTACAAATCAAGGCTCAAGAGGGTTGAGGCTTCAGTTAATGGAGATAGTGGAGTTCCAACAATCACACCTTTGCAAAAAGTTGATGTTAAGAAACCAAGTAATAAGAAAGTTGCTGCTGTAGTAGGAGGTGTTGGTTCAGCCCTGGTTGTGGTCGTCATTATGGTGATTGTGTACACCTGCTTGATGCGCGCTAAAAGATTCACGAGACAAACATCTGAGACAGGATCCTCCCTAGCATCTCCTCCAGGTAAGTTGGAGTTTTTATTTGAAGATGGACATCAGACACTGAGTTTCTTCAATTGATGGAGTGCATACTGAGATGGCATTTTATGTTGTGAAGTTTATTATATGACTTGTCAATATATGCCTTTTCAAATGGTGAAAGAAGCATGACTCAATATCACACGCATCCATTACCTTGAGGACTTTATTATGAACAAAATTGACGGTCCAGACTTTCAAAATGTGTCAGAAAATATAAAAGCACCAGAGCAAACTATAGCTTCTCCCTGTGCAGATCATCCCAATATGGTTTTGAACTAGCTGGCTCTGTTTTCCCAAATTGTCCATCTTGGACAAAAGGACTTGCTTATGTAGGAAAGAATGTTTATATCCAAAATATTTGCTTTTAAGAACTCATTGATTGTAGCAATTTAGTGCCTTTTGATTAAGGAGCCAAATCTGAAATCGAGCATTCCATTTAAAGGTTGTATGTTTCTCTTGAAATCATTAAAAGTTTTTTTGAGTATGTCTGTTCAGAAGAAAATGCAACCACCTTAAAATATTAGGACGGTCAAGACTTTTACAGAATACAACTTTCAAAATGTGTAGTGGATTTCCCCAAGTTATTTGTCCAAATTATTTGACACAGTATCTTTGGCATTGGGAACCTCCAAAGTCAGGTCCACTGGATGCTGGACCTTTATGGATTGTACATGTGCCAAGTGTAATATGGTAACTACGATCAATGCTTCATTTGGTAGGTAATATATGGTATCTTGTTTAAAATTTTTCAGTTGAATATGAACCGGGAAATGCATCCCCGTATGGTGGTCTTCTCTATCCCTATGATATGCAGAATTTGAGGCAGCTAACGTTTCTAGAACTGGAGCAAGCCACATGCAATTTCAGTCAAAGCAACATCATAGGTGAAGGTAGATTTGGTTTAGTTTATAAGGGACTGCTTCAAGATGGATCAATTGTGGCTGTCAAGAGATGCCTACATATCCACACTCATCATTTTGTTCATGAGGTACATTTAACATTCTATCGAAATAAAGGTAACTTTTGCAGAGACATTACCATTCATAGTGTTGATACAAGTTCACATTTGACAGATTTTCAACATTCTAGTGAGACTAAATTTATTGACTCAGCAGAAGTCTTTTAATAGTTTTCTTCTTCAGTAGCCCATGACTTTGTTAGCATATTTAAATGCTGTGTAAACAGAACATTGTTGACCTCCCTTGATGTAACACAGGCAAACCGCATAGCTCGTGTGCACCACATCCATCTTGTCAAGCTTATTGGTTATTATGAAGATAATCATCAACAATTACTTGTCTATGACTATATCCAGAATGGAAATGTTGGAAATCACCTCTATGGTAACTCTCTCTCTCTACCCCTCTCTCTCTCTCTCTCTCTCTCTCTCTCTCTCTCTCTCTCTCTCAAGTGCACGTGTTTAAAGACAGCGAAGGCTTACCTATTGGAAAGCTAGACATGTGGCGAAGGCTATCTATTGCTTTGGGTGCAGCGAAAGGTATATGCTTTGGTTTGTGTTCCTTTGCATTCCTCTTTTATGATGTTCGTCTCATACTTTTATATTTGGATCAGGGCTTGAACACCTTCACAGTTCGGTGCCTCCTCTCTTGCACATGCATTTTAGAACTAGCAATGTTCTTGTAGATGAAAATTTTATGGCCAAGGTTTCTGATTATGGACTTTATAAACTGCTAATCGATGGTGATCTGGCTGAATCATCTTCAATGATAGACTGCTTTCTTGACCCAGAGTATGTCATCTTTCTTAGAAGCACACAATTTTGCATACTTGATTACATGCTTTCTATTTACAATTTAGTGAGAACTTTGTTCTAGTTGGAATGCAGCTGTCAATTTCCCAAGATTTTATTGCGAGTTTTGTTCAGTGAATGCATTTCTATGGTAAAAAGAGTGTCTTTCCACTATTAGTGAAGTTATTCATACTTCTAAAGGATGCTGGCATAAGTTGCTAATACTTCAGAAAAGACCTCTCACTAAGTCATGTGATTTTCATTTTCTTACCTGTCAAACACTGAGATAATTTCCTTGCACCTTATTTCCTTGTGCCAAACAGCCTCAATGACATTTTTGTTTCACATTTACAGTAATTGGAGACACAAATTGAGCTGACTCCCTAAATCTTAAGATGCAAGCATAGGTTTACTTTCAGTGCCTTGTTATCTATTGATTTAGTTCTTAGGATGGCAATGGCTTCATTTGCAACCTAAAAGTTTATGTATGAGCTCAAAAGAACTACCATTCTTTTGAACACCAATGGAGGATTTTATGTGATGCCCCGATCCCAATGTTAGGGACCCCGGTCTTGTCCCTAACACTAAGGACTACAAGCTTGCCTTGGTGAGGATGATGACCAAGTGACCTTGCCAACTTGCTTGACCTTCCACAAAGGGTTGGTGTTTGGGTGATGGAATGATGAAGATAATGATGAACTTGGGTAGGCTAAGTGTTCAGAGAGGGTAAATCAATGTGGGCGGCTAGGGACTTGTCCTTGAGTGTGGCGCTAAGATGATGGGCTAGGGTTGGATGAGTGAGGTGAGGTTCGGGTTTTGGATGATCTAAGTGATGATTATGAGTATTTGATGCAATGTGGATGGCTTGAAAGGTGCCATTGATGTTTGGGCCACTTGGATGGTAATTAGAGTTGGTATAGTGAAGTGTAGCTAGGGTTTTGTGAGGTGGCTAGGGTGGATTTCGAGATTGGGAAGAGTTGGCTTAGGGTTGGAGTTTAGGATGATGCTAGGGTTTGGAAATGAGGTGGAAGAGTGAGGCGGTTGCCGTGGCTAAGGATGAGAGATTAGGGTTTTGGATGTTGGATGGCTAGGGTTGCCGAAATGGATATGGCCAGATTAGGGTTGGGTTGTCTGGGAATTGATATGGAAAGATTCTAAGATGGTAGGCATCTTGGAAGGAATTGGCGAATTCGGAATTGGCTAAGATTGGCAAGTCAATGGTTGACTAGAAAGATTTTAGGAAGAGTGATTTAAGGAATTGAAGAGGGTTTGCAATTCCTTAAATTAAGAGATTTAAATTTGAATTTGAGGAAGT
Source organism: Juglans mandshurica (assembly GCA_022457165.1). NCBI lineage: Eukaryota > Viridiplantae > Streptophyta > Magnoliopsida > Fagales > Juglandaceae > Juglans > Juglans mandshurica. Next base: position 12,107,647 of record CM039630.1, on the reverse strand, counting down.
CAAAACTCCTAAAAGGAATGAGTTACCTTATAGGGACTTGAGGTGGGTGGCTAAGGTTTTATGGAGGGAAGGCTTATGATGATGGCCGAATATGGTAAGTGTTGTATGGGATGATGGAAGACAATTAGGGTTTCGGCTAGGTCAGTGGATTTAATGGGTGAGGGCAATTATGGTAATGGTTCACTTATGGAAATTAGGGTAAACACTATGGTTGGTCGAGTTGGGTATGTGGTAAGATCAAAATGGTTGAATGGAAGGGGTTGTGGCCGAACAACACAAGTAATTCTCAAGAACACAAAAAGAACAATGCACATAAACTAATAAGATCAAAGGATAGAAAATGGAAGACAAGAGATGGAATGAAAAACACTCACAAGATTAATGGATCCTTAGGGATTCACGAATTGCACCCTAGAGATGAAAAGAAACAAGATAGATTGAACCACATCTATTCACGAATTGCAAGGTATGATCCTCTCTTAGGGGATTCACGTATTGCACCCCAAAGAGCTCTAGTGCCTAGCACCGAAGGGTGATTTCAAGAACAAAATAATCCGCTCACAATGGGAATTTGCCAAAAGATGTAAATGCAAAGACTAAAGGTCCTATTTATAAGGATTACAACTTGGAAACCTTCAATAGGTCCCTTGGAAAATAAATAATTAAAATAAAATAATCAATAAGCAATAACATAGTTGGTATGAGCCAAGTTGACCCATGGCATGCATGAGCCCATGGGTGGGCTAAGTTGGCCCATGGCATGGCATGGGCATGGCTGACATTGCTGGCAAGGCTGCTGGCATGTGACTAACATGGCCCAGGCACGGCTTGGGCGTTGGCCTGGCTAGCATGGCCCAGGCAGGGTGCCTGGGTGCTAGGCGTGCTGGGTTGTGCACGCGCTGGGTGTGCGCGTGGGCTGCGCGCACTGGCCTGGTCACCAGCCTCACTGGGCATCTTGGGCATGTCAAGGCAGGGCCCATGGCATGCCCATGGGGCTACTGTGGGGCTGTCCAGCCTTGTCTCGACATGGCTAGTGGCTTGGCCATGGGCCACAAAACATGGGGTCCTACCAGTGTGCTTTGGCAGGAGTTGCGACGCCAAGGTGCTGACCGCACAGATCACACACCCCAAACACAATGTGAAAGCTAATGTGTGCAAGCATGTGGTATATAAGTATACATTTATAAACACAGCGGAAAAATAAAATGGGGCAGATTGACTTGCTAATAGTACCAGAAAATTTAAATTACAACCCCACACAAAATATCCATAAGCCACCGGTCACCCAATCCCCTACATAAAATTTATACAATCATCCGACTAAGGAAAACACCAAACAACGCTACATAAGGGGAAAGGTACTCAAGTCTTCACTCCTCAAGCGAAACCAATCTTCTGAACTCATAATTGTCCTCGACATCAAAGTCTACGGTTGCGCAGAACGGAACAACAGGTGGGGACACCACAGTGAGATTTCGCAATCTCAACAAGTAAAGCCAAAAGAATGACACTAAAAAATACAAACACGGAAAAATATACATATTTTACTATAAAGGGAAAAAATTGAGATCGTTTAGCATTACTAAAATTGTATCCAAACCAATTTCCTTCTCAATAATCCCAGAAAAACCGTACACTCAGAAATCCACATATCCATTTTTAAAGCATCCATTTAATAACAGCATACACCATGGTCTCCCATAGGGACCATCCGCACACCCTAACTCCTTTCGTCACACTACGGGTAACAATTGTGCATGTGACTTTGTAACGAGCGATGCCCAACTCTACGCCCAGCGCATACGTGTCTAGGCATCATCTTGCCTCCACCAGCAGAGAGGCCATGGAGTCGGCACGAGAGTATTATAGTCTTGTTCGAGCCCGTTCCCGAGTTCCTACAGCAGTTCCACCGAGATAATGCCTCATCTCGGCTTGGAGTTGTGATCCACATAAAGTCCATACAATCATTTTATTTACGCATGCACCATGGCCTCTCCTAGGGACCATGCGCACACCCTACCTCCATTCGTTACACCATGGGTAACGACTGTGCGTGTGACTTCGTAACAAGCAATGCTCGTCTCCGCGCCCAGTGCGTACGTGACTAGGCATCCTCTAGCCTCCACCAGCAGAAAAGCCACGGAGTCGGCACGAGAACTTTACCGTCTTGTCCAAGCTCGTTTCAACCGACGACAACTCAGGGGTTGTCACTCAGTTTTATACGCTCTCGAGTGACCAAAGGAGCTCCATCGAGATAATACCTTATCTCGACTTGTGGTCGTGATACGCACCCACCACAAAACACGTTTTAGTGGGGAGGGTTGGGCTTTTCTCATCAGCTTATGGGCTCACACACGGGCTGGGCCCTAATCTTGCCTCCATTCACACTAAAAGGAACCCACTTAATCTACATATTTGGGCTCCACCTCACTAATAAAAAAAGCATGCATTTTCAAACTTGGGCTTCACATGGATTGGGCTTCACATTATACATTTTTAGATATTCTTCTACTATTTTCTTTGTGGATGTCTTAAACCTATAGACTGATAACGACTTTAATCCTTTCTCTAAAGGTTAAGTTCATCGAAGAATTTTTCAGAGAGAAGCGATGTGTACAGCTTTGGTGTCTTCTTATTGGAACTAATTAGTGGGCATGAAGCACATAGCAGAAGCCAGTCGAAAAAACAGGAAAATATAGTATTGCAGGTACATGGAATTTTTCCACCCCAAATGATTCCTCTTCCTCATCATCACTAACATCAACATCTTGATTATTAAAATCCACTAGTTTATAGAGCCTTAAAACCAAATACATGAATTTAACTAGGAAGATTTTATCTTGTATATGATAAAAACTTTCGGATTTCTTATGTAACTTTTTTAATTTAAATGGTTAAAATCCTACTACCTTAGCATTCAGTTTTAAGGTAACAAAATAAACTATAATGGTCAGGGATTTTTAAGAACTTTACTGTAGAGTTATACTAGGGAGATTCCAATTCATATAATATTTTTTGGTTGAAGTGCTATCCTAAAGGATAAAAAAGTTTGATTAAGCCAATTATGGTGCCTAACAAATCATTTTCGATTTTGAAGGCTAAGAGAAGCAACAATTTCGACAAGTTTGTCGATAAAGCACTGGGAGACCATACAATGGGTGTTGCCAAACAGATGCTAGAATTGGCGTTACAGTGTCTTGATACTTCAATTAGAAGACCATCAATGAAGAGAGTCGCCGAAGAGCTGGAAAAGATTCAAGCGAGCAAATATGGTCACTTGCATTCTGGGTCGTTTGAGATAGGTGTTGTGAAGCTTGGTAGTGAGCTTTTCAAATGATTTATTTCTGCCTCATGGCCTTGTAATTATTCTTTAATTGTGTTGATTTGTTGCAATCATGAGAGTCACAAAAGGAAATCCCATTGTCAAAACGTTCTTGAAGGTAAATAAATCAATCCGTTTGGTGGAGGAGATCATCAAATGGGGCTGTGGATGTCATAAGGTATAGTTTCCTTTGTAAATATTATTGTTGGTATGTTTGCTTCATGGATATGTTTAAAACCTGTTTTCTGAATGCTGCAAACATGCATATCAATCAATTTTGTGCTTTCCTAACTCTCATGTTAGTTTCTCATGAGTCCTACCCCATTTTTCTTCTTTCCTTTTTGTTCTGAGAACATCTTTTATATGGATCTTCCGTAAAGGAGGATGGACTTTTTTCCCACTAAAGGCAGCTTCTCTTAGGTGGGTGTTGTCTCTTTTACTTGTTTGCATTTGGGGTTCTTCTATGTAGTGAGCTGACTTGAAACCCCCCCCCCCCCCCTTAACCACTACACCACCCCCCACAAAACAACCACGATGACCGGTAATATGAAGTGTCAAAGAGGCAAGTCATTATAGCTAGCTCAATTTTCTTCTACGCTTGAATTCTTACTTTTTAGGGAATTGGGTTTTGTTGCAGATATTTAAGAATAGATTATCTTGTTAAGTTTTCGTGTTCAATAATGGGAGGCGGACTAAAGGGGATTGGCTTTGTTCAAGTTTGAGTTCGAGGAGTTGTAAGAGTTTTATTAAAATTCTATGTCCTACACACTCATATTTTAATGGGTTTAGATTAATTCAAATATCATCACTTAATTAATGAGTCACAGTGAGATAAGAATGAATCTATTCTAGTTATAGTGGGATAAGAATGTCTCTAGATTTCATGATAGTCAGAAGTCTATAAATAGCACTAGGGGGTTAAGGGTTCTTACCTACAACATTATTGTGTCTCTTGCCATCAGGAGACACTTGAAGGTAAAGTTGTTAGGGTGATCTTTCTCTCATAATCAGACTATATTCTTTATCAAACTGAGATGAAGAGATGTATGCTTTTGAACTATTATTATTATTTTATTATCGTAGATCATAGAAAATTGAAGATTCAATTATTAATATTCATGTTAAAATATTTAACATGTGGTATCAGAGCCAGGTTATAGATATTCTATGATCTCCATAAAATATACTGCAAATTTCAATTTCGATGTTCATAATTGTGTGTTAATTTTGCGTAGTAACCTCGCATGCTTCCTTTCTGCAATATATATTATTTTTATACGGGCATAAATTAGAAAGAGATTCGTGATTATAGTTTGGGTATGAGAGGAAAAGTGGAAAAGTTTAGACTTTACGTTATTTGAGTTTTGGTTCAAGAGAAAATAGGAAAGGAAAAATATATGTTGGCCTCGGTATGTGAAAGTTGAGGGAGAAGATGATTTTACGGGTCCTGGGTCGTTGCTATCAGGTAGGGTTTCAAACCCAGTTATAATGGGCGGTTGGGCTTTTGTTTTGGGTTAAAGATCTAGTTCCAAATATTAAGTGGCACAACAAATTAAAACAGTGGGCTGAAGTTGGCCCAACCCGAACTGAATTTAAAAAAAAATAAAAACATGATTGTTACACGGCCTATGTGCTAGCACAGTAGGCCCGCAAGGTATGGCCCAGCCCAGGCCCAACGCCATAATTGAAACCAAACAAAAAAAATGAAGGAATCAAGGATGCCCGACCCCCATATTGAATTGAGTTGCGAAATGTGTTGGGTCAATAGGATCCAGTTCCGACCTGGATCCAGTCACATTATTACAATATTTTTATATTATTTTTTCAAAAAATTAAAAAATAATTCTTTTCTTTCTCTCATCTCTCAAAGTATGTACTTCATTGTTTGATAAATGTATGAATTATTTAAATTTGAGATATGGGTATTAGTTATAAAATTCTTAATTATTGTTTCTTATGAATTTTATTTTATAGTAGACCATATAAATATATGAATTTCTTTTTTTTTAATATATGAATTGTTTATACTAAAATTATGGCTATTTGTTATAAAATTCTTAATTATTGTTTTCTATGCATTTTATTGTATGGTAAGCCATATAAATTTACGAGTTATTTAAACTTGAATTATGGCTACTAGTTATAAAATTCTCAATTATTATTTTTATGATTTTTATTATATAGTTGGTGATATGAACCCGTGTGAATGAAATCCCTTGAACTCACAATCAATTTGAAAACTCACCCGAGAAAACCAAAATCAAGTCAATGGATGGAGAATCTAGACCCATTGAGAACTCGTTTTAAGAACCTAGATTATATTAAAATCTAGATCCGTTGAAAAACCTGTCTCAAGAACCCAGATTACAATGAGGAATACCACAAATATTGTGATTTACCTTTGATAAGTTCAAAAGTTCAATAAAAAATAAGATGAGTAAACTCAACTCACAATGAAAATTTAATATTATCTAAGCCTTATGTTGGACAATTATAAGTATTTAAATACCTAAACTCAATTAATCCTAAGCCAAAACAAGGCCCTTTTTACCCAAAATGCCCTTGGATGAATAGTGTAGCAGCTACAGTACTTCTTGAAATCCTAGTTCAATAAAATAAAACATATATGAGCCAAGCATCCTCAAGCCTAATAATTCTAGACTAATTCCCATGACTAATATAAATTCTTTAAATGATTTAAACAAATTGAAAGCCTGAAATAACAATAGCCCAAACAATAACTCTAAGTCATGTCTTTCACAGCTTGTATCATGTGGATCAAAACTGATTCTCTTTCTTTCAAACTCATATTGAGTGTTGAGCTCTTGCTAGTTTCATCCCAAGTGGATTATACCAATTCTTGTATTGCTTCATTGATCTTCTTGGTTATTGATCTTGTAATTGACTCATTTGAAACTTACAAATGATCTTTAAGACTAGACCCACATTGGTTCCCATCAGTTGGCCATATATATAATTATTTTTCCTATATGAGGCTAATGGTTTGCTCCAAAATTAAGGAAAAGCTGGTAGTCCAAAGGTACAAGATTTTTTTTTTAATTTTGGACGGAAAAAACCATTAAACTCATAGTAAATATGAGTATGATGGAGTGAACAATTTTGTGTGTCAAGATCTACTCCTAAAGGAGGATTTTGGTGACACTACTAATTCATCCATTAAATTAAAGTTTGAGTGAATAATTTGTGTGTTAATATCTACTCCCAAATAATGATTTTGATGACACGACTAATTCATTTATTAAAGTAAAGTTGGAGTGAACAAATTGTATGCCAGAATTTACTCCCACATGAGAATTCTGGTGATACAGCCAATTCATTCACATAATTTAAGGTTGGAGAGAACATTTTGTATATAAGAGTTTACTCACAAATGAGAATTCTAATGATACAACTAGTTCATTCATAGAATTTAAAATTGGAGTGAACACTTTGTATGTCCGAGCTTACTCCCAAATGAGAATTCTGATCATACAACTAGTTTATACACATAATGTAAAATTGGCGAGAACATTTTATGTGTTGGGGTTCACTCCCAAATGAGGAATCTCGATGATACTATTAATTCATTCATAATGATTTAAATTATGTTATTGTTTATGAGTGTCGAACTTAAAATATTAATGTGATTTAAATGTTTTTCTTGCAATAAGTATACGAATATCTTTACAAGGTTTTCTGTACAGAATAGATTCTAGTTTAGAAAAACATGAGCATATGAAGTCTATTCTAAGAGTTTTAGATCCTAATTTATTCATTTTAAGTCTAACGTCAATTATTATTGAGAATAGTGATAAATGTCATAGAAGTATAATGTTTAAGAAGATTGAATTAATTACTACGCATCAAACTATAGGAATTTCTTACTTTTGTACATAATGGTTTACTCCATATGCATTGTTATTTCATTAAAGTAATGAGATATGAACAAGTTAGTAGTATGGTTGTTAGTTGGATACAAATTTATTTTGTTCATTTGTATCGAAAAACAACTGTATCTTTTGGGAAATGAAGGAAATGATGGTCATGAAAATGTAAGAACTATGTTAATTGAATTTTGAAAGAAATAAAGGCACATGAAAGTTTAGGCGCCCTAAGCATAAGACATGATTCGAATGGAATTATAAACTTTTTTATAAGTTTTGAATCAAATCTAATAAATGTTTATACTTATTTTTTTAGGTTAAACTTGAGTGCAAATGTTGATTTTTTTTTTTTTTTTTGCATGAGTTTCAAATCAAACTCTATAAATGTTGATACTTAGTTTTTTTTTTTTGGAAAATGATAGGGTTACTACCCTCTTACTACTCATTTACTACTCTTTTTGTATTTGATTTTTTTATATTTTTTTATTTTACTTAATAGTTAAGGAAGTGACAGTTAGTAAGTTTATATATTTTTTTTATTTTTTTCTTAATGATTAAAGATGTTAAAAAAATACTTAAAATAAAATGAAAAAAAATAAAAACACTACAAGTAGTAGATGGGTAGTAAGCCTATCACTACTCTTTTTTTTTTTTTAATGTGATTAAACTCGAGTACAAATGTTCATGTTTCAATTTGTTTCAAAATATCATTTATGTTGGTTCCACTTTTTCTTCTAATAAAATATTTTATTTTTCATGCCTTCATAATAGTGCTTTTGTTAAAAAAATTTCATCTTCACTCATGAGGCATGTACTAGAACCAAATGAAAAATAATTTACGAAAAACCTTTACAATTTGTGACATAGAATTTGAAACATAATTTATAGCATAAAGATTTGGAGAATATCACTAGAAAATTTGTAAAGGTTAGTAAATAAAATATTTTTCGCATTTAGATTTTCTAATATCAGGATATGTGTTGATTTGTAATAAAAGAAAGTAAATCAAACATATCAAGATAAAATGACATAAGGAATAAAGAGCTTCTTGAGATAATGCATATAGGCATATGTGTTTTTGAGATAATGCATATAGGCATATGTAAACATTTTGTTCTCTATGATGTTTGACAGATAGAAGTACCTCATTACCTTAATAGATAATTTTCATGGTATGTAATTATCTATCTGCTACATGAGAAGTCTCAAGCCTTTTGCAATTCTTGAGGTACTTCTCATGGGAGAAAATGCAGTTAGGTAAAAAAGTAAAAATCATCGAATTGGATTGAAGTAATGAATGTCAAGAAAAGTATTATGAGTTAGGTCATAATCTTGGCCTATTTCGTTAACTTCTTAAAAAAATATGTAGTAAAATTCTTAAAGACAATTGTGTATATCTTAGATTGTGTTCCTAGTAAGTAGTCTCAAATACTCGTTTTGAGTTGTGTAGTGATAGAATACTTGATTTAAGGCATATACATATATAAATAGTCAATCTAAAGTAAGATTTTACAACCCAAATAAAAGGAAATTGGATTGTATAATAGTTAATGGGTACATTATTGGTTACTCAAGGAGATTCAAATGATTTAGGCTGTATTGTTTCTATTTATAGTTTGATTTTTGAGAAAATTAAAATGTCAAATTTCTTAAGGTTGGCAAAATCACCGAGAGCATAGAAACTAGAGATGTGATTGTTGTGAAGTACATTCTTGGACTTTGAAAATTCTTGTAGTTCCTTTTTATGATTATCTTAATGATAATATAGAACAATAAGCAAATGATCATCCATCTCATCAAAGAACCACCACTGAAGAATTATCCATGAAGATATCAGAATAGGTAACCTCATGTAATTTTCTTGATTTGCTATTTGGTTAGGTTATGTGGTGTATTTTCAAATTTGAATTTGACATAGAAACAAATAAATGGTTACATATGTTTTCACAAGTTATAGAAATAAATGATTCTATAAAAGATCAATGCATAAAAGAGTGATTGAAATCCATGAATTAAAGTAAAGTCTGTAATTTCTAAATTGTCTGAAATATATAAAAAGTCGAATGTAAATGGGTTTTGGAGACAAAATCCTGATTTTAAAAGTAATATTGAACGATATAAAGTCAGACTTGTAATTAAGGATTTTACCCAAAAATGAGCATTGATAAAAAAGAGAGATTTTTTAATAAACTTGAAATGACTCATTCAGGATTATTATACATTAGTAACTCATTACAATTTAGAGTTATATCAACTGGATATGAAAACAATTGTAAAGTGAAAGTTTGAAATCTATAATAAATGAATAAAAATACTACTTAGAAAAAGTAAAATATCTTTTTGAAAAATGACATGAAATTTGATAACACTAATATTGTTTTTGGATTTAGGAAAAATATTTATTATTAATGTATACACTTGAAGGTCAGTGGAAGTATATTTGCATTTATGATCATGCATGTATATGACTTTTTAGCAAGTATAAATCATGGTTTGTAGTTTGATATTAAAGTTATGTCTCTAAAGAACTTTAAAAATGAAATTTATGAATGAGAGATCATTCATAATTGGGATTAAATTTTAATACAAAGACAAAAACTATTAGGATTGTCTTAGTTTATTTGTATAGAGTTCTAAAAGACTTTGCATGCAGAATTGTTGGTCAATAGATGCTTTAAAAATAAAATGTGATATACTCAATATTTTACAGTGTTCTCAAATTGATTAGGTTGTTAAAGGAATTTTGTATATGATGGTTATACAAACTTGTATATAGCTGAATATCAGTTTTGTAGTTGACATCCTTAGTTGTTGCTAAAGTAACCCAAGAATATTTGACCTAAAAGCTGTGAAAAAAGTGCAAAGTTATTTGCAAGAAATTAAGGACTATATGAATGGATTTAAACTGATACTCTTAAGGTAACTGGATATTCAGACTCTATTTTGTAGAATTACTTTAATAATAGAAAATACAGTTATGGTTATGTATTTTGCTATCAAGTACAATTATTTTTTGGAAAAGTATAAGACAAAATCTCTTACTAATTCACGTGCAACTGGGGTTGAGCTTGTAGTATGCTTTGAGGCCACAATGTATGGTATATGACTGAGCAGATTTATCTTTAAATTGTCGGCTTTATAGCCAAGCCGCTAAGAATGTATGACAAGAATTTCTCAGAATATTTTTCTTCGAATGTTAAGTATTTCATAAAATTTTAAATGCCTAAATGTTAAGAAAGTACAAAAACAAATATATTCATATCAATAATGTGTTAATAATTATACTTTAAGACCATGTTGAAAAGATGAGTCTCATACTTATACCCATGATGTGAACATGTTAAAGAGATCATTGATATGTTGAATATTTTATTACTGGACATTGAGAGATATTTATTATGGTTGTTTCTGTTTTTTGTCTTTCCACTTTATATATATGTCATTGAATTGTATAGATGAATGATGACAAAATAATATCTAAAATAGACATGAATTGGAACTCAATGCATTACAGTATTCGCCTTAATTATCCCAATTAAAAATCATGTTAAATTAAATTATTAGTGTTGTGGCATATGAAAGAAATTTTTTTGGTTATATAACAGAGGATCGCCATGACTCGCATTAGTAACTAATTTTACATTGATATTACGGAATTCATGTAATGTACTTTGAAGTACGAAAGTTTTCTGGAAACGAGCATCCGCATTATGGTTAATTTCCTGTAATAAACCCATAAACGGAAAATATTACTTTATAGGTGTATGAGCCAAATGGAAAAAGTAAGAGTTTTATTAAAATTATATGTCTCACACACCCATATCCTAATGAGTTTAGACTAGGTCAAATATTATCACTTAATTAATAAGTCACAGTGGGATACCAATGTTTCTAGATTTCAAGATGGTTAGAAGTCTATAAATAGCACCGAGGGGTTAAGGTTCTCATCTACAACATTATTATACCTCAAGCTCCCGCTTGGGTGGGGGCCCCATTTTGACCAGTCTTGTAATTGAGCCCATCCGATTGTTGGGCTGGCAGATTAGCCTGCGGACCATCCGATCACCTGTGGGCCTCAATGGTTTATAGGCCCATTGAGCCCATAACTCACTTTTAGAGCTCATAATAGCCATTTTATAGCCCAAAATGTCTTTCAGCCTACATCTATGATAATTCTACATAATTTTTCAATATTAACTATATATAAATAACGTTTATAACTAAAATATTAGAAATTAATTTAAAACTAGTTTCAATCCCCAAGTAAAGTTTGTAACTAAAAAATTTTAAAAATTATAAATTAATATAAAACTATTGCAAATATTTTGTTTAATATATGAACATCAAATTTACATCACAAAATTGTTATTATAAAAAAAATCCCAAATGTTGATAGTTGTAAGAGAAATACTTTAGCCACAAAGGGATTACATAAAAACAATCTCACAAACTGATGTGGCTTGATATGGTTCGTCAGATTATAAAGTTATTTTTATTGTAAGGTATATCAAACAGATCATATGAAGCCATATCAGATTGTGGGATTATTTTAGTGTAATTCGTTTATGGATGTAGCAGTACTCTAGTTGTAAACTAAGTAACCAACTTAGTCCCTCCAAGAGTCTAAGATGCCATAACCATATAAATCTTGAAAAAAAAATGGATGAAAATGACAATATGATGTCAAGGTCAACTAGAAAAGAAGAAGAAAATAAATATAAGGAATGAATTAATAAACTGCATGTGTATTAATGTGTGCCTGAAGTAGATTGAGATTAAGCCTCTTTTTTCCGAATTCATCCTTATATAAATTGAAATGAAAATTAATTTTTGATAAGAAATACAGATAAATTTAGAACAAAGAATGAATTATAAGGAATTAACGTCGCATCTTTATCTTCTTCCTCCCAATAGCTTTCTACAAAGTCCACCGATTCCTAAATCTCAAGCAGCTCCCTTTAACTCAATTATGAGTGTAAATCAAAATCTCCACGATGTTAGAAGACAATGAACTCATAAATGAATCCAATATGCGTTTCCGGTGTTAAATGCGGAAACTGAGGCTACTATAGAAACATGGATGACCAACATACTATGAATTATCTCTAGGATAGGATATTTAATGATATTCATATTCTACTAATATAAAACATCAAAATACTCCACATATGGGTGTAACTTCACTGACAAGTATCATTCTAAACCCGATTAGCCGTCTAAATTCTTTTTTTGTTCATGGGTATCACCAAATCTCATACTCTTACTTACACATTCTCGTCTTCGTGACATTAGTAGGAGGCAAAGCGATGGATGATGAAACCTCGCATTAAGCCCTTAGAATGAGACGAACTCATCATACAACCTATTACATGTCTTTAACCTTTAACACAAGTTGATCAGCCCATCCTTCTTGTTAGTGTTTTCCAACCCATACATCGTTCCATCAATTTTGTAGCACAAGTTAAAAACGATAATAATATGTAGCAAAGCATTGGGTTTTCTCAAATCTCCCTAGTGTTTCATATACTTAAGCATCATATTCAATGTCATAATATATAGAGTACGATAAATATTTTTTTACACATTTCATCTAATTACTCATTTACTTGGAAAACTTACTAAAATTAGAAATGATGCATGTGACAACATAAGAAAGCCTAAAAAATTCAACAAAGACTCAAACATTTAGCCAATCTGCATCTTTGGGCCGCCCTGATCTCCCACTCTGTTCTTCCTCATCAAAGTGACAGACATATTGCATGTTCTCATCTCCCACGACATCAAAGGTATTTCTATATAATTTGGCTATTCCTAATATATATATATATATATATATATAAACTTGAATTCAATCTTCTTGGAAGATCAAAGCACAATATCTTCTTAGGTTGAAGGCCCACAACATGAACAAAAATATTGAATGTCTTAAGGTAAAGACCTCATAAACATTACTGCATTTCTTACTTTTGTAACTGACTCATTAATATCTTTTAAATCGTAGGTCACAATAAGATTACAAATATTTGCACAACATCGCACATATAAAAACTCACAACCCAAGATGGACATATTTTCTACTCTAACCTTATTCATCAAATAGTCAAGTGCGGTGTCCATTAGAAGATGCATTAGCCAACATAATTGATAAAGCCTACTCCTACTCCAAACCCCTTCTTCCAGATTCTACCACCTTTCCAATCGTATCATATTTGTGATTGAGAATTAGATAAAAATTAAGAGTTTTTTTTGTGCAAATTCCAATCACTATATATAAAATTTGCAGTGAGACACATATATAATTCAAACTTTAGACCAATATCCTTGTATTGGTAGCGAGACAAACTTTTTTACCCTTTAATAAGATTTCCAACAAATCCTTCTTAACCATATATATATATTAAGAGCATCTTTCACCACCTTGTGGTGAGAATGAATGTAAAACCTAAGCTCCAAGTTCTTAAAGTAGGCTTGGAACATTTCACCCTCCATAAATCTAAATGCTAGCTTGTCCATTATGATGATATGAGCAAAAGACCTTCTACATCTATCTGGGTCAAACTTCACAAACATTTTCAATATATTGCTCCCACTTCTCTCAGCCACTGCCCTTTTAAGTTCAATTTCCAATCGACTTTCATTTTTCTTGCATTGTTATTATACATGGTTTTTTAATTACTTGTCATAATGTAAAATATTAAATACATAAACAAAAACACACAAAGTCACAAAATCGCACGATAATTTAAGGTTATTAGAAACCCTAATATAATTTGGAGAATTGAGTTCCCAAAACCCAAATCTAACCCTGAATTATTTTAGGGTTAGGTTTCAATCCAAAACCCTAATATAATTTAGATATCTTAGTATTTCAATTAGAAACTTAAAATAATGTAAACAAAGAACAAAAAAACCTTCAAGCATCCATAATCCAACTTTACAGAATCACAACACTACTCCCATCCTCTACTCCCATCCTCCACTTAAAATAATCCCAACCTCCATCGATTAGAGAAACATATATAAGAATCTAAGACATTGAGATATCTAATTTATGGCTTCGGCCATTCTAGGTTCAAGCTATTTATAGCGGAGATGATGAGATTGAGAGAGATGGTTACGACAATGGCCCCAATGATTGAGATAGCAATAGCAACGATAGAGTTGGGAGATAGACTTAGAGGTGGGAATAGAGAGACTAAGTAGAGAGTACAGAGAGTGAGAGAGAATCACGATGGAGGATTCTGGAACTTGATAATCAGTATCTGGAACAACGCCGATTAGTGTAAGTAAATTTCCTTTTTAATATATCTAATATATATATATATATATATATATATATATTATATAAGCGGTTGGCAGGGTGGAGTTTGGGCGAGTGGGGAGCTCCAACCAGCACATGGTTTTGCTTTTTATTTGGTTTCTTGATCTGTCTACCCATCCATTTGGTGTGGGCAGGCTATCCACCTGTGATTGGTGGGGGTCTAGGCAAGCCGAATGCCTACCCAACACCCCTAAGAAACATTGAAACACCAAGTATGAAAATTGCGAGAATTTGATCAAAATAAAGGAAAAACTTTAAATTAAGAAGTCAATACACAACATTGGATCTCTAATTTTTTCTTGAAATCTTTATTAAGTATTACTTTTGATTAAATAAGCAGTTCTAATTTGTCAATTTGAAAAATTAATATAGCATAACAAGTATCGAACAATATTTTGACGTCCAATCAAGATAAATACACTTTAAAGTTTTTAATAAAACCACCAACTATTAAAACTGATACATTGTATTCCAAATGATTAATAAGATACCATACACATCTACTATATATCACGTATAAAAAAAAGGTTACCATATTGTATGGTAACTTTTTTTTTATATATATTTTTATACATGATATATTACACAAATACTTTATTTACAAACTTTGTGATACATGTCTACCTAAAAATGTGTAAAACTATAGAACAACCATTGTTTATTAAGCACGTCCTACACCTGATGTGGATGTCCTTTTTTTTAAATCCATCCCAAGTCCCCATCCCGCGTCCCCCTCCCTTTTGTTGCAGCCCCTCTCCCTTGCACGCATGCGGGTCCTTGCCGTTACAGCCCAGATCTACCGTCGCTGTCGACTGGGCCTCCCACTGTAGCCACTGAACACCACCACCGAGACCTTCCTCCTCCCTTAGCCCGAGGCCCGTAGCTCCTCCCTCTTCCCTTGCACGCACGCCCTCTCTCTCTACATAGTTTCCCCACGTCACAGTTCAAATCCGCCACCTACGACAACGTGTCGCCACCCACGAGAACGCCAAACCTCCACCCCTCGGTCGCCCTACTTCGAATATATATTGTTTTCGTTGCGAGGAAGAGCTGAGAAACCGCGAACGTCGAAGACTCAAATGACAAATCACTCAACATGCTTCGAAGCCCAGTCAACGGTTATCACTTTTAATTTCTAAAAGCAAAAGAAACGGCGTCGTTAAAGCCCGGCCTTTCGTTCAGTGAGTCTGTTTTGAGTCTTGACTCCCGTTAAAACACCCTGGCTCTTCGATCTCGGATCTCATTCTCTTTACCTTCTTTCTCAAACTCTTCGATCTGTGCAGCGGACTCTCTTTCACAATGCCGAGTCGACTCCTTCTTCTCTCACTCGCTGCTCTGCTCCTCTTCTCATCACTCTCTCTGACCCTCTCCAAAGACGTCAAGGACGAGGACGACGAGGACCTTAGCTTCCTCGATGAGGCCGACGACCAATCCCACCTCCACCACTCGGATCCGGACCATTCCGACGAAGAAAACCTCGATGAAGACGATTTCGAGAACTTGCCCGACTTCGACGAGTCGGCCTACCAGGACGAGTACAAGGAGCCCGAAGTGGACGATAAAGATGTTGTTGTTTTGAAGGAGGGCAATTTCAGCGATTTCGTGGGGAAAAACCGCTTCGTCATGGTGGAATTCTACGCGCCGTGGTGCGGGCACTGCCAGGCGCTGGCGCCAGAGTACGCCGCGGCGGCGACTGATCTCAAGGGCGAGGACGTGGCCTTGGCGAAGGTAGACGCGACGGAGGAGAGCGATCTGGCTCAGGAGTACGATGTTCAGGGCTTTCCGACTGTTTATTTTTTCGTAGATGGGGTTCACAAGCCTTATAACGGCCAGAGGACCAAGTAAGTGCGGTCAATCTCTCCATAATTCAGGTCATTTTTGTTTGGGTTTTCTAGCTTTGGCTGTTTGGTTACTGGGAAAGCGTTTGAATAGGGAGAAAATCGAGATGTTACTATCAGCCATTGGTGTTTTACGCAGCAGGAACGCTGGTCATGTAGTTCAATATTTTGTTTTTTTTTTCTCTCTTTTATTTGATGCTTCATGATCGTTATGCTTGTATATTTTCCTTCGTTTCACGATTGCTGGCCGTGTAACTCAATATTTTGTTTTTTCCCGTTTTATTTGAAGGTCACTAGATTAAAATGATTTGAAAAAATAATTATGAATGAAAACTTTAATGCGAAGTATGCATTTTAATGCCATGGGCTGATGAATTTTTGTTTAAACTAACAGAGATGCTATAGTGACGTGGATTAAGAAGAAGATAGGACCAGGTGTCTCCAACATAACCACATTGGATGATGCTGAACGCATATTGAGTTCGGAAAGTAAAGTTGTTTTGGGCTACCTCAATTCTTTGGTGGTATATTTTTCAGTCTTTCTATCTGTTCATCGTAGAATTTCTGTTTTCTTCCATTTTTTCTTATCAGTTAGACTGGTTACCACATCTATACGTGATCATGGTAGGCCCGAGGCCGACGTTATTTCCTTCTTTATATCTATGTTAACTTGTTTTGTAATATGTTCTTTTGAAAGTATAGAGGGGAGTCACGTTGGTGGAATATTTTCCTTCATGGCTATTGCTTAAAAATAAACCTTTGGGCTGTGATTAATGAATTAGGAAATGGAATAGCCCAGTACCAATGCTGATTCTCAGAGGTTCGTGTTTTTGGATTAGTAGAGCTACACGCACCAAGAGCTGTGCAATATCTATCTTTCGAGATGGCATAGTATGTAGTAATACCACGCCGATTCTTTTTAAACATGTTGACATGTTGTAACCTTTAAGAAGGTAGTTGTAACACCCCTTCCCGTAGGTCAGGAATATTGCGTACGTTCGTAACATAATGCCCGGTAAAGATATTCATCTCATAAAATACCTCATCTATTTGATCATAAAACTTGTCTAGCATGACCGTCTTTCATAACATAAAAACTTAAAATAACGGAAATGATATAGGCTAGTTCTATGTGATACTAATACTGCTTAAATGTCTAAATCACGCACTAGGCCCAGTTTGGATGCAAAAGCCTCCCAACTCATCTAAATTCATCTCATCTAATCATTACAACTTTATCAAATTTCACACAAAATATAATAAACAATTCACTTTTTCAAATCCCAAAACAATAATAATATTAAAAAATAATATTTTAACAATATTTTATTCAACTTTCAACTTTAATCTCAACTCACTATCCAAACATTCCCTAAGTCTCTAAAAATTTATTCTACTCCTGGCACTCCTGCTCTGTATCCACGAAATCATCATCTGGGACATTAAAACATAAAACTGAGAAACAAAACAAATGAGTCAAAGACTCAGTAATAGCACATCATACTATAAACTTAACTTAGCTTAAAATTAGGCTTAATTTTGAAAACGTACATACATCATCACACATACACAACATATAGGTCATTCATTAGTAACATAAGCAGAATCAAACATAATCATGGCAATACATGTAACATGTATGCATGAATGGCTGACTCCATGCATTTCTATCATTCGTACATAACTAATCATCTTGTCTTTCACTTATCTAGTGGCCATCATAACATATGTGCATTAGTCCAATTGTCGTTGACTGCATAAATCATGTAGTGAACCACGCTTAGGTCCGTGGCACCATATAACATATCATAACATTTAGTGAAACATGCTTGGGTTTGTGTTATCACAAAACATATGGTGAGCCACGCTTGAGTCCGTGGCACCGCATAACATATTATAACCTGTGGTGAAACAGGCTTGAGTCCGTGTCACCTTAAAACATCATAGCTTACATAAGCCCAATCTTAATGCTTGCTTGTCTGTAACGCCTCAATGAAAGGCCCAAACCACATGGCCTATACTCGAAAAGGACCAGTCAATGATACAATTAGAGCCTCATTGGAATCTTATAAAGAGTAAGATTTTTTCATTTCCAAGCAATGTGAGATCTCATACACCACCTACTCTTATCCTTATCATATGAGGTAATCACAATCTACCCCTCTTAAATTCACGATGTCCTCGTCGGGCCATTCCGTCGTAGGTGGCACGGCTCAAGTCCCACATTTCTGGTTGGGATAGGCTCTGATACCATTTATAACACTCTAATGGAAGGCCTAAACCACATGGCCTATACTCCAAAATGACTAGTCAATGATACAATTGGAGCCCCCATTGGAACCTTATAAGAAGCAATAATTTCTCATTCCCAAGCATTGTGGGATACCATACACCACCTATCATTATCCTTATCATATGGGGTATCACATTGTCATTCATGTATCTTCTTACTAACTTTCATAATGCATGTGAGCATGTTGACTTCATGAATTTACATGGCATGACATACGCTTGTGCATGACATAACATTAAACATGGCCTATTAACATGAGCCTTACGCAACATAGCATAGCATATACATGGCATAATATAATCGAAACATTACATGAACATTTCATGGCATACGTGTGATTTTCATGACATATCATAAGTTCTAACAAAAATCTATATCAGCATAGCATACATAGTCTCATTCACAAGCTTATCATCGTAATTCATCGAGGTTCATGAAAAGGGGCTAACCTTGAATTGGGTCGTATCGTAGCATAGATGAACATCACATTTTTCATGCAAAGACAGAATATTTACAGCACACAAAAAATTATGATCATGCTACTTACCTCTTTAGCGCTGCTTCTTGGATCCTACTTCGTAACTCTCTACCGAGAGAGGAGATTGATCGTGCAACGGTGGATCTGTGTGACAGAGAGTGGCCGGCGGCACAAGCTTCGGAATGGGGCGAGGTGGCTGGGGGTGCCTGGTTGGCGGGTTCTAGGCAGCCTGGGTGGTGCTTCAACGTTCCCGATGGTGTCCTCTGGGTGATTTCGGCGAGGTGGCTGACTTGGTATGAAGAGGGAGTGCTACGGTGGCTGCTGTGAAAGTGGTTTCTCAATTCTTTTGCTGTGTAGTTCTGGTTTGAAGTGTAGGAGAAATTTGATTTCGCTTGGGGTTCTGGCCGCAGGATATGGTGGGTTTGGTGAAGAGGAAAAGAGAGGATTTATGGGAGGGTTTTTGAGGTGAGTGTTGGTTTCCGATTAGGAAACTATTCAAACTAGGAAGTCAAACAGAGGGATAAATGGGTGTACCGAGTGGAAGAATCCTACTCAAATAAAATTACTATCTCAATACTAATATGATAAAATACTACTAAAAACACTAATAATAATAATAATAAATAATTCTAAACCCTAATTTTGGACCCGCATGTTACAGTAGTATACACAACAAATACATCTGATCAGGTATTTTGGTACATGTTTTGAAATGCTCAGCTATGATCTCACCTTACAAGAATATTTTGGTGAACTCTTAGTAGAGTTTGGCCTTTGCATTTTAAGATACCTAGAAGTTAAATTCATGTTACAATAAGCTTTTGATGCTTATTGTTGTAATTGGTTATTCCTCTGGTTTTTTTCATGATTCACTATAATCTGCCTTAATAATGAAGGGCCCTGAGAGTGAGGAGCTTGCAGCTGCTTCAAAGTTTGAAGATGATGTTAACTTTTACCAAACTACAAATCCTGATGTGGCGAAGCTTTTTCATGTTGACCCTGAAGTTAAACGCCCTGCTTTGGTTCTGCTTAAGAAGGAAACTGAGAAACTGAGCTTCTTTGGTTTGTTCTCTGTAGCTATCATTTTGCTTGCATATCTTAAATTGAATTTCTTCTGGTTCATCACTTTGATATCCAATCTTTCATTTCTGCAGATGGTCAATTTGTTAAATCTACAATAGCCGAGTTTGTATTTGCCAACAAGCTTCCTTTGGTTACCATTTTTACCCGGGAAAGTGCCTCTTTAATTTTTGAAAATCCCATTAAGAAACAGGTAAGCGTGGTACTTGTGTATTTTGTGTTATTTGTGACTCTAGGATAACATTTTGTTTGAAGTTTATATTTTCACCTGACTCCTCTCTCTCTCTCTCTCTCTCTCTCAGCTGTTGCTGTTTGCCACTTCAAATGACACAGAGAAGGTTGTCCCAGTATTTGAGGAGGTAGCAAAGTTTTTCAAAGGGAAGGTATGATAACAGTTCAAGTCTTTTAAATGACCTGTGCCTGATTTCAGTGAAAAAGTCGGAAATTGAATTACAAGAAAGATTAACTTATTGATGAAGTGATGACATCTGGACTGATTTTTTTTTTCTCCCGCTATGACAACCACATGCATTATTTTGAAGTCAAGAAATCAAATCTAAATTTTCCACCTGCCTTACTTATCAAAAAAAACTTCTACCTGCCTAATGTTTTAATGGCTAATTGCAGCTTATCTTCGTGTATGTGGAAATGGATAATGAAGATGTTGGAAAGCCCGTTTCAGATTATTTTGGTGTCAGTGGTGATGCTCCCAAAGTAATATTTTCCATCTCCAGTTTCTGATATACATACAAATGTAGGTACATTAATGAAAGCATGCATGCATACATAGTACTGATATTTTTAAAAATATAGGTTATCGCATACACAGGAAATGATGATGCCAAGAAATTTGTGCTTGATCGGGAAGTGACCTTGGACAGTGTCAAGGTTGCAACTCTTTCCCTCTTCCCATCCCGCGTTGTATATATTATTACTGTTTCCTGGGAATAAAACTGGATATGCTCAAGCTGCTTTCTTGTATCTTTATTTTTTGTGCTTGGAAGAGTCATGGTTTTAGCTAAACGTTAAAAATGTTTGGTCCCTCAGGCTTTTGCAGGGGATTTCTTGGAAGACAAGTTAAAACCTTTCTTTAAGTCAGATCCAATTCCTGAGACCGTATGTTATCTTCATTTTCCAGCTGATTGAAATTTTGTCATGGTCCTCTAGTTTTAATTTATATTTTGGTTGACTCAGAATGATGGGGATGTGAAGATAGTGGTTGGAGATAATTTCGATGATATTGTTCTGGATGAGTCAAAGGACGTTCTCCTTGAGGTATCATCAGAACTAATTTACCAATATTTGATGTTTATCTTTTAATGGGGCTCGTTTTTACTGCGATTGCAATACCAGATTTATGCTCCTTGGTGTGGGCATTGCCAAGCACTGGAGCCAACATACAACAAGCTTGCCAAGCATCTACGTGGCATTGATTCTCTTGTAATAGCCAAGATGGATGGAACAACAAATGAGCATGCCCGGGCAAAGGTAACAAATACCAACATGAACTGCATATGGAAGTTGGAATAAGTAACTGTTACTCATAAAAATAGCACGTACAAGTAAAAAGGGATAAGGCCCTGATCTCACCGTTGATAAGTTATAACTAAGCATTAGTTTCCAAGTTCATTGTTATACCCCAAATGAGTGTGCATGAAGAAATTTCTGGTTTTAGTCACGTGAATGCACCTGCTTCTATGTATGTATGCTTTCAAATGCGATACAACATGTCTCTATCAAGATAATTTGGATGAAAACTCAAGACCCTAAAGGAAGAGAAACATTGTTCTGAAAAGTTTTTTTGATTGTTTTTGCAGTCTGATGGCTTCCCAACACTTCTCTTCTTCCCAGCAGGAAACAAGAGCTTTGATCCAGTGAGTGGTGTTGAAATTTAATTCATGTTTCTCTGTACTTAAGTGTAGATTGTATTTTTTTCAAGTATATTTTCTCTATTCTGATTTTATTTTATTTTTTTAAAATTTGTGAATATGATTAAATATGTTTGGATCCTTTGTGTTGCAGATTACTGTAGATACTGATCGTACAGTGGTGGCGTTTTATAAATTCCTCAAGAAGCATGCATCAATCCCTTTCAAGCTCCAGAAACCAACTTCAACACCAAAATCCGAAATCCCTGATGCCAAAGACAGCCATGAGCGAAGCACTGAAGATTTGAAAGACGAATTATGAGGAATTTAATTTAGTGGCACAGCAAGGTGGAAATGGAATAGTGTCATGTAGAAGAGAAGATAGAGTGAGAACGGATAGGGAAACCATTAGAGAATCCAATCTTCCCCTTCCCCCAAAAGAAAGAAGAACAAGAGTACGATGTTGTACCAAGTAAGTTTAAGTTTAAGTTTTGCATCACTTATGTTGAGTCGGAGTTTGGCTGAAGAATTTAATATAATATCCTATTTTTATTTTTCCCGCTTCCTGATTTGCTATAGTTGCCTTGTTTTCTTCTCTAAAGCCCCCCATCCAAACAAAAAAAGAAGGGGAGTTTCAAAAGAGTGGAGGGTTGAGGGGATGAATGGCTATGGATAATGGGAATGCTACTATGTCACCACTTCTTTCATTGCATTTATATCTTTCAAAACTGGTCTCGAGAATCTTAACGAAAGCTCAGGTAAATATCTCCAAAGAAACGTTATTCATCATCCTATTATTTTTTATTATTTTATTATTTTCTAATATAATAGTGATGATTGAAAAATTATTTATTATTTATTTTCCAATTAGTTGATGTCACACGCAAAAATATATTTGATTTTTTTTGGGGGAAATCCAATAAATAGCTGACATAATCTTTAGCATTTTCCCATTAATAATACAACATCGAACATATTGTTGCATAGCATTCAGTATTTAGGGTACATGAATGGTACAGCAAGGGGGATTTATAAGGGTTAAATTTTTTTAAAAAAGGTTGTTCATGTAATTTGTGCCAAATTTAAATTACTCCGACCTTTTTTTATTGAAATCTGAAATAAAGATCAAATTAGTTCTTATTGTAGGAAATTCATCACTAAATTTTTACAAATGTCATCTTATAACCAATATACGTTTGACATCTATCGCTCAAATAAAAAAACTAAAAAACATAATTACAAACCCAACAATTTAAAATGATTTTATTTTATTTTTTTAGAAAAAACCACTCCTTGCATGGAGTGTGTGAGTACCACACCAGCGTAAGAGGACAAACAATCTTCCGAGGATAGAGGGAATGCAAAGAATTTCAGCTTTTCCTTATCAAGTGGAAGGTAAAGATTATCTTCCCTCATTAGTTTGGTGAAAAAAATGAGGAGAAGTGGATTGCAGAGTGCAACTAACTCAATGTAAGGGCGAGCGGCACCATCTAGAAAGTCTAGCAGACATATCTCAGCATACGGTGTAACAAATGACTTTTCACTCCGTGTCGGGCGAGCAAATACTCTGGTGAAGAACGAAGAGCTGAAAATGCTCGTAGTTCTAGAAAGGCACTATTCATACGGAAGGCGAGCAACGGTCAAAGACAAGACTAGTGCGGAGGTACGAGCTTTTTAAAACAATACGAAAATGCTTAGAGGGCAACATTGCCATATGCAAAAGCTCACATTATATCTAAAAGGTCAGTGGGTCTGCAGTGAAAAGGCTACAACACTGCAGACTATACTATCTAAATCCAAAGATATGGTCAGGCGCCACGTAGGAGACCCTCACTCAAGGAGAGATTGCAGATTGGACCTAAGGCAGTCTGTAAGGACGTGCATGCATTTACCTGACAGTCTGTCTTTGTTATCTTGCAGTGGGACGGCCGAGACTAAAGAGATCCTATTTAAGTATGCGTGAAGTCAGGACACTTGACAATCTCATCCTATAAATGGCTTCAGGGAAAAGTCAAAATTTCACTTTTGACAGCTACGTTTAGGTAGTGAGAATACCTGAAAAATGTTGAGAATGTTTGTGAATAGTTATGAGTAGAGATTGAAGTGGGTTTGTGGGTCCCATTGAGAGTATTTTGAGTTGTTTAGATGTATAAGTATGTTGAGTTGTTGACTTTTGAATAGGTAGTTGAAAAATGTGTGGATCCCATCAATAATTGATTTTTTTAGTAATGATGATGAAATGATAATTTTATTTATATATTATAGTGATAAATATAATGACATAATAAATAAGAGTAATTCTACATACAACCGTGAAATGTGTAACCGCCGCGTAATCACTTTGAAAAAGAGTGGGGTCCACTATTAAAAAATTAATTTTTTTCATGTGGGTCCCATGTTTTATTCATTTTTTTTCAAAGCGATTACGCGGCGGTTACGCAATTTACGGTTGTAAGTATCTTTTCTCAATAAATAATCCCCAAGACAAATTAAAACATCGAAATTTGATTTATAAAATGCAAACATTTCCGGTAACGTATTGAAATTAAAATTTTGTATATTATTACAAATTATAAATTCATGGTTTCCATAACGTGTTATTACAAATTACAAATAAAATGCTTTCCGGTAATGTATTGAAATACAAATTTTGAATAACGTATTGAAAATTAAAAATTCATAACGCATTGAAATCATGATTTTATATACAAAACATAAGAAATTCCAAAACTTGTTCCACACGTACAAAAAAAAACATGCAATACAATAAAATATAAGTATCAATGGGCCTTCTTATGTGCCCACATATTTATTGCGATAGAGTCCCTGATTGCAACCATGGATTGTGCTGAGGCAGATGACATGTCAGGCATATGCAACAGATGTTTCGGGTTATCCTCAACAGTCTGTCATTCATAAAGATCCAAATTGGTAAATTTACGCCATATCTTATCATTCGGTGTAATAGATATAATAATATTATGCATAACACAACATGCAATGACAATATATCGCTGTCATGTCACCCTGTATGGGTTCATTGATTTCAAAATTTGAAACCATTTTTTTAGTACACCGAATGTACGCTCAATCACATTACAGAAAATGAGCTATTGCTATGGCGGTCAGACCTATGATACCGCACCCTCAGGTACGAGGGCATAAATCCAAGTGTGCACGAAAAGGTAGAATCAACCAAGTAATAATAACCTGAAAACGAAGTAACAAAAAAATAATGTGGGATTCAAACATTATGTCAGGACAAAAAACTGTACGAAATAAATTAATGAAAAACAATTCTTACCCTCAGGAGGCAATGGGAAATTGATCCCTGGACGACTCATCACATCCATAAATAGGCGAGCATCATGGACAGTGCCTTCCCAGCCAGCGTATATGAACGTGAATTTCATGTCGAAATCACAGGCTGCCAGCACATTTTGGCTAACTCGTTGATGCCGAGATAGATACGCGTTAGTTGCCTCCGCGTGCACACATAAGTCGATGTAAGTCCCGTCAATTGCACCATAATATTTCTGCAATCATATATTGTAAAATTGTGAGTTCTCCCATTTTTAATAAAATGGGACCAACCACACACCCTTAATTTTTAACCACATTTCATTTTCTTTTAACCAGGGTAAGAAATTTTTACCTCAAACCATGGATAATGTCTTGGATTGCTTTGAATATAAGGCACCACCCCAGCAGTATGTGTTGGTGCAATTACATCAGGAGCAAGATTACATAGGGCAAGCATCACTGCATAGACATGCCGATTAACGGTTTCACTAGAGTGTTGAAACCGGTTGCCTGTGATTCGTTGAACGTGGACATGTCCGACTGTGTATGCAAACATTGCCAAAGCTTCCTCCACAGAAACCTCTCTTGTCGATTCTAGATATTCATTCGCCCGTAATGTATTGCATAACGCTTCAAATGCATATATTTCCATCCAAAACAAGTTCCAACAGTTATTCGAATGTCCGTTGAGAATTGCAACTATATAGTCTCATCCGTGTAAGCCGATATTATGTTTTGGCATTCGCTCAAACACTGGCAGTGCACTTTCCTCTGTTGCTGCTATTGTAAGCATGACCATGTTATCCCACATCGATACATCACGCATCCTCCAAAGTAGGTATTCATCTCATGTTGGAGGCTGGTTACTACTAGATATATCACGCCTCCTCCAAGCTTCGTAATCGTCCCACCCTGGAGGCTGGTTACCACTCAATCCAGTTTTGGTAGTGTTGTTTGCCTCTACTTGCGGCTCATCATCTGACCCACTTCCAACATCCATTCTGTGGTGTGAAAAATCATTATCGTCATTAACACTTTGATCAATGACAGTTTGCACGTAATAAGCTTGTCTATGAATTTTCCCGCAACATGTAAAAAAGTATAGAAAACATTTCGTACATGTCTCCAATATGCCACTAAATAATCGTCTCATTTATCAATTCTAATAACTTGTAATTTTTTATAAGAATAAAAATAAAACACAGTTGAATAATGCAAATTAATAAAAATCACCAAATTCATAAACTGTCAATAACATGTTCATCTGATAGATAGTCATAAAATCAAACACACAACAAGCGCAAGAAATACTAACATCCTAAACAACTAATAAAGAACAATGTCAATGAAAAAAAATCCGCAATAATGAACGTAAGATTAGTTAGGTAACAGAAATGCTACGTCACTCCAACCCCCAGATCCAATCAATTTTGCGGTTCGGGGGCATCATTAAGAACATATCAACCGCTTTATCATGCATAAACTGAGCTACTGCTTTGTTAAATTGATTTGCAGGGAGAGTCGGGGTAATCTCATCCAAAAACTTCATACAGGCACCCAGCTTGCTATATGACGCATCCAAACCAAACTCAGTCTCATCGCCTTTGCTGCGCTTTCTATTGCATTTCTCTAAGACCTGCTTATCCAACTTAATTCTCATGGCGGCGCTGGTGGCCATAACTTCCAAAGTTTTACTATCTGGGGATATGCTACCCTGAACCGACTCCCTTCTTCAACGACGAGGTTGTCTCTATCTCCCAGCTGGCCCATTTATGTCTGGCCCATCTATGTCTATTGGCGCGTCCATGACAATTCCCAGTATGGGGCCCTGTGCCCTCACCTCATCCTCAAGTCGGTCCTCCTCCTCACTCATGGGGGGTTGCTGCGTGGATGCAAAATGGCACAGCCCCGTGGCCACAGACTGGCCGAAAATGGTGCATAGGAGATCGTAGTCTCGACAACCACGAGTCTTGAATTTCCTCCATTGGCTACGCACCTAGCCCAATGAAAAAAATTTTATTAGACTTGTAGTACATACAGGAGAATGAGAAGAAATCAATCCCAACATATAACTCGAATATATATTACAAATTATACTAAAGAAAACATTTTTTTACCTTTATTGCGTTAGCCCAATATTCCTCCATGACAATTACTGTTTTTGTTTGTGGGTTCCAACCCATTCCTGTTTGGCCTATTAAATCTGTGAACAGTCGTAGCCTCTGCCTCAGGCGAGTGATTTTTCCCCTAATTTGTGACGCATCAATTGCCTTCCTCCCAACTTGAGACAAGTTTTCTGCAAGTCTCAGATGATCTCGGTTGGTGATTTTCGACCCAACCAATTTTCCTTTAATGGTCTCTTGGTAGAGGATGTCTATCAACATCTCCTCCAATCCATCGGTCCACAGCTCGTGATCACGCTGGACCTCAGACTCATCCATCGAGTGCTGGTCATTGCAAACATAAATATGCGAGCAATCCAAAAATCTTCATTCTTGGGGTAGTAGTTTATAGTTATAAGAATGTTCATAATATTTCCTCCTTGTGTAATAATCATAAATATGGTTTCACTAATATATTCACATACAATTATTATTCATATTTATGAACATGGTTTCACTAACATGGTACCAATATCACTTAATAGCCCAATGAGTATGGTAAAAAGCTGAGATACAATTAGAAGTTTAACTAACATGGTACCAATGTTAATTAATAGCCCAATGAATATGGTAAAAATCATGGGTACAATTAATAGGCTAAAAAAAAACTTATGATCTAGTGCTTTGTAAAAATCATAGCAGTTTAACTAAGTAGCCCAATGAGCATGGTAAAAAGAACAAATATTCATACCTCCCTTGAAGCACACGTGGAAGATCTGAGGTAGTATCGCTGTAATAGATCAACTGCAAAAAAAAGTAAGGCACGAAAGAAGCAATTGTCAAAAAGTATTTTTTTTTTTTTTTAGAAGATATGGTTTAGCTTTAGGTAACGTAAGAAATCCAAAAACAAGAGGATTAATTAATAGAATACATGAAGGAAAGACCTTGGAACTTTGTGTAATGGAATACATGAAGTAAAGACCCTGGAATTTATCTGAAAAGGGTTGTTTGTCTACCATTTTACAGATTTTGCAGTAGTACTTATAAAGTAAAGAGTCGTCTTGAATAGTAGAATAATTCGATGGTACCTTTTTCATTTTTTTCCTTTTCCTTTTGCACAGATTAATTAATGGTGCTCCCTCTTATTCTAAATATCTTAATGCAGATTAGTAATTAACTATGATGGCTGGTGCTTTGCTTCCTAAATTACTGATACATATTCAAGGCCATTACCTTAGCCTGACACCCCTTGTTGGTGCTTTGCATCCTAAAATGAACTCTGTCCTCTATGCTATTGGAGCTTCTTGAACTCAAAATGGGTAGAAGTTGGGGGCTAATATAAGCGCATATATATATATATATATATAATATAGGTAGTTTCCTATATTAGTCCAAACTGAGAGAGGGAGGGGGAGTCCATAGATAAAACAGGGAGGAGCAAATAGTTTCATGTCATTGACCTACTTGTGTGCATATATAAATCATGAAATTGTAAGAACGAATGTTTTCTCAGAGTTGAAAAAAAAGGATGTGTAGAATCTGATTGGAGCTTGTGATGGGAATAAATGTACAAAGCATAATGAAGAAGAACCATTTGCACTCAGTCTTCACAGAAGTTCAAATCTTATTGATGGGATATAATCAGATCATAGTGAAATTACTAATTAGAGGTTGATCTTTTTCTTTGGTAGACCAATTTTTACTAGACAAAAAACTTAATAAATTACTACATATAGAATTACTTATAGCTAGCTAGCTTGTTTCTATTGAATCACGATGTGCTCATTCCCAGCCTACCCAAAAAGTGAAAAGAGAGTCCATTTACTTATAGCTAGCTAGCTTGTTTCTTTTGAGTCTATATACAAGTTCATTAGGAAAATCAAGGGTAGCTATTAGTTTTTGATTTGGAAAGATGGGAATTAAGTTTCAAGGAGTTTATGGTACAAGTCAAATATAAGATATAATCAACCAAAATCTTCTTATAAAAAGGAAAAAGGGGTTAAAAGTCTACGACTAGAAAGTAGAAACTTTACTCTAAAAAATGCGAAGGCAAATGGCTGGACAATACTTAACCAAATAAAACACCTCCAAAGATATGAATTTGTACCTGTGGACATTGAGATTCCAACTATTTGATTATGGCCTACACGAATTAACTTGTATGCCATAGTAGCCAATTGAACAGAAATACAGTTGAAACTAGACTTGCACAAAACAAAAATACAGCTTCAAATCATTGTAGTCGAACTTGACTAAAAACAAAGAAAAATGATTTCTTCAATGCATACAAATCTTTTCAAACTAAAAAAAGAATCTGTCCTCAGTGCTCTTGCAGCTTCAGGAAAGTTATAATCAAATAGTCGGTGAATATGATTTTTTTAAACAAAGCTCTATAAACTGAAAAAAATGAACTCTGTCCTATATGCTTTTGGAGCTTCTTGAAATCAAAATGGGCAGTAGTTGGGGGCTTATATAAGTGTGTGTATATATATATATATATAATATCTTCGCTAGTTTCCTATATTAGGTTTTGGAGGTCCTGATTTGAGATAGGCCAACCAGGTAGAGAAACTAATATTAATGCTTGAATAATTTCAATCAATGACAGCAATTTCTGCTACCAAATTCAAATAAAAAAAATGTCATAAAGGTACATTCAAACAAAACAAACCAATATTAGCTTGATTTCATTCAAATCAAACAAATATTTCTGCTAATGTTCACAGTGCAGGGGATACATGGCCAAATTGAAAACAGTGTAATTCTGGGTAGTCACACTGTAATCATGGGCAGTCCAACAAAAAACAGCGTGATTTCATTCAAATCAACCTAATCTACGAATGTAAAAAACATATTATCCCAAACACCATAGACTTTAATGTTTGGCCACATAACAGTTATAAAAATAATATGCAAGTCTATGTATAAAGTGTTGTTTAACAATATAGGCTCTACACATATTTAGCAAACAGTTCCCACTCCTAATCTGTAATAGGTAGTTTGCTACATTCATAAACTAAATAGTTGGGAAAATGTGAGTTGTTGATTAATGTTACCTTGAAGGACTGTGTTCTCGGGCCCGTGATGAAGGATCTGCTGGAAAATCCTATGGGTAGTTTTGATCGAAGGGTAATGCAAGAAGAATTCACCCTGAGGCCAACCTTTCCCTATACAACCCCGCGGGGAGTAAGTTCGGACAATAGTCGGCTGACCTTTCCCGCCTGTTGACACTCACGAGGAAGGTAAACTTTTTTGATGTCGAGTAACTGAGGACTAACCCGCACTCCATCACGGAAGGGATAAGGCAACCTTTAAGGCCTACATTTCCCTGTGGTATCTCGTAGGGAGGTAAGTTCAGACAGCAGTTGGCTGATCGCTCCTTCACCGTGAGGAGGGTTGGGGTAAGTTATTCAGGCCGCTTCAAGGCTGGTCCCACTCTCTCGGATGAAGAGGCCGAGCCGCCTGCTCGCCTATCATCCTTTGTAGGTAGGTAAGTTGTTCGGACAGTCTATTACTGGATCCGCTCCCGCCCCGTTGACATCAAAGTAAAGGGTAGGTTTGGGTCAGACTGGCGCTGATCCCACACTTCGTTGCAACGGAAGTCGGGGTAAATGATTCGGGTAGCCGTAAGGCTGATCCTGCTCTCCCGGACGAGGAGGCTGAGTCACCTGCTTGCCTGTCACCTGCTTGCCTATCACCCTTCGTGGGGAGGTAAGTTGTTCGGACAATCTGTTACTGGACCTGCTTTAGCCTGTTGACGCTTACGAGTAAGGTAAATTTTATTTTCGGGTGGCCACAGACAGACCCGCACTCCTTCGCGAGAGGGATAAGGTAACCTTTAAAGCCTATATTTCCGTATGCAACCTTGCGGGGAGGTAAGTTGTTGTTGGAGTTTCTATTTAGTAGAGTTGACTTTGTTGATGGAACCTGGATGATTTTTTCATTGCAATTTCGTGTCGTACAAAACAGAATTCACACTACAGGAAATAATTACGCTAGTGAAACAGAATTCACACAAGTTTTTAAGGAGACAAACCGGAGCGTATAGCTTCGTCACCCATTCCTCCATGATTTCCAGCCCCCCCTCTTTTTTAGCCTTGCCTCCATGGCTTCCTCTTGTCTCTTCCGAGTCGCCTGGAATAGGTTGTCGCAGGCATACGAAGGATACGCAAGATCTATTACAATCCCACAGACGGCGCCACTGTTAATGTCGTATTTCGGACGCCCTTGGGTCAGGCCTTGATCGATGCCGTGTGTGAGCCCCGGTAGTGGTCTGGTGCTGTTGTACGACGTCGGTTCATACATCATTGGCAATGAACAGTATTTAAATGCAGAAATTAAACATGTGAACACACAGATTTTACGTAGTTCGGCGCTACGCCTAAGTCCACAGGGTTTTGGGGAGGGGAGATTCACTATAATAAGCTTGTTTACAGTCTCTCGTAGTCTCTCGTTTCTCACTATACAATAGAAGCTGTAAAGCTATTTTATGGAGAAGAATATCTCCCTGGAGTTCTGTGGAAGAAGAAGAAGTCTCCAAATCTGAAGAAGTCGAAAGATCAGATCCCAAAAGTGAAAAAGTGTAAGAAAAAAATCCTCATTACGTAGGTTTCCCTCCCTTTTATCTTCTGCCCCTCACTTACTTTAAGTCACTTCCATACTTTTGCTCTCCTGACATCATATACCTTACTTTATGTCATTTCTCCACTTTTTCTCTTCTGATATCTTACACCTTACTTTATGTCATTTCCCTACTTTTTCATCATTCTCTTCTTACACTTCTATGCCTCTCCTTTCTTGTCCCTCACTATTTTTTATTATTTAATCTTCTAGTGAGTCCCCCCCAGTGGCGGGGCCTAGGACATTCTATGGGCCGGGAAAAACCCCTATCATATGGTGTTTTGTTCTAATTTCCAGAGGTAAAATTTTCGAAGTTTTTGTAGATTTTTGTAACCTGGCTTGCGGACTGCGAAGCCTTGGTATAGTTTTGTTTATTGGATTGGTTATAGTGGTTTTGGCCACGAAGTGTAATCAGATTATGTTGTGTTTGGGTGTGAGAGAGGCAGGTGGCTAAGGAATAGAGGTTGGGTTCATTTCACGAGTAGAGGTTTTTTGTTTTATTTTTTTTTTTATGCAGTTTTGTGTTTTTTTTTTCCCAATGAGATTGTGTTGGTGTTCAGTTGTCAATATAGTATGAGATAAAAAAGATAACATTGAATGGATGTCGGGCATTGAGAATGAAGCTTTTCGTGGTGAAAGGTCATGGAAAGAGACTCCCTTGCTAGTCTGTGCTCTTTGGACTCTAAAGAAAGTGAATTGAAATTTTTCAAGTCTCTGTTTCAGAGGACCATATTACATCATTGCTGGTATGAAGTTGACGTATTTCCTTCTTCATTGGGCTATGGTGGTGCCTAATCTGTTGACTAAAGGTTCTGTCTTTTGGTCCTTGTACAAATGCAGTCAGTGTTTCAAGAGCCCTATTGAGATTGGTAGAAATCTATTTATTTTAACCTTGCTAATGTCATCCAAGTCTCACTAAACATTTTGAAGATGTTGGAGGTTATTTTCTTTGCAACATATTTAAGGACCATGTGATTATGACTGAATTTGTTGTCCTCATCCTCTACGGGCCATTTACTGGCATCATGAGCAAAATAGCGTTGACTTCTTTAATGAGCTACAGAATGTAGTTTTGAAATGGAGCATCTGTGAATGCATTCAACTTTCAGCAAATATTTTCATCACTGATTTTTCTTGCTCATAGATTCAACGACTTTGGCCTTGATTGATGCCATCCAGGACCCTAGTCTTGACTCTTGCCTTTTCTTCTAGAATGTTCATTTGCATTTACTGACTGTTCATGTTTCAGACTGATTTGTGCCACATTTTGAAGAATAATAGAAACTAATTGGATGTGTTATTTGCCCGTGATTATTGCACCTATGCTGGAAAATGGAGTGATCAATACAAGGACAATGATGAAAAGAGAAGTTGGTCAACAACCAATCAGCTTCCATCATCTAGAGACTATCTTGGTGACTTTATGGTATGGCGGCCTTCTAGTGGAGTTGATAACAGTAAAACTTTCTGGGTGTCTAATTCAATGTGAGGTTATGGATAGAGAGGTATTAGATTTATGGAAAGAGTCGGCCTACTTTGCCGTCCAGAGTAACCCACTCAAACTTACCGCTTTCAATTTTTTGGATTTTTTTTCATTTTTCTTTTCACATTTTTTTAATATATTTAAATATTTTTAAAAAATAAAAAAATTCCAATATACTGAAAATCACTTCCTTAATTATTAAGTAAAAAAAGAAATTTGGCAAGTGGTACAGTTGAGCAGTATATACTTGGGGAGGTAAAATAGCTTTTCTTTTATAAAAAATATGTATTTTTCATTAAATTTTGAAGAGATTTTGATGAAGCAAATGCTCTAATATTGTACTGATTTAACGCTTGTAATAGTTCACTAACAACTTTACTATGACAGGGGTCAATTTAAATATTTATTAAAATTGCATAAAGTAAAAATTTTCAGTAAAAAAGTCAATAAGTAATTTGATTTCGGAATAAACCGTAGAAATTATTTTCACATTTAACGCTTAATATAATTATAATTATATATGCAATTAGCTTTTATCGTATCATTGATTGAAGAGTAACGAGATACCGTTATGGATTCTGTAATTATTGCATACTTATTTTAAAAAAAGGAATATAATTTATTATTAAAAAATTAGTTATTTCATATAAATTATATATATATTTTTAAAAAAACTGCACAATATTTACATATATATATATTTATATCATTTTTCTTTATTGAAATTATGGTGGAGGTGAGCATAGCTCCACTTGCAGTGGAGTATAAGAGTAATTCTACGTATAACTGTGAAGTGGGTAAACGCCGCATAATCGTTTTGAAAAAGAGTGGGTTCCATAATTAAAAAATTAATTTTTTTCATGTGAGTCCCATGTTTTATTCACTTTTTTCAAAGCGATTACGCGATGGTTGCACAATTAATAATTGTAAATATCTTTTCTCATAATAGAATTAAGGAAAATGCTATACAGTTGGGGCTACGGCTGGGTTTTTTTTTTATTATTTATTTTTTGTATTTAATGATTAAGTATTTATTTTTTAATAATATTATAAATTTTTAAAAAGAATACTTAAAGGACAATGTTGTAGCTCTAGCATGTGTTTTGATGTATTTTTTTTTAAGTTATTTTTTATGTAGATTTTTTTAATATTTTTAAAAAATAAAATAAATTTAGAACATCATTAAAAATACTTCTTTAATTAGAAAGTAAAAACAAATCATTAAAAAATACTTCATTAATCACAAAATAAAATAAAAAATCATTTACTTTGTAATTAAGAAAGTATTTTTTAATAATAATATGAATTTTTTATTTTTAAAAAATATTAAAAAATATTAAAAAAATTTATATAAAAAATAATTTTAAAAAAAACATATCAAAACACAAAAAAGAAAAAAGTCTTTGCATGCAGTGTACTGCTTTGGAAATGATGCTTTACACCCAACCGGTCTTGTTTTTAGTCACCTCATCCTCGTAGTCCATAAAAAGACATCCAACTGAACGGCGTCATGTCTTGCCCCACCCTAACAGTTTCACACTTTAGCAACTTTGTTTTCTTCTTTTTTTTTTTTTTCTTTTTTTTCCCCTTAAAACAATTAAAAAATAATTTTACTATATAACCTCCATTACACTCCACACTCAATATTTTTTTAAATTTTTAATATTTTTTCAAAAAAATTTTTAAGTTTATTCTTTTTAAATTATTTCAACTTTTTTATTCATTATTCATATAATAAATATTTAATAAAAGAAAAAAATAATAAAAATTAAAAATAATATGAAGTGTGAAGTGTTAGGAGGTTGTGAAGATTTTTTGTTAAAAAAGAGCAAGATTTTGATAAAAAAATTTCCTATAATATGAAAATATAATATTAAAAAAGAGAATGTTGACGGGCAGAAAAAAAGATACCATAAAAATAAATTTACAAACATACTACGTCAAGTCGCGCTAATTTATGAATTTATTTTTATAAAATCTCTTTATGGTTAAAGTATTTATAATTAAAAAAAATTGAGTCAAAATGCTTTAGTTTCAAGTTTTCTTAGTTAATTAAAGTATCAAGAATGAATAATTCTATTTGAAAGTATTTATACCACATATCATTCACGTGATATAATTTAATTTAAAAAATAAATTTTAAATTTTATAAATTAATTCATTCACGTATCCTTTTAATATAACACGTCATTATTAGGAGTATAAATTTAAACCAGAAAACCGGTCCGGTCCGGACCGAACCGGACCAATTGGTCCAGTTTTGAACCGGTCCGATCCGGAACCGATTCCTATATTATGAAAACCAGCCAGATGCGGTCTGGTTTCGGTTCTATAGTTTCCGGGACCAGACTGAACCGGTTGGAAAAATATATATATATAAAAATTAATTTTATATATTATACAAAATATTTATATATATAAGTTTTATATATAAGTTTTATATATAATATATAATTATATATTAAATTTTTATATATAATATATATAATTATATATCATATATAAAATAATTTCATATTATAATTTATAAATTATAACATAAAATGTTAATTTTAAATATGAACATTTGTAATTTGTTTGATCATATATTATTAATATAATTATATATAAGATAATATTATTAAAATTTATAAAATAAAAGTTTAATTTTAAAGATGAAAATTTAATTGATTATATGCTTTAAACATAATATATATATTAAATTATTAATAACATTTTATCATAAGAAGTAACACTTTATTATATATTTTTCACATTTAAAAAAAACTAGAAAATCGGATCGGACCGAACTGAAAACCGGTAAAAGCGAAGGTATCGGTTTAGGAGGATAACCGAGGTGCAATCGGTTTTGAAAAATGAAAAACCGGTACATATCGGTTCGGTCCTAGATTTTGTCCAAAACCAGACCGGACCGTTAGTCATTATTAGAGCATTCACATCCGCTTCCCTAAACCCATAAATCTCTAAATTTTAAAGAATAAACCTAACTTTTTAACAAAAATACCCCTCCATCTAGATTCCTATTTTAAAGAAAAGTTTTAAAATGTGATCAATGAGTCCCTATATTTGGAGAGCTACTTGTCATTTCTAAATCATTTTATAAATATATATATATATATATATATTAATCTAACAAATAAAATAAATTATTTTTTCAATCATCTACACTTTCTCTCATACTCATATTTGTTATAATTGAAATTTGAAAAAATGTCACAATTGAGATTATCGAATTTTTTTTTTTTTAAATTGACCATTTGTGAAAATATGATTTTTTTAAAATATTATTATTACAAAAACACTGATTTTAAAATTTATTATTATTTAAAGAGATGAGTATTTATAAAAAAACGTTACAGATAAAAAAATCGAAAATATGGGTACAAGAAATAATGAAATAATTACGAAAATGTAAAAAA
This sequence comes from Juglans mandshurica, assembly GCA_022457165.1. Lineage (NCBI taxonomy): Eukaryota > Viridiplantae > Streptophyta > Magnoliopsida > Fagales > Juglandaceae > Juglans > Juglans mandshurica. The sequence goes on along the minus strand of CM039630.1, from coordinate 12,070,636 downwards.
AATAAGTTAAAAAGTTTTGTTCCGATCATTTCCGAAAAGACAAAAAAAAAAAAAAAAAAAGAGTAGTTAAAGATACACAAATAAAGAAGTAGAAAAAATAATAAAGAAAGAATAGAAAAAGATTATTTTAATAAAATAGAGAAATAATAGGGAGTGAGATGTAAGAAGTTTTTGAAAAGAATAATACTAATGTGTCACTTCATTTTGCCCCATTCTTTTGATTGTTCATGCATTTATTTATTTTTAACTTTTTTTACTTACTGATTAAGGAAGTGACTATTAGTGTATTGATATATTTTATATTTTTTAAAAAATATTTAAAAATGTTAAAAAAATATGAATAAAAAATTTAAAAAGTAAATTTTGCCTAGGGGCACGCCCAATGGTCACTGCTGGGCGGTACCCTAGTATATAAAAAATTAATTTTTTAATAATAGATTCTACTCTTTTTAAAATGAGTGTACGTTGCTTGCATAACTCATAATTGTATCTAACATTACTCTTTATAAATTGACGCAATTGGATATGATATGTCAAATTATAAAATTATTTTTATTATAAAATAAATTTAACGTATTATATAAAATTAATTCAATTTATAAACTTAGTTTTATAAAATTTCACTATACCGTAACATTTTTTTTTAACAGAAATGCTTGGGATCCCGACAATGGATCCCAAACATTTCTCCCGATACTGTTTTTATTTTTTATTTTTTACTTAATGATTAAGGAAGTGATGTTTTAATAATTTTGTGAATTTTTTATTTTTTTAACAAATATTTATGATGATTAAAATAAAAAATAAAAAAACACGTAAAATACACTTATCGAGATATTTTCTTAAGACACTTTTTCGATAGCTGTATTGCGGCTCTTTTTCTAATGTTTAGTTATAGAAGTATAACTTTTAAATTAACTGAATTAATATATTAAATTATTTTAATGTAAAAGTAGTCTTTTTTATTTCTAATTATTTTAAATAAATTTATTTAGTAAGTATATCAGTTGGCACTTATCTATTACTTTGGTGACGTGACTTTTGCGTTTTCTATTTAAATAAAAAATATTATCTATAGTTATTTTTGTGTATTTTTTATGCATTTGATAATATAATTGACTGCATTATTTCTTTTATATTGAGTATATAAAAATAATTGCAAATAATGTTTTTGTTGAAAAAAATGGAGACTTTCAACACGCGTTGTGAGCGCTGGATAAACCCTTCTCTCCCTTTTCACAATGAAACATCAAATGTTGGATAATAAAAACGTTTCAATCTTATCTTATAATTATAATATTTATAAATATTTATATAAAATATAATAAAATTTTCAAAAATTTTAAATTTTTAAATAATAATAATATTAAAAAAATAATATTTTAATAATATTTATTTCAATTTTTAATTTTCATCTAAAATCTTCTTAATTAAAGTCTCATTTATTTTCACAAATCAGATTAGAAGATATAAGTTGAGATTAAAATTAAAATTAAATAAAATATTATTTTTTTAATATTATTTTTATTTTAAAATTTGAAAATGTTAAATTATTTATTTTATTTTTTTATAAAAATTTAAATAAATTATAATAAATAAATCACATAAGGCGAGATGAACGGAGACTTATGAAAACAAACGATCAACTCTCCAGACCGTACGACCAACGTTTTAAGACCACCAAGGCACCAATTCTACTAGTCGCCCATCTTGTCTCCTGTACTGCTTTCACGTTCCTCTCTCTGTCTCTCTCTCTATCTTTCTCGTCCCTGTACTCACTGCACTGCATGCCTCCGTTGCCGTTGCCGTTGCCGTCAATCTAGTTCTTTTCTCTGCTCCCCGAGGTCCCTTCTTCCCTAACCCGCTCTCTTCAGATCTACTACTGCTTTACTTCAACACTTTTTCTTTGCTCTAGTCTCCACCATTGCTACTTTTATTGCCATTCTCAGATCCCATAGCCTTTGCGCATTCCAGAGTTTATACTTTCTAATGGCGGAACTCCCAAAATTCTGTATCGCTCTGCTTTTTGCGTTCTCCTTGGTGGGACTCTCCGTACCTGCACATGCTCCCGATAGTTCACCCAGTCCGGCACCAGCACTGGCCCCGGAACCGAACGTTCGAGCTCCGGTGAACCCGCCGTCGACTTTATCTCCCCCGGCGCCTTCTCCAGCAAATCTCCCTCCAGACTCCTCCCCCACTCCAAAATCACAGGCTCCGACGCCGAAGCCTCGGCCAGTTGCTGACAACATCAATCCGGAAAAGAGCTCCGGCAGCGGAAAAGAAGAAAAGAGCTCGTCCGACGGGATGAGCGGGGGCAAGAAAGCGGGGATCGTGGTGGCAGTAATAGTGGCGGCAGGGCTGGTAGTAGTGGCCGGGTTGGTGTACAAGAAGCGCCGGGACAACATTCGGAGAGGTCAGTACGGGAACGCGCTGAGGAGAGAGATACTGTGAAAAGGCACCGTGGGGTTCAACTTCCTATCAACCGATACAAAATTTCATGAGCAGAGAGAGGTTTCAGAATTTTATTTATGTATTTTACTAATATAGGCTTATTGAATACTGTTGTGTACATTATTTTTGTTTTGATTTTTTGTTGGGGTGTTGAATTGGTGCCTTATAGAGATTATATAAATATATATATATATATATTTATAGGAAACAGAATTTCATTGCATCAAAATCAATTACAAATTGTTCTTATCAAGCCAAATGGCCTCGTAAACAGATATTGGGACATTTTCAACATTGAGAAAGGGTATGCATCAGCCTGTAGGTAGCACACCTCACATGATATGTTTTTTTTTTTCTAAACTCAATTCATTGAGTGTACTGCAGCTACAGGCTAATACGAATAATTTTTCTTCTATTAACACCTTGAATTTGACATTCTGTAAATTTCGGGATCTGCCACTTCATTCTCCACTTTATTTTATTTCTTAAAAAAATATATGTAATAAAAAGGAAAAATGTATGCTTTGTTTATTTATTTTTCTTGATACCTGCTATTTTTGCTGCTGTTTTTTTCCCTTCTGGTTGTGGGAGTAGAAGCTCAAAAGGAACGAAAGAGAACTTTCGGGTCAATCTATCTTAATAATGAATGAATGAATATAGAGGAGGGCATTGGTTTTGGGTTTGTTTCATGCCATGTTAGAAGCTTCTTCTGAATGTGGAAGAGAGGCATTGGGCAGAGAATTTTTTTTGTCCATCTTTGGGATTCTGGAAAACATCAAAATAAAAATTAGAACGGTGCTGCTCTGCCGCCTGAGTAGCACCGTTCCATTTGACTGCTAAGCCATTTTGGTATTTTTTTAATTTTTTTAATTTTTTTATATCTTTTTAATATATTTAAATATTTTTAAAAAATAAAAAATATACCAATATATTAAGAATCACTTTTTTAATCATTAAGTAAAAATAATTAAATACACAAGCGGTCAAAATCAATGAACAAAATGAAAGGACAAACTAACATTTTCGTAAAAATTATAGTTCTAAGTTGGCGTAGGGTACACATTTTGCGTATTATTGACATGATTTAATTTGTAACAAAATTTGTCAAATTTAAAAATTATTGTTATGGTGAGGAAGATTTATCCTTTACAATGACCTGCAATTAAAGCCTACATTCCCATATGACACAACATTTTAATTCAAAAAGATACATTCACCAGGTATGTTTTATTTAAATGCAGTATTGTGTAATTCATAAGGATTACACAATACATATTGCATTAGGAACTTGAGTTTTTCTTATCTTTTCATACTTGTAAAGATATTCGTGTTATAAAGTTAAAAATAAAATTATATTTGCAAGCATTTTTTCTACGCACCAAATACATTGTTGAATGAAAATATATTAGTATTTTAATCTTTTATGATTGTAATGAGTCTTGCAACAAATGATGTGTTGACACACATTGTAAATAGCAAAACTCTAATAATAATGCGATTAATTAAATTTATATAAGTTTATACGAGTCGAGTCAAGTTTTATATAAGGACGATATTAGGATGTCCTCCAAATATGCTCCCAAAAGTGCCCTAGTGTATTTTGATATTTTATTTATTTATTTATATTAAAAAAATATACACACAAATTCACTAATGATAACTTTTTTGAATATTAAAAAAATATACTAGTGATCACTTTTGAGTGGCACATTTGAAGGGCACCTAAGCATTTTCCTTTATATAATTTGTATTGTTTAATAAATACCCGAATATGAATTAAAATCCTCTCGATAGTTATGCTCTTGTAGAGACTCTCTCATCTTCGTGATACAGGTTACCTCCCTTGCTTCGATGCGGGGCTTTGGTGTCTGAGTGAACATTCTAAATAGACGTGGTGAGGAGGATGGAGGAGAATATTGAAGAATTGTACCGAAAACTCTCTCTCGGAGCAAGAAAATATGGAAGTTTTGATAGATACAAATCTTCTAGAAAACTCAATTAACAGAGAGGTAAAATGTTTGCACTTGTCCTTGCTGACAATCAAACATTACAACAAGGAAGCTTTTAAACAAAAAATGAGAAAGATATGGCGCCAAGTGAAATGGATTTTTACCGATTAAGGACCTAGACTACTGTCGAAGATAGTATAGAGAAAGAAAGAATTAAGAGAGAGGGGTCGTGGTCCTTCGAAAAAAACTTGGTTTTGCTTAAGGATATTGAAGGGGAATTACATATTAACAAAATAAAAATTACAAAAGCATCCTTCTAGATTAGGATATACGATTTACCATTGCATGCGATGAATGAAAAGGTTGGGAGGCTAATTGGGGAAACCAGTGGAAGTATAGAGGAGTTTGATGTAGAAAGTGGCGAAGTGGCTTGGGGAGAGTTTCTCAGAATTCAAGTACGACTGAATATTTTGCAGCCTCTGATGAGAGGTAAGCGAATCAATCTGGGACCTCATGGTTCATGCTAGGTTAGGTTTGTATATTAGCTTTTACCAATTTTATGCTATGTCTGTGGAGAATTGGGGCCCAATCACCGTGATATAGTATGTGACAGTAGAACAAAAAGGTGATTTCTGAAGAGGATCTTCTATTTGGGCAGTGGATACAACTACGGAGATTGACCGGAAGGGGATGAGACCACCGTGAACAGCAAGCGAATTCCAGTCAGAATCCTTCACCTCTCTGATCGGTGAATTCGAATTGGAGAGAAGTGAGATATACAATAGACAAATTGGGCATAATGGAAGGGAGATATGATTTGGAGAAAATTGGCAGCGAAAATGGTAAAGGAAAGTCAATGGCTATGTAAAAGTAATGGGCGAAAATCATGGAGCTAAGGATCAAAAGAAATTTCGAATTGATGAGAGTGAAGTTGATAAACTAGCTGGAAATTCAAATAAGAATGAACCGTTTCTAGATACTGGAATGGAAACTGGGTTGCTTAATGAGCTGGATTCGGATTTACTAAAAGCCCAAACTTAGAAGAAGACAACTTCATTTGTTCGAAGGAAATGACAAAGGTAGGTTAAGGATGGCTCAAAACAACGCGTACAGGGGAAGAACATTCAAGATAAGAAGAGAATGGAGCTGGGCTGGAAGGAACGAGGTGCAAAATCCAAGTAAACATCTTCAAAACAGAGAAGAGTGGACAAGTATGATTTGGAACACAAAACCATTCGATCAGCAGTGGTTGGTTCCCAGCCCCGCCCTGAGCAATGAACATAATAAGCTAGTATTCCTGTGGGCTTGGGAACCCATGAGGAATTTGTGCTCTTCATGACTTAGTTAAGAAGGAAGTTCCTGAAGTTTTGTTCTTGCAAGAGACAAAATTAAAAGCAATAAAAATGGAGAAATTAAAATTTATTTTGGGCTTTGAATGTTGTCTAGTTGTCAACAATGAAGGTAGGAGTGGAGGTTTAACCCTTATGTGGAAAAATGAGGTGTCATTAACTGTTAAAAACTTTTCTAAGCACCACATTGATGCACGGATGAAAGATGTTAAAGGAGGAAATAGAGAGTGGCAGCTTACAAGTATCTTTAGGCATCCTGGAACAGAAAAAAGATTTGAGACCTGGAGGTTGCTCAGGTCATTAAAGGGAGCCTGTAATCAAGCATGGTTAGTGTTTGGAGACTTTAATGAAATCTTGAGTAGAAATGAAAATAGCGGTGGTAGGGATAGACTTGAAAAACAGATGGAGGATTTTAGAAGCACTATGGATGATTGTAATTTGATGACACAAGATATGAAGGGGTTAGATTTACATGGTGGAATAAAGAGGAATGGATAATAGCATAAGTGAGATGTTGGACAGATTTTTAGTGAACAAATACTAGTGTGAAATGGCCCCTGAAGCTAAAGTCCTACATGGATCAATAGCTCATTTTGATCATTCATTAATTATTATGCTCCTGAAGGGCAAGAAATACAGAAGAAGAAACAAAACCCTATTTAGGTTTGAAGCAATGTGGGTGGACATGGATGAATGTGAAAAAGTTATTGCAAAATGTTGGAAAAAGAACTCAAGATACACAAATATGGAGGAAGTGCAGTTCAGTGTGTGGTCAAAATTTGATAATGTGGAACAGACAATCCTTTGGGAGGGTACAAACAAAAATTAAACAACCTAGAGCTCAGATGCAAAAGTTACAGACTAGTGACCCATTGTGCTTAAGAGTGGATGAACATCACGAGGCAAGTAATGAATTACAATGCTGGCTTGAGAGAGATGAAGTTTTCTAGAGACAAAGATCTAAGGCTATGTGATTGAAATCAAGTGATTAGAATACATGGTTTTTGCACAATAAAGCATCTCAAAAAGGAAAGAGGAATCGTATTGGCAAGCTCAAGGATGATTAAGGGTGTTCGAGAGAGGGAAAAGAAAGAGAAAGGCTTATTTTTCAATATTTTCAAGATCTGTACACTACCTCTTTCCAGAGGTGTGACATGGACTTTCTGGATAAATTGAATGGAAGAGTTACGACAAATATGAACACTAATCTCTTAAAAGCTTCTACTGAAGCAGAGATTTATGAACAATGATCTCTTAAAAGCTTCTAGATTAATTTTGGATAACATTTTAATTGCTAATGAGATGATTCATTATTTGAGGCATGAAAGCATTGGAAAAAAATGTTATATGTCCTTAAAGTCGGATACAAGTAAAGCCTATGATAAACTAGAGTGACATTATTTGGAAGAATTAATGACCTAGATTGGTTTCAACACAAGATGGGTGGAGCTTGTAATGCAATGTGTCAAGACTGTCACTTTCTCAGTCTTAATTAATGGAGAACCGATGGGGCCTATCATTCCTTCTAGGGGAATAAGGCAAGAAGACCCTTTGTCTCCCATTTGTTCATTTTCTACATTGAGGGTTTAATTACTATGCTTCAAAAGGGTGAAATGGAAAAGCAAATCAGTGGCATTAAAATCTGTAAAGAGGCTCCAAAGGTGAATCATCTTCTTTTTGCTAATGAGAATGTGTTATTCTGCAAAACTAACATGCAGAAAAATGAAGCAGTACAAAGCATACTCGAGAAATATGAGATGGTGTCAGGTTAGAAGGTTAATCGTGAAAAAACTGCTATGGTCTTTAGTAGAAATGTCCCTACGTATAATAAGATGTTATCTTTTTTGGGTGTTCATGAATTTCAGCAGAATGCTAAGTACTTGGGCTTACCCCCGATGGTTGAAGGATCAAAGTATCAAGCATTCTATGATATTAAACATAAGGTGTGGAAGGAAAAGTTACTATTACAAGGGGGAAGGGAAATTCTTATTAAGGCAGTAGCTCTATCAATACCAGCATATTCCACGAGTTGCTTCAAGCTCAGGGTGTTCTGTGTAAAGATTTGAAACAGATGATGACCAAGTTTTGGTGAGGACAAATAAAATAGGAAAATAAGGTTCATTGGGTGAGCTAGAAGAAGATGTGCAATCCAAGCTGGTGGGATGGGTTTCAAGGATCTCAGAACCTCCAATAAAGCTTTACTGGCTAAGCAGGGATGGAGATTAATGCAAAATGAAGACTCTTTATGCTACGAAATATTCAAAGCAAGATACTTTCCTCTGGGGAAGTTTCTTGATTCCACATTGGGAATCAATTCATCCTATGTCTGGAAATGTATATGGGAAGTTAAAGAGAAGCTGGCTCAAGGGTGTAGATGGAGGGTAGGAAATAGACGAGTAATTAAAATCTGGAATGATATATGCATCCCTGGTTTCAGGCAGTTGATACAATCTATAAATGAGAATGAGATTGAAAATAAGGAGGCTAAGGTGGAAGAACTGATTGATAACCAAACCAAATGGTGGGATGTTTCAAAAGTTAGAAATCTCCTCACGCCAGCAGCAGCTAATGAAGTTTTGAAGATAATTCTCAGTCCTAGAAAACAAGAAGATAAACAGGTTTGGGCATATGAGAATGATGGTAAATTTAGTGTTAGAACTACTTATCGATTATTTCGAGATATGGACAGGACAAGAGTGTAAGGAGAGTGCTCAAATGGGAGTAAACAACTTCGAATATGGAAGGCAGTCTAGAACATGAATATTCCACACAAAGTAAGGGAGTTTGTCTAGAGAGCTTGTATGAATGAGCTACCTACAAAGTCTAACCTTAAGAAGAAGAAGGTAATGAATGAAGACATTTGCTAGTTCTATTCCAAAGCAGTAGAAGACACGACACATGCATTAATTCACTGTCCAAACCTGAAGGAAAGTTGGTCCAGAAACTTACTCGTTGTGAGTAGTATAGATGATGAACTTGATTTTGTAGACGCTGCTAGAGAAATTTGTGAGAAGGACAATAGGGAGCATAAATGTTTTTTTTGTAATTGCTTGGGGTCTTTGGTTTAGAAGAAATTAGTTGATGTTTGAAAACAAACTCTTGAATACTAACGATGTGATCAATCATCCTCTATTTGTGCAAAAAGCTTTCACAGCCATTAAGAAGGAACCAGTGAGAAATATTCAAAAGTGTCATACATGGAAACCTCCACCACAAGATGCTATGAAACTGAATGTAGATGGGGCTATGTTCCATGATCAGTAGTGTGCAAGTGTGGGAGTTATTCTTCGCAATAGTCATGGGAAATGTAATCATGGCAGCCAACAAGAAAGAACACATTGTCAGGGAACCCTCAAACATTGAACTTGTAGCTTTGCTAAGAGGACTGCAGTTGTGTATCCATATGGGATTGCAATAATTTATTGTAGAAAGTGACTCTTCTCATGGTTCAAGTTATCCAGGGAACAGGAGTATCAACAACAATGTTGGGTAATCTCACAAAGGATATTCAAGAGCTTATGAAGAGGTTCTCAAAATGCGAAATTCAACATGTGGGCGACTGGGCAACACTGCAACTAGGGGTGTAAAAAAAACTGGTGAATGGGACCGAATCGAGTTTGGTTCGGTTCGGTACCAATTTTATTTTTCTTAAAACCGGTCAAAATCGGTCTGGTTCCTTTTTCCTTTTTTTAAAACCGGATCAGATTGAACCAGATCAGTTCATATATATATTATAATTTTTTATATTGTATATAATTTATATATATAATATATAATTATATATAAAATAGTTTTGTATTATATGATAAATTACTAATTAATATAATATTAAATTTTAAAATCTTATATCACTATAGTCTATAATATAATATATCACTGTAGTCTATAATACATTTATAATATATATTATAATGATCTAACAAAAAGTTGTCCGGACATAAAGCTAGGAGGGAACATAAAGCTAGAGAGAATGAGACATAAAACAGAAACATAGACTAGAGAAGAGAGGCGACAATAGAGAAAGGGGTTCCAGATCTAATTCTTGGAGAGGAGAATCGACGGATGGAGAAAGTGTGGAACCAGAAAGCTCCAAGAGGATTCTTAAAAAGGAACTCCATGGGAGTGATTGTAGAGAGATCAGTGAGGATGTGGATTTTGTATAAAACTCTACTTATACTGAATTTTAGTCATTTATCATTGAGCAATCCATGAATGAGTGTTTCGAGCGCATCATCATAAAAAACCAGTGTGAGAGGAGAAGATCATCCGACCACATTGTAAGAATTCGGCCATGACAAAAACTGCTCCAACAGAATCCTTCATCACTGTAATATTTCAGCCGCTAAGTTTGGTTTGGACTGTAGTTGAGAAAGAGCGTTGTTTTAAGCGGTTAAACAAGAGGAGGGGGCCAAGGTAAATGTATAATGGGTCTGATTACCGATAGCTTCAAGTTGAAGTGAAGAAAAATCAAGAGTCTAGGGGTTATGCAAAGAAGATATATAGGGTGGTGCCGGTTGATTTCGTACGACAACATGTGTTACTTTTAATTAAATTCATTAAAACTAAAAAAAAAAAGATAGAAAATGAGGGATGAGGAGTCCCAGAAAGGATTCGGTTACATACATAGCATATAATTAAAAGAAAGAATTCTACTCATCAGTTACTATTCACTCCCACATCATACACTTACAACTACAACTTTTTCATAGGGTGTAAAGATGCTTTCATAGTGTGAGAGTATTTTTTTTATAGGGTATGAGGTATGAGATAGTGAATAGTGATTGATGAGAATAATTTTTCAATCAAAAATACGGACAATAAAGTCAATACATTGGCCCGAACCCATATTCCTTGTATAAACCATGGAGACCACAAAGGGTTTGCAATATTACATGTGAGAACCACAATGAATAAACATGTGTTGTGGTTGATTCTTTCAAGGCGTTTGACGGACTCTCCATATACTCAGAATGCTTTTATTTTCACCAAAAGAGAGAATAGCAGACCCTTAGGGGAGGAGAAATCCAAAAGTTACCACCGGAATGGGAGGCACATAAGTGGCATGTGGGAACCACTTTTCGGATCGTAGTAATAGTTTGATGATAAGTTTCCAGCCCAATGAAGAGGCGTGTGGCGGTGATTGAGCAATAGATGGCGGCATACATGTAGTTTTTTTTCTTTCAAACAAAACAAGAGGAAATGAAAGAAGAAAATTTGTCAAAAGACAAAAGAAAGAGCCGGAAAACACATATGAGATCGGCAAACAAATAGAAAAGCTAAAGACTCGTTTGGATAGTGAGATGAGATGTGATGATTTGTGAATAATAATGAGATTGTTAGTTAAAATTAATTGAGGTGACTTTATCCAAAGGGGCCCTAAAAGGAGTCGATTGCACTACAAGTGGAGAGGTGTGTGCCGGTGCCCTCGTGTGCCAGAGATATTGTGCCCGCGAAAGTCAGCATTGGAGGGAAGATTTCATTATTGAGAAGCGTGGGTGATGAAGTTGGATGGAGAGTAGTAAATCTAGCCTCCAAAATTTGGAAAAAAATAGGGAAAATAAGGAAATTGAGAAAGCTCAAGGGATGTGAAGGTGTGAGGTGATGAGATGGTTGAAGAGAAGGGGGAGGGGAGGAAAGAGAGATCTATCTATCTTTGTTATAATGGCTTTTTCTGTGAAGGACGAAAGGTTGCTGCTGACACAAAGACAAGAAGAAACGGCAAGGGTTCCATTATCATCATCTCATATTATAGCTGTCGATTTTTGGATTAGCTGACCTTGAAGAAGTTTGGTCAAGAACACTGTTTAAGTCCGTAAGGAGGATTTGGCCAACTCGAATAACCAGAGATAATTCGGTTCGAGTTTCCTTTTGTTTTCTCTTACTTTTCCTTTATTTTCTTTCTTCCATATGCCCGCAATTTCAACGTTTCTTGCAGGAAAAGAAAAAATAAAAAGAACACAATTGGTTACTAATGATGACTATATTAATGTTGTTAATATAATAAGTTGATGAAAATATAATTCAAATGTGCAGCTTACATGTAGTTCATATTTTATGCAGAAATATCTCTATTCTGTGCTGCTGTTTATCATGTATTGTCTCTTACTTTGGAGGAGTGGATTTATGCAACATGATTGAGACTGATCTCTCTTTGAGAGTCTCTTAAACTCCTATTGGCAAGCCGGAACGGCCTATGCTAGTGCTCTTACTCTTCTGCAGGAGGGTCAACCCAGCGGCCATGATCCTTTATAAGCTGGATCAAGGCATCAGTTGCATGCTCCATTGCAATTCCGCGCTTCACCACCGTCTGAAATACAATCAAAACAATGTTATATTCACCCATTTTTTGAAATTGGGAACCACAATCATAAAGAAAACAAGGTATTATTACCCTACTTCGACTACTCAAAAGATGTCCTAGTAATGTCTTCAGATTTAAAAGTCTATAAAGTGCTTCAAGAGAATGACTATTGCACAAAACTAAAAGGAAAACGTTATATACATGATCCAGGGGAAGTTCCTGAGTGGGTGCTAGGAAAATAGCACTCATTCGGAAGTCGAATGAGTAATTGACAAAAGATCTGAGTAACTCACAAGTCATTGATTTTTAAACCCTTGTAGAGCCCCACTGTGTGGTTTTAGGACACACAAGACATTTCAGATTAAAGGGACTAAAAGGCCGGCTATGTTTAATATCAATATGGTCTGACAAATTCATGTCCAAGGAGAAAAAGAATATGGTTCAACTTTTTTTTTTCTGACTTTTTCCTCAATTTTCTATTGGAAATTTTATGATATTTATGCTCTTAATAATTAACTAAACATGGCAACACTAATGTCTTTAGAGGATCATGGGTTTGAACCCCACAACTATTGCCCTCACTGCTCCAATTTCCATACCCCATTATGAGAATGAAACAGTGTAGCTAATCACATGATAACTCTTTTAGTTCCTGAATCCGGTATGGTTTATTGATCCTACTGGGCAGCATGCTTTTACAACATCATCTGGCGTCAACCATATAACTCAATACTTTTGGCCATTGGTCATAAAAAAATCATACTGCATGCCCCTCGTATTATTATGCGGACATACGGCTGTTGGACACCTTGAACTAGCATTGCAACTCGATTCCGAAATTCAAGAACTTTCATACTTATTATTAAATTGATGTACTTTTCCAACGGGTTAGGTGTAATAAAATACAATACCACTCATAGAGCTGTACTTTCAAAATACAGTTGTACCCTACCTCAATTTTTCTATAGAATGCAAGTTTTATTGAAAAAGAATTAGTTAAATCCAGGAAACAATTCATACCTTCCCAACATAAAGGTCAATCTTTCCAGGAGCACCACCAACGTATCCAAAATCTGCATCAGCCATCTCCCCCGGACCATTTACAATGCAACCCATTATTGCAATCTGATGCAGAAAAGAAATAAATGATCAGAAATTAATGCAAAGAAACTATTTGATATAGGTTAATCAAGAAGGATAGGATGTTAGTTTCAATTATTAGAAAGAAGATGGTGCAAAGAATTAGGTAATTACTGAAACACCAGGCAAGTGTGATGTCTTCTCTCGTATTTGTGCACTTATTTCTTGAAGATCAAATAAAGTTCTGCCACATGATGGGCATGACACGTACTCCTGCAATTATATGTAGGCATATATAGCAAAATGGTATGATACTGCGATTTCAGATGTCAAATCCTATTCTTTTCAATGTACAAACTTTTACCGTCTTTGTATTCCGCATTCTACAGCCTTGTAGTAAATTGAAAGATGTATTCCGAAGAAAATCAAAATCCTTATCTGGGGCTTCTAATAGGACTCCATCTCCTAGCCCATCTACTAGAAGGGCTCCCGCATTGGTACCGGCACCAATGACCAAGTCATCCCTGCATGTAGAAGAAAAGTAAAATAATGAAGAACTACTGATACAGTGTATCTGTCACAATAAGTGTGGAGTAATTACCTGTGAATTCCTTTTGGGAACTGAATATGGTGAATTACAGGGAAGTCCAGAGAACTGTCTGCTAGGTACTCAAATAGCCTGCAGTCAACAGTTAAATTATCAGGATAGGAGATATTTGTACAAGGTCGTGGAGAATCCTCTCAAGAACCCGGAAACCAAGAGAGACAATTTCAAATATAGTCAGACTGCCACCCAGGTCAAAAGCTTCAGTGGGTCATAAACTACAAACCGATTTTGGTATCTGTTAAAACTTTTTTTCTTAAGAAAGAAAAATGCCTTGGTCAGTGGAGTGAGACCAATAGGCAACACGATTGTGATGAAGAAATACTTGAAAACTATTTCAAGATTGGGTTTAGAGTCTTTAGACTTAAACTCAGGTACTCAATAGGCAACGGGTTTTTTACTTTATATAGCACAGGAATCATTGTTTCTTCACCAAAGAAATTCAAACAGTATTCTGGGCAGACGAGGGATGTCTGGACCATTCAAAAAGCTAAAAGCGAATGCTCTATGTGAACTTGTTATTCCCTGTCATACCTATCAGTGAATTTGACCTTTGTAGTACTCAAGTAAATAAATTGAATGATTGACCTTCCAAGACTAGCCAATTGCCTTTTTGTTTCCATACTTCTTCACGACTGAGTTCTTTACAAGTAACCTTAGAAGTAATTACCTCCTTGCCGCATGCACTCTGCTGATTTTATCTTCTGTAAGAGGTAGTTCATGAAGAAGCATGGTAGCATCTATATCTTTTAGGATTTCTAGCTCTTCACAGGGCTCATCGCCACGTACAGACACGACCAAACGTGAGCCTGAGAAGTAAGCAACAGATATGGGATGAGATACAAAATTTAACATCATAATAAAATGCACTCAACTTGAGGGGATATAAAAAGGAAAATGATGGGTTCACTCAATAACTCAATACTGATCAAAACGCTAAGTGGCACCTTCTGGCAAAAGCTTGTAAGCACCAGTTGATAATTCCTTCAGGTTTACCAAAACCATGGAATTGGGCAATGGCTTTGTTAGCTGCTCTGACAAGGGAGTTATAATCCCCATGCTTATATCTATCAGCCTTTTGAGAGCTAGCCGCTGTTCATGATGCAAAACAAATAATATCAAGTTGCTCCCATTCTTTCAATGCCTTAATAAGAATGCAATGACATGGTTTCAGAATTTCATTTTATTTTTGATCGGTACATGGTTTCAGAATATGACAAGGAAGAACTGATAAGTTGTGCGTGTGTGATAGAGAGGACACAGAATTCTTTTCCCAAAGTAATGAAGTCAAAGGATAGGGTTCTTACCCCATCATCATCATCTACTGGTGGAAGCTCTCTCAATAAGATTGAGTCCACTGTTGCCAGATCCTGAATAACATCGTTGTGGATGGTAATTGAAATGTTAATGCCGCAAAAGACAGGTAAATATAATTTCTTCATCAAATATACAGGGTAAGAATAGACCTTAAATGGCATGCCAAGAACAAGTTTTGCTGCAAGTGACTTGTATAGGAGCTCTGGCATCTGTATTTCCAAAAACATAAATGAAGAGAAAAAGGATTCAGACAGCTCTTAATCAAAACCCCTTCCCCTTCTCTTTCTAAAAAGATTGAGACATAAAGGGAAAGAAGGCAATCGCAGTCCATGTGGTACCTTCAATTGATCCAGGGAAACTGACATAAGAACAGAACCGTCGCGGTGCAGGACACCTCTATAATCCACCTCCTCACCCTGTACTTATTTAAGTATTTATTCTGTTTTAGAAGTGCAAATAGAGCCGTAAGAATGCACAACTCTATACCACTATCCAAAATCTCAAAGACAGACCTCTTTTTGCATTGGCAATTGACCAGATCGGCACTGGAAATCAAAATAATGCCTGTTCTTTTCTTCAAATGGTACCTGAGGGAAATGGTGCCATTAACGAGAAGACTCATAAGCTTATGTAAATATCAGTATTGAAGTACTTAAGCATATTTATTTCATTGTTCATAGGACAATATAGAATCCCACCACTCCTCGCTGAAGTTCAGCTGCTCTCATACCAAGATTGGCCAATCTTCGGCAGGGATCTATCTCCTCCTCCGGTGGTTCTGTCAGAGACACCCTGATTGTATCACCTAGACCATCCTGCATGTAGAATGGTGTTTCTGAGTTTTCAATATGGCAATCATATTTTGTGTGGTTAGAGCACATTTGGTCAGCAAGATCAAGAAAAGGAATAGGTATTACTAGGAATTGATATTACTTTGAATAACATAGTCTATATAACTGTTTATTTGTTTGGTTGTAATGCAATCGAATTGAAACATACAACATGATATATTTATTATATGAGAAATAAATAATTAAACAGAAAAATTATAAATTCAAGTTCATATTTAATCACACAACCACATGAATATGCTTTCCAAAAGGCAACAACACTAGGAAGGTTTGAAGAAACAATTAACCTAGATAGCATATTGCATTCTTGACAGCAGAGAAAGTCGTCACAACATGGTAACTATATAAAGTTTAAGAAATGATCGTGCATATCATCACATATGAAGTTAAAACCATACCTGAAGAAGGGTCCCAATGCCAATTGCAGATTTCATCCGCCCATCCTCACCTTCTCCAGCTTCAGTAACTCCCAAGTGTAACGGATAATCCCAGCCATGGACATACATTTCTGCAACAAGTAGACGGTATGCCTGTACCATGACAACTGGGTTGCTTGCTTTCATTGAAAAGACAAAATTATGGAAGTCCAACTTCCGGCATATCCTTGCAAACTCAAATGCAGATTCAACCTGTTCATGGAATGCTGCTTAGTAAGATGTCCTGAGCTTAGAGGTAGAAGAAACCAAGCATAAAAGTTGTTTGGAAGAACCAAAGAAAATAACTGCCCACCATTCCCCTAGGAGAATCCCCATAGTAGCTCATTATACGATCTGAAAGACTCCCATGGTTAGTACCAATCCGCATTGCTCTTCCATACTTCTTACATTTCTCAACCAATGGAATAAAAACCTGGTGTTGTTAGAATAAAAATAGAATTCAGTACATTACCAATTCAAAAATGAATTTTTTATCATCTGATCAGATAAAACTTCATCTGAATGAAGATAACTAAAAATAGATATGAATTTCCATAAGCTTGGATTGTTCGGGCGAAACTTGAGTTGTGTACTGGTAAAGGAAAAATAGCTTTGATCTTTGAGTGCCCATCTGGCTCACTTACGAGAAAAATTGTGCTTTTAAAGAACTTGTAATTATTTCTAAACTACACTGGTTCGGGGCTTAAAATCAAGGAGGGATTAAGAGGATGATTGGCTTAAAATCAATGAGAGATAAGAGTTTTAGCAGGCTTACATAGCTACCCATCTGTAGGAGCACTGAGTTTCAGAGAAACTCAAGGGAAGGAATTTGTAAACAAAGACAATACATTTTTTATTTTCCCTATTGGCTGTTCACTACGCTCTGAGATATTAAGTACATAACACGTGAACTTGTAGCTGAAGCTTATTTGGCAAAGTGCTGACATAGCTATCCATGCTAAAAAAAATGAAATTAGCAGATGCCTATACATTAATGCTTATTGGTTTGACCTGCTCGATATGCTCTAATTCTTTCTGATAGTCCTCCTCTGTGTACTCTAGCTGTTCAAACTGAGCCCTCCTATCAGCTGCAGTCAATCACCCCTCATTATATGCACCGAATAATTTTCATCAAAGATCCAAAAAAATTAATTACTGGCAAACTGCATACCAAAATTGCCAGGGTTGACACGAATCTTGTCAAAGCAATCTGCAACACGCAGTGCAACAGATGGAGCAAAATGAATATCTGCCACCAGAGGTACATTGTAACTGCACGAAAATATAGTTAATGGCCATTTGATCATTAATATGAATTAATGCTCAATTTCACTTTCGA
Source organism: Juglans mandshurica (assembly GCA_022457165.1). Lineage (NCBI taxonomy): Eukaryota > Viridiplantae > Streptophyta > Magnoliopsida > Fagales > Juglandaceae > Juglans > Juglans mandshurica. The sequence goes on along the minus strand of CM039630.1, from coordinate 12,052,979 downwards.
TAATTCAGACCTACTTTTTCTGTACAAGAGAGTTCTTTATTTCAAAACATGCATCTGCTTCTCTCTTCCCTTGAACTGTTATCCGAACAATATCTGCTCCTTTGTCTGCTATTCTCATTACCTACTGACAGACAGGGAGTTAGTTTAAAGAAATTTCTCTGATAAATGTGTAAGAGCAAAAAGAAAACATGCTTGCTACCTAGAATCACTTCCATCCATTTGACTTCTATTTAGTGCGTGTAAATTATGATAGCAAAATAAAGTTTTAATTAAAAAAACAAAAAGCTGTCATGTCCCATAAAATTAAAAATTTTAGAACTGGGTAACAAAAAGTCTAGCTGGTCTGCTTAACCACACATGGTAGTATGGGACAGTCATTAATGATTCTAGCCTTTGATAAACATTGGTTTGCAAATATTACTGATGCCCAGTTACCAACACGTATAAGAACTTCATATGCCAGTCACAAAAATCACATCTGCAGATGAGAATGAAGATGTGATTGGTCTTGATCCCTTTGCCATCTTTGATAGAAAATCATAGAATTATGTAGAAGGATGCTCAAGCAGAAGGGAAGTTAAAGAACCTGTTCAACTGTTGCAGCAACATCTTTAGTGTCGGTTGTGGTCATTGTTTGAATCCGTATGGGATGCTCACTTCCAAGAGCAACGTTTCCAACCATCACTGTCCGTGTTTTCCTTCTGACAGTTTTGTGAATGGATTCACAATACTTTTGACGAGGAACTACAGTCAAAATAATTATTTATCCATCAGAAAAAAGCTGCCCGCAAAGATTGAAAAATACAAATGAATTAGATATTCACCACCTTAAATCTATTTTCTATGATGTGCATAACAAAAGGTAAACAAAAAAAGTAATAAAAATTTTATGAACCACAGACAACTGAGGTAAACAAAATTGGCTATAGTAGAACCATTTGGTTTAGTGGGACAAGAAGTCAATTTTATAGAAACCAAAAACACTTGATGCTGTTACCCTCAATTGAAACCATTTGCGAAAGCTAGATATTATCAAATGCCTTCTTAATTACTTCTAATTTGTGGTAGCATTCTTTTCACAGATATTCAAAGCAACAGGAGGCCAAGATTGTGAACAACATAACAAATGCATTCAGAAATTATACCCAAAAGAGGGCTCCTCTCCGATGCAGCCTGAAGTTCAGCAATATCCGAGCCAGGATTTGAATTGCGTATCACCGAGACCTTTCTTCTACCAGTCTTAACCCTTTTCATATCAGAAATTCTCACAAAATCCAAACTTCTCGTGAAACCTAAGCTTGGGTCCCTGCTCTTCAGACACGTAAAGGAAGCCGGTACAGCTCCGGTCGCCATTTCCACTGACACAAAGCTTCACCTTCAGATTCAAAACGCAATTCAACAGAATTTTACTTGGCTCATTAAAAAGTTGTAAATGAAAATTTCGAAATCAAACTCCCGGTTTTCTTGTTGATAATATTGAGTGAATCATTAGGGGGAAGAAAAAGATCATAGAATTCAAAATCAGTTCTACCGTTTGGTACAAAGCTGAGAACTTTTTTTTTTCCCCTTCGATTTGTAGGTTCCCAGCTCACTGATCAAAGGAACAAAATTGACTAGAACTTCAAAATTATCTTTCCTTTTCATTTCCTGAACTTTATCATCGACCTAACGGTAATATTTTCCTACTTGACTAGAACAAAATTGTAAATATCCACACAAGCACGTAACAACAACAAAAAGTTTCACCTGTAAATTCGTTCAAACTACCTCAGTATCGCCCCCCTCTTGACTACGATCAGACCTCCCTAATAGAAGCGAAATACGTAAAAACCGAGAAAACAGAAGCAAATGTTAATCCAAAGTGATTTCAGAAGAACCAAAACGTTTTACATAATCGAATTCAGCTTAATTGACTGAGCTTGAGCTTTGGTAGTAGTGGTTTACCTTAAGTTTCAATATATATTGAGCTCGGGATGACTGAAAATAAAAGGGAAGGATCTGGAGGGAGGAACTGGTGGTGGAAGGAGTTTCAGAGGCCACCGTTTGCAAGGATTTTCAGAAAATTTTGGGTGAATTTGTATTTCTTTGTGAAAAATAAGGCGGAAAAGGAAGGGTTCGGTGAAGTCGTGACTCGTATTACAGGACAAAAACGTGTTCCAGAGCATATCCGTGGCCATTCAATAATAAATATATTGGAAATGAGTCCACTCGAATATTAAATTTTAGATTTGACGTTTATTTTCTACGAATCTTGAATTTAAATTATTTATATTACATTGTTATAATATTTAAAAAAAAAATTCAGGGGGCAAGTTTTCTTTATATTGATGGTATTTTTAAGAAAATTAAATTCTAAAAAATATTTTTGAAAATTCTTGTGGGACCCACCTTTAGTTTCGTTTGTTTTTATAACTCCTCTCAACTCATCTCATTTAATTATTACAACTTTTTCAAATTTTCACACAAAATAAAATAAACAATTTAATTTTTTCAAATTTTAAAATAAAAATAATATTAAAAAAATATATATTCTAACAATATTTTATTTAACTTTTAACTTTAATATCAACTCATATCATCTCATTTGTGAAAGTAAACGAGATTCTTTCCGCCTTGTGTAGATGTCTATATTCGTATATTTTTAAATGAAATTTATTATTCACCAAATTATTTATGTTAAAAAATAAGGGTCAATTTGATTATTAATGGATAATGTAATAGAAATCATATTTACAATTATAGAGTGTACAAATGTCAATTATTTAAAAATAAAATAAATATGAAATTCATATAAAAATTTTTAATTTTTTAATAATAAATTCTAATATTTTTTTAAAAAATAAGCGTGTAATACTTATACAATTCATAACTATTTATAACATTACTCATTTCAAAAAGTGCTGAAACTCATTGAAGTATATAACTTACACGTGTTAAAACTATATCTAACAACTGGCATCAATTTGTAGAGAGAGAGAGAAAATGACAAGGATTAGAACTTAGGAATAAGAGGGAGACCGTTGTAAAAATATTCCACAGCTGTGTGAAGGCCCATCCGAAGACAAACGACCTTTCGGGGGGGTTTAATTAATTAATTGGTTAATATTTTATAATTTGTTTTGTTGTTTGGTTGTCCACACGACTCGAGATGCACGAGCATCGGTTGTTGTTTGGCAGACGGCAACGAGATTCACAATCACTTTTATGCTTCCGCAATTATTACGTGAATCTAGAGTAGCGATACTTCTATAACATATTATACAACATATTATACAATAATGTGTTAAATGAGAGGTATTATTATAAAATTATCTTATTTTTATAATATAATTTCTCATTTAACATATTATTATACAATATATTATAGATAAATCATTTTCCTTATGATATATATATTTTGTTCGTAGAGAAAAATAGTCTCTTTTATCATTAGTGGGTGAGTAATATAACTTTTAGCATAAGCTTTATAGTTATATAGATTAAGTAATAAGCTCTATTATTAATTTACTATTTGGTACCATATGTCTAAAATATTTTTAAACGTGTTATATTATTTGGAAACAATATAAAAAAATATTTTTTGAAGTAGAAATTACATAAAATATCATTTGATAGTTATAGTTGTGATAATATCAAATAAACAAAGTTGTAATTATTTAAAATTTGTATTAGTATTTTCATCTATTGATAATCTTTTTTAAAATTGAAATTACGTTTTGTATTATCTAAAAAAACACATGTTAGAAATATTTTTTTTCTCAAACGTACTTTTTAACTTATTTAAAATTAAAAAAAAAATACTTTAAAATGTAATGTCCAAACAACTTAATTTTATCATTATAAAGCTTTGCATTTAACACACCAACCCCTAACCAGCCTTGAGGAAAAAACAGTTATTGTGGCACATCATTATCATGTAATAACCAACCATAAAAGGGCATGCAAGTATTAATCAGAGAATTTGTTGTACGATATATGAAAATAGGAAGAAATCTATACAGCATGTTTATTGACACTCCAAACACTAACATACAAACTTGTCATATTAATGTTTTAATTTTATAAATATAATTAATCGCACAATAAGTAATATATATATATATATATATATATATATATATTAGTGTTTTACTGATTTTTACTCTCAAGTCATGCATTTTGAGATATTAATCGCTCTTTTTCAACGCTTGGACGTTGCATGTACTTTTAAAAGGGTTGACTCATGTTTTTCCTTGTATGTACTTTACTATATTCATGAGAGTCACGAGACTTCTTTCATCATTTTTCATAATAGAAAAGTTAACTGATAAGAGATTTTATAAAAACAAACTTATAAATTGGTATGGATTGATGTTGTATGTTGGATTATAAAATTATTTTTATTATAAAATAAATCTAATATATCATATTAAGTCATGTAAATTTATGAATTTACTTTAGTGAAATCTATTTGTAGACAGAGCACTTTCTTTTACTGACACTTTTTTTTTTCACAATCTTCTTTGTGATAGATATGAATATTCTCAAGTGTAAAATACAAAGATATTTTAGTTATTTCATTTATCAACATTGAGTGAAATGACTAAAATACCCATTGTTTTATATCGAATGAATACTATGACCTACACTACACCATAAATGAGTTTTTGCAAGAACTATTTGCAACAAAAATTATTTTCCTCGCTAATAATACTCTTTTTGCACCGATCATTTATATCTTTGCAAATAGTTACAATTGCAACGAAATATTTTCCTTGCAATTAGTCTATGTTCGGACATGTAAAGTTAGTTTCCAACGATCATAATTATAATACTGACGAAATATATTCGTCGCAAAAAATATCCACTCAATTAGCAACAGCAAGAGCTTCTTGCAATGTTGGGAGGGCCAAGAGTTCTGTCGAAATGGAGAAGAGGATGTGAATGTCACAGGCGGAGACAATGTTGGAAGAGCCAAGAGTTATGGTGCATCTTGCAGCAGATTTTTTAGACTTTGGTGATCTTGTTAGACATGTCCATGCTAATAGCAGTAATCAAGTAGTGGAGAAATTCTTCCTAATGGCTTGGGGGTTCTGGTATGGTCGAAATCAGAAATTGTATGAAAATAAAGATGTTCAGCCTGCTATTGCAGTTCAAAATGCTCTTACATTATGGTCTGATCACAAAGTGAGCAAGTGTGTGGACAAGAAGCATAAAGGAACATGACTACCCCCTCCACTTGGATTTCTAAAGCTTAATGTGGATGGTGCTGTATTTCAGGATCAATAAGGTTCGGGGATTGGTGCTATCCTTAGAGATGATAAGGGAGAGGTGCTATTTGCAGCTAGCAAGAAGGAGACGGCTATCAATGACCCTATTGAAATAGAGTTGTTGGCAATTTTTAAGAGGTCTGCAACTTTGTATCCACAGGGAAATTACAAACTTGGTGATTGAGAGTGACTCTTTAGTAATGGTCCAAGCCTTTCAAGATAAAGGAGCTTCCATGTCTCGTGGGAAATATGGTTAAAGATATTCAAGAAATGATGAGAATCTTCCACCAATGCAGTATACAGCATGTTGGTCATCTAGGCAATGAAGGGGCACACAAGCTGGCAAAGCATGCTTGGAATCTTCTAGATCTAAGTGTATGGGAAGGGTCTGCTCCTGATTTCATTCAATCTGTTATATGGGTGGATAATCATCGTTTGTATTGATACTTCTGGTTAAATGGAAATGTGTCTTATAAAAAAAAAAAAATAGCAACGGCTTCTTTCCATAGCAAAAAATAATTCTTTAATAAGAAACAACTTCTTTAAGTTGCAAAAAATACCCACTCTTCCTTTTACCACTTTGACAATTTAACAATCACTTTAGAACAAGACAAGCACTACAGATATAAAGAATAGATCAGGCAAAAGCAAGAAGGAAAAAATGAGTAAAAGGAATGAAATGTCAGATTTAGCCATCCACGGATGTATCCTCCCGCTTACCTTAAATGAAATCCTGCAGAGGATAAAACAATGTTCAGGGACTCTGTGTAATTTCCTTACATTAAAGGCTGGATCACAGTTGTCCACCAGGAATACTTGAAGTTTATAAAGAGCCAGATGGATTCATTTCAAATTCTATGCACAAGACAATGACATGATTTCAGTTTCACCAAATGTTCAAATGATTTTCCGTGGGTTGAAATTTCTTTTCTTAATAAAACATAAGGCTCCGCCGCTCCGGTGGAATTTCCCAATACAGTTCAAGAATATAATTCTTCTTCAAGTAACTGTTGCTTCTTCTAGTAGAGAATGGCTTTCAAGAATTGCAATAGTCTCTTCCTTTGCACTGGAAATACAATGCAGAACACAGCACAATTAACATTCATGGGCATTGTGACACCAGTAGAAGTTACATGAAAACAGACGCTCAAGTCAAGAATGCCTGCAACCATGCAAAAGACTATTGTTCTACTGTAACAATAAAATCCATGTGTAGAACAAATGAAATGAAGTGGCTCGAAGCATTTCCTTTTCAACTTAATAATGAGCATAAGTCCATTACAAATCCAACAGCAAAATATAGGCGCTGAATGATAGCTTCACAGGTAAAAAGTGAATTTCAGAAATTCTTTAAACGTTTTTTTTTTTTTCATTTTTTGAGCATAGGATGATATAGTCCTTATGTTTCAGTTCATACTGAAAAGCATCAAAGAAAAAACAATCTACCATTTCCTTCTGAATATTTAAGAATGAAATTTTTGTTAGTATTCAGATCCTCTTAACACATTTGAAATTAATACATGCAATGTTTCATAATGCGTTATGAAATTAATACATCAATGTTTTCATAATGTGTTCCTAAAAGGCACTTAGGCATATATATAACAGTATACTGTATCTACTAAGCAGGGCTTGACGTGATTTAATTCACAACTTCTCGGCCTGAATGACTCAAAACCGATAATTATCATACTCCTCTTCCCTCTGGCTCATCCATCTACAATATAAGAAAAGAAATTGACCAACTAGATGCTTACCTTCCAGGTCTAAGAATCTTGAACTTTCCTGGCCCGGTGAGGTCCACAATTGTCGAGCCTGCTCGACCAGATGGAAGCACACCACCATCATAAACAAGAGCACAGTGTTGCCACTGGTTCTCAAAATCTTTGATGCATACACTACTTGGTTGCCCACTTAAATTTGCACTTGTAAGGGCCAGAGCACTTCCTGAACCACGAGCAACAACCCTTATAAAGTTACAGTCAGGCACTCGGACTCCTATAGTATCCAATCCTGGGTTCAAAGACCTCTCGAGAATACTTGACTCTCCTGTAAGATATTCAACTATCTAATCTTAGACTATGGAATGATTCAACCATTAATTGCACAGTACAAACAGAAGAAGTCTTGAGCACTACAATCTTTTCCTTTATCCATGAAGCCACAGAAATCAGTTACAAACCTCGCCTTAGTATGACAGTGACAGGACCTGGCAGGAGAGAATCAAGCAAGCCATGAGGCAAATGGTCAGTGATAGCAAATCGCTTAATATCTGATACATCCCCAACACATATTGCAAGAGGGCTAGTGTGTTTGCGTCCTTTAATCTCGTAAATCCTATTAACTGCTTGCAAAGAACTGCATACCACATAAAAAGAAAAAATGACACTTATCTTCTAAATAAAGCGAGTAGAGTTAAAAGTGGCCTGCTTCCAAAATTGTGCTCTGGAAATGACCAAATTAATTCAAAGGCCTTCCAATCATTCTTCATCATCTTTGAGGCAAACTATGAAATGCAGAGAGAGAGATAGGGTCATAGATGACTAAAATACTATCCAACTGGTAATCTTTGAGATGAGAGTTAAAATTCTTCAGGTACTGAGATACAATGCCTGCCGAGGGGAAGGAAGGAAGTGGGACTTCCTGGAACAAACTATGAAAGCAATCTTCGGCATAAGGTTATAATTTTTTGCGAATCATGTACAGGTCTTTTGCTGACAACCTACAGGATCCTCCCATTAAGGTTGTACTAAACTCCCCGCAACTGCATAGATTTTCAGTAAGAGAAACCCTATTCAATAACATCAAAAGGTTGCCAATTACTCTTCCGACTCCTCCCAGACGCAACAGAGGGTAAAGTCTTTTTTATTTTTTTCAACAATCCACTTCATTCTTGAGAAAAACATCAACACTGTCAGTCTTTACCTCGTAAAACAAGGAAGTTCGATGCATAACGGTGCAAGGATTTTAAACATACAAGTAATGGGCAATCTAAAGAACCCGTTGGAATGGCATACCAAGCATCACAAGCGAATCCGTAGAGTGTATCCGTGGGCACAGCAATAACCTTGCCAGCTTTAAGAGCTTCCATTGCCTCCTCAGCATACTCTTCCGTGGCAGGGCGAACCACCCCCAACGTATTTTCAATAGCCACATCGCACTTCTCCATGCTCTGAACCATTTTATTTGAAACACCCAAATTCAACATCCCGTTCTGGTGCAAAAATGGCACAAACCCAATCTTGGGCACACCTAGAAACACTACAAAAGCTCAATATTGGTTCCTTTGCAGCTTTCTTTTATTTTCAAAAAAATTCCACCCACAGTTTTCTCAGCAACCAAACAGAGTGAATATCAAGAGAGAAAAGGGACTGACGTGTGGATGCGGGTAGTGATATGAAAGATCACCTCGGAGATAGAGGAAAGGAAGGGCACGAGCGCTGAGAAGAGGCAGTCTGTGTGTTGCAGTCGCTACCCCTGTTGGAAGAATCATCCTATTCCATTGGAGCTGGACAGGCCGCTTTTTACTATTTTAAGTTTGGATTCGGAGTCCGGACTAATGATCATTTTACTAACCCTAATGAAAAATAACTTTTGACAATTAGATTTTATTATGGGCCCAATAAATACACAAATGGATATAATTTGATATGACGTGTTAAATTATAAAATTATTTTTATTATAAAATAAATTTAACATATCATATCAAATCATATTAATTTATAAATTTATTTTTATAAATTTTTGTCACCGTAATATTTTTCATTTTAAAAATATAAGAAGAAATAGTTTTAAATAAGGGAGATGTTTAACATGTAAGTAAATTTATGATTAAATTGTCAAAATTTATTTATTTTCTCTCACTGAAGAAATGAGTTTTAAATAAGGGAGTTGTTTAACATGTAAGTAAATTCATGATTAAATTGTCAAAGTTATTTATTTTCTCTCTTTTTTTGCCATTAATGAGTTAAATCTGTTTGAATTCAAAAACCACTTCAACCATCTCAATTCATCTCACTACTATTCACAAACTTTAACTTATAAATCTCACTACTATTCATAAATCATCTCAGCTTATCTCCTAATAGACCTATACGAATATGAGGTTAATAATTCATTTTTTTATAAATTATATATCTATTTAATCATAAAGGTATAATCTATTAATCTTAATAATAATAATTAATAATCTTTTATATATTGATGGTAACGTTTGATTTGATCTGAGAGATAAATTTTAAATTTAAATCTTATAAATCAAATCTTATCATTTAAGTGACATAAATTATGGGCTCTCCACACCGACATGATAATAGAATAGGTCAAATTGAATATACACTCACTAAATGCCTTTTCAGCCAAGCTATGTGACTCTTTGAATAGTCATCATGTTTACAGTTAATTATTAGTAAAAGCTTATTGACAGTTGGATTGTTTATGATAGTTAAAAGTAGTTAATTTGTAGTGGTTATTTAATTTGAACATTATAATAATTAATTAATTAAAAACCGTTGAATCAAGTTTATAGCCATTTTAGATATGGTGATTCGGATCTAGCCACTGGATCTTAATGGTTGTGTTGAAGAAATCCAAGAAGGAGAATATGTTTTGTACTACAAAAGCTTCCGTGCTACAGAAAGTAATGCTACAAACAGTCGTGGAGTGATTATTTTTATGTGAGTTCCGTATTTATTCAATTTTTTTAAAGTGATTGCACAATACTTGCACACTCACGACTGTAACTATCATTTCTCATTCTTCAAGAAAAAAAAGAGTTGCAGACAAATAATTCAAATGCTAGTAATATTACATACTAGCAGCACTTTCCTTTCACTCTTGGATCAAATACAAACACTGAAAACTACAAGAATCTGCATATGTATATAAATATATATATATATGTAAACAGCATAATGCATTTTGCATTAATTCTATTGCCATCAGAAGCCTGTACAAACAAGTCTTTGTCTTGTAACTTGATCACATAAAAATGCATATATGATGCCGTTGGAGATGTATTACAGAATAGATCATATAGCCTCGTCTCATATCCAACAAAATTAGCTTAGCGTCTTTTCAGGTAGCTAAACCATGTAATATTGACTACCTGTGGGATAATATTTCAGGTTCCGCTAAAAGTTTCTGGATTTTCCACTTCGGTTTGGTGGTGACGTTCAGGAGGGCCCATCCGTGGTGAATTTAACGATCTAGGAAATCGACTTGATCGAGTCATCACTTGTGAACCATGATAATGCTCTGATCGAGCTCGCAACCTTCTTCTCCATCTCAAAAATTCAACAAGAATAGAGCTTCCACTCATTGCAACACCGATCCCAGCAAATGTTGCTAGCAGAATTGATAAAACTGCTTGCAAATGAACCTGTAATCCACAAATACATATTCAATATAAATTTCCATTAGCATCATACTTGGAAAGAGTCTCCTATTGCAGGTGTCCAAATCTTATCCCATAACCAAACTATTGTGCCATGTCAAAGTCAAGGGATGCTTAAGTTTTAGTTTAATGCCAAAACTAGAGTCGAAAAAGCATCATAATCTGAAAGATCTAGCATCCATTTTTTGTTATCTTTGGTACTGGCTCCTATGGGATCTGAAGATGCAGAGACCAAACAGAGCCTTGGCCAATTCAAACAACTGGTGATAGACACTATTGACCCATATATTTAATACAAATAGAGGGAAAAAAGCTTAATATTTGCCTGCCTAAATCTGGATATGATATTGATCTTGGGATCATGAACAAAGTTCCATCCAGACCAATTGAGTATATCCATGTTTAAAGGTGCAGAGGAGGTCAGATAAAGCCAGCCTACTTGTCAGCTAAACTTGGTTTCAGATTCATTCTAAGCACATACAGGGAAAGAACAAATAGAAATCATAATTATATATAAAAAAAAGGAACAAATAGAAATCATACATGAACCAGATCTTAACTTTGGTCCACTCGATTTTGTGATGGTTTAAACATGGTACATGAACCAGGATGGTCCAAAAATACATGGGATACACCTCCCACTCATGAAAACAACAAACCCTCACAAAAAATTTCTAAGGTTATTAAGCTCTTTGGTAGTTTCACTGCAGCTAAGCAAGCAACAAACAAAATATTAAGTAGAAAGTCTCTTACCAAGGAGTAAAATATATGTGCAAAGAGAACCAACAGAGCAAACTGAATTGATGCATAAACCCAAATAAATCTTCTCCTCACTGAATACAAAGGTTCAAAAGGTGAGGGTCAGTAAAGTCGTATGAAACATACAATGTATAAACTAGGAGATTCTCTGACCCTTGTAAATTCATTTGTTCAACATAATATCATAAATGAATATCATTCATGGTCATAATTGCATCAACATATACCAAGACATTTTACACTTTACCAAACTTTGATGTTTGATATTTGAATTATCGACCATGATTGCCTTGTCTGCAGTCATTAATCTGGTTTTTAAATGTAGAACTGTCCACACATCAAACATGCAGTAAATAGTTTGCCAACATACCCATGGTTGACGAGGTCATGGATGAGAGTAGACCCAGTACACAAGAAAATGGAAGAGATATAGCAATTGCACTAGTACTCATATCCCCAACCTGCAAACAAATAGATATATCGCCAAGGCATTTAAGCGTTCTTGGACTTGCTCACAAAAAAAGGGTTGTTGACAGAACTGGATGTGGAACTGCTAATCTTACCAGTAGCTGTTCAAGGAAACAAAAGTAGGCAAGCATGCTAATAATGACGAGTACTGGAACCTCCTGCCAAACCCTAAATGAATGTAAACAAATAAAATTTAATGCATGACCATTTTCATTAAAAAACTTATAATAAAACACGATAAACTTGGATATACCATGAGGAACAATTAGATCTCATTTTCCTAATAGATTGGTTCTTCATTGGATTTAGGGAAAAATTCATACTATGCATGAAATTGTTGTTGAATTAGGTGCTAGGCCCCAAAGTCCTGATACCAATTCTGTTCATATGGAAGTGGCAGCAGCAGCCACAGTGGAAGGTGAGGACAAATTTTTTATTTTAGGGGGGATAGAATGGGAGGATGGTTAATCAGGCCAAACTGTAACCATAGACTGCAGCAAAGAAACAAGAGAACTAAATGAGGAACCACTACGGTGGTGAGACACTATAATAAACACTATCTCAACCATGTCATACTGATCTCAGAGTGGTATAATACTAGTAGCACTAACCAAAATTGGCATATACAATAACAGTACTGTAGTTTTGCTTTGCTCAATTCAGATGTCTTTCATAACAGCATTGCATGAAGGTCTTCCCGCATGACATCATTTCCACCTTTGTAATTGAGGTGGGAAAGCAAATTAAGTCCAGCCAATCCTCCAAGAGTATGCAGTTCTTTAGATGAGGATCCAGAGAAGGGCATCCATTGAGAGTAAATTCATCCACTATTTTGAGCTGAATTTTTGGTTGCATGGTTCTCAAAGAGGATGTTTTAAGAGAATATGTAGGTACCAATTGAACAACTGCATACGATGTCCCGAGTCCAACAATATTGGAAAAAATTTCAAAGGTGAGCAAAGAGGACAGCTAACTGATGACTCTATCTTGTGTTAATAATGAAATAATTTGCAGGTCAAATGCATTGTAGGGACAAGAATCTTATACATGCTTGTCTCATATGACAGTTATCAGTGGCCAAGGCATGAGCCATTAATACAGGTTTTAGCTTTATACAGCTGGGGAATCAAGGTTGGCATAGAATATTATGAATGCAGCCGAGGAATCAAGATTTCCATAGACAAAAATCAAGATGAGGCATAGGACAGTCAAAAGGTGCTCTGAGAGACCTGAGAAGAATGAGACATAACGGAGACAGACCAGGGATGTTTTTAAATTTATTAGAGATCAACACTCGGCTAGCATCCCAGATTTCAGACCAATATGGGTAGGTGTGTCTGTAATGTTCCCTATTTTCTCTAAATCACCTAAAACTTCTTGGCATTGGAAATCAAATGGTGCACAGTGACATTTCTCAGGCATTAAATTATGTTCACTTGCCTGTATCCATGAACATCTGCAAGTACTCTATTTCCTCCAGTGGTTCGAGTTCGAATACTTTGAATGCGTAACAGAGTGACAGGTAAATTCTTAACCTCTTGCTTGCACACGTCACAGGTCTTGTTGCCCTTGATGCTGAACCATTTTACTGCACATTCTTGGTGGGCCAGAGCAAGTTCACCTTTGCAGCTGCATTCCATCTTGAGGGTCTCACCACCTTCACACAGTTCAACCAAACAAATCCTACAAACAGCCTCTTCTTCCGGTATGTCTTCACCATCATGATCATTATTATCTGAACCATGAAATTGCCGTAAGACATATGCTGATAAACACAATTAATAGATTTCTTAAATGTAGACAATAGAATTTAGAATAATAAATTCAGTTCAGAAGCCATTGAATAAGAAGAAAGCACTTCTATACACCGCTTGTGAATTAGCAACATTACTACATATAGACCATACGTTGAAAGTGCTAGTGACATTCAACAAATAACGCTTTTTTTTAAAGAACACATCCCACTTTGGTCTGTAATCTAGTGACCAACCCACAAAATATAAAATTCAATTAGTTTTTGATATTCATGAACACAACATGATAGCATAGAGTCTTTAATGCAACAGAGTTACCAGCATCACTGGTGGGAGATGCATTTAACACTAAATCTCCTTCCTTCACTCGAGGTGTAGAAGGAATTACACGAAAAAATGAATCCATCCTCCGTAGGCTTCTTTCTTTGTTGTTGACAGGGACTGAAAGGGAACGAGATATCTGCAGCCGTGGTCCTTTTCTCTGCAAATGGGAATATTAGTAATGCATGCTCAGATCCTCATATTATATGACTGATGTTAAAACTTGCCAAAAGTAAGAAACATATATGTTTGAAAATTAAAGGTAACATTTACTCAAAGTTTGCTCTTTTTTTTACCTATAAGAAAAATGTAACTTCCACTGTCCTTGACTAATTTTTCTGATGCCTACTTAGCACAAATCTACATACTGAAAATATTCTGCTCTAAATTGAATTCCTTGCCCCTAATCATCACAAATGAAAGCCTTACAGTAATAAGTCCAGAGAAGCTCTACCCTTGTGTTACCACCATGTATTGTTTTATAGATGAGGTCAATCAACTGGTTAAACATTTTTAGTACACTAATCACAAAAACTTACACTTGAACTTGGTGGTCCACCAATGCTTCCAGAATGTGCAGATTCCGGGTTTGAATGTGCAATTGGAGTTACCGGAAGTGATGATGTTCTCTTCATCCTAGGAGTGAATATTTTTGTAAGTGAATATGACCTTGAGATTGAAGGCTTTTCTTGTGGCCCTGTAGATGAAGCTTCAGAAGCTAGGTTGGAGGCCTTTTCAATATCTGAGGAATTTCGATAAATGAAACTTAATTTTGGTAAAAGGCTTCTTATGGATGGTCTGCCTCTAGATGAGGAGGGCCCAGGAGATGCAGTAACTCTTTCGTCAATAGAATCAGGTGTGAGGAGAAAATTTACTCTCTTGGGAGTGGGAGTTGGTGTTGGTGTTGAGGGCATCTTTATTCCGACAACATCCTGAGAGGACTCTCCTGCTGTTCTGGAGGGTATCTCTAGGAAGAGATTTTGCCGTTTCCAGTGGTGATCGTGTTGTTTTTCTTCAGTTATTCCCATTGAATCTTCCACCTGAAATGGGACCAGAAGATTTAGGTAAATATTCAAAACAATCTCAATCAATGGTTTCTTGCTCTTAACAACCTAAATATGCAGCAAAGAAAACTTTCCAGGATATTTTAGGCTGTTTGTCTTTTAAATTCTTTATGGGGGACTGCAGTTAACATGCTGATTTCACCACACTCACTTTCCTAACTACACTTAAAGCTTTAGAAGATGATCAATTTAAAAACGTGACAAAAATTGTTTCAGTCCATTCTCAATCCCGATTAAATTGGGATCAGCAATTGATTATCATCAATTACTAGAGATTGGCC
The DNA here is from genome assembly GCA_022457165.1 of Juglans mandshurica. Taxonomy (NCBI): domain Eukaryota; kingdom Viridiplantae; phylum Streptophyta; class Magnoliopsida; order Fagales; family Juglandaceae; genus Juglans; species Juglans mandshurica. The sequence continues at coordinate 12,037,687 of CM039630.1, read as the reverse complement.
ACACATACTTTTTTTCATCATTCAATCTTCTCTAAAAGCATACTACCACTTGCCTTCATATTCCATATCTCTCTCCGATATTCTACCCATGTTGTTTTAGGTCTCCCTCTACCTCCTTTTTTCCATCATCTTCAATCTAATCACTCTTTCTCATTGACGTATTAATCAGTCTCCACTGCATAAGACAAAATGACAACCCTAGTTTAAGCAACTTTCCCTCATGCAGCCCACCCTCTACCTATTGATTACAATCAATACACTTCAAAATCCTTGGAAGAACAAAAGAGAAAAAGAAAAAGTGGTCATCTTTCCAATGAATAGATATTTGAACAACAGGTCACCCTGCATATAGATTGAAATTAATGAATTTCCAGAGGTTCCTGAGGTTGGCCAGCACCAGAATGCATTCTGTCATCATCAGAAATAGCAACGAATTCACGGCACAAGATAGCTTTTTCCGGTAGACGTTACATGGTCCATGGCATAATACATCTTTGCATTATTTAACTCACTAACCTCATCATATCGACTAGGCAGAAACCAAGAAACATCAACTGACATGTGAAATCACTTAATAGAATTTTGTTAATACATTTTCAACTATATCAATATAGAGATTTTTACTAGCAGGTAACGGTCAATAAATCTTGCCCATAAAATTAAAAGAGGAAAAGAATAAAAAAAAAGTCAAGAGACCACTTTTTCTAACCAACTCCTGAACACTAAATAGCATTCCGATAGCTTATATCCTATGTACTCGTCCAAATTTTCTTGAATCAGATATAATTTGTCTGCCATTGAGTACCGTGCGTGCCTCACTCATTGCTAAGTTTTATATTTATTAAACTTCTATTGATTTTAATCTTGAGCCTATACAAACGGTAAAAATTTGTAGTCTGGATGCATATTATATTGAATTTGCATAAGATCAGCGGGTTCGTAATCTCTCACCACCCAGGTGATGTATGTTTTCTCCGTTGAACTTGCTAATCTGGAGCAGGATTTCATTTTTTCAGACATGGGATCCGTCCAGAAAATATGTTTACCGCTTAAGTACTGAAATCAGTGGAAACTTTTGTAGTGTTCAGACAAATATAATAGCGATCAGACACCCCTTCATTTCCATCTCTACACCTCGATTGAATTGGGTTTTTCATATTAGTATTACAAATATGGTGGTTGGCAACCAAAAATATAACAACACTTAAGTATAATAACATAGCCCATTAGCAGGAAATAATATCACCCAGAAAACGCAGACAGTTGAATTGGAAAAAGAAAATCAAAGGAGAACAGGAAAAAAAAAAGATATGTGTAGAATCAGGACTTGGAGGCCACCAATCATAACATTCGCTCAAATCTTTAAACTTTGGCGCATATCTGATGAGATTAGCATTGAAAGTCATATGAAAGAACAACTTTAAAAAAATATGGGGGAGGGGAGATTCGAAAGAAATGCAAACAAATAAAAAGCAGAGCAGAAAACCAGCAAGGAAGCACAAAGTACCATCTGAACTGGGACAACAACTGGTCTATCACATGAACTCACATCATGCCCCTGATCGCTCACAGGCTTCTCCTCGGTTCCCATTTTCTCATAACAAAAACCCACAACCGAAGTGCCCAGCAAACCACCGAACCAAAGAAATTTGAACTCCTATGCCAACAAAGGCCTAGCCGCCTATCCAACGCAAGTCAAACTCGCTGAAGTTTTATACAAGAGAGAGGGAGAGAAATAGAGAGAGAGGAGAGTAAATACTCATTCCTGGAGATGTGAGGAAGTGAAGGAGAGCAAGGGGGAAGACGTTTTCACATTTATGATGGGAAAAGGTGGTGGGAAGGCTGGCCTACTTCCTTACTGCAACTCCCACTCCCAAGACACCAGTGCGCTCGGACTCGTTTGCATTTTGGCCGAATCACGTTAAACGCGCCCCCCTCGTGACCGGTTGACATATCTTTCCAGATTTCGTATCATTTTATCTCATCCCTATCCCAAATTCTCACCACAAAACAAACTCCTCAAACAAAATGGGTGGTAGGTTTCGGAGCTTTCCTCCCTGCTGCAAAACTAAAAAAATAAAAAGAACACTTTTTTCCATTTGGAGTAACTTTCAAATGACACCCAACACACAAAACTAGCTAGAAAATGGTGGCATTGGTGATGGTGCTGGCTTTTGGTGGGCAAAAGTATCATATTTGGCTTGATGTCAATATCTTATCGAGATGCTAGACATCATGACACCTTGAACAATTTCTATTGAAATCCAAAGGTACATTCATTTAGTAATGCTACATATCGTCATAGAGTCTGCAAGTGCCATGTAACCGTTTTGAAAAATAGTAGGGTCTACTATTAAAAATTAATTTCTTTTCACGTGGATCTCATATTTATTTATTTTTTTCAAAATGATTACATGGTATTTGCACACACACTACTGCAACTATTATTTTTCATTCATTTAATATTTGTATATTCACTTATATTTATGTACTAGGCTTTCCTCAAAGTTTTTATTAAAAAAAATAACCTTGAAGCTTCCACCAAACGAGCATTGACCAATAAAATAGTGTGAAGTACAGCATGTTGATGGTTGGTTGGTTGTTTTATTAAATGACAAGAGACAATGTAACATTAAGATTCACGCATGCAGCCTGCAACACGTTTACAAGTGACACCGTATAGGATAAGGAAGTTGTTTTTTTTTTCAGTTCATTTTCTTGGTGCAGCTAAAAGAGTAATAGATGATAATGAAACAGAAAGATATAACCAAATCCCATGAAATGGCATACTGACATACTTTCATGTCAAATCGACATATATTTGAATTGTCTAGGATTTCTTGTTCAAATTGTTTGCAATTCGAGCAAGGAGTTGGAATATATATATATATATATATATATATATATATGTATATATATGAGAAATCAGGAAAGAACAAGGAAAAAGAACATTAGTTTAGTGTGATCACATTTTACGCAGTAAATATGTAATTAATGAATCGTTAAACACTCCCTTTAATTAGTAACAACTCCAATGAACGGCATACTTTGTCGTGTGTTGACAAATCTGGATAGAGGATGTTACAGAAGCCTTAAAAAAGAACTCTTTATTGAAGAAAAGGCAGTATTCCTTTTTGTGGGGCCAAAAAGTAGGACCGTTGGTTTGAATTGCAAGAAAAAAGCTGAAGCTTCGTTTGTCAAGTATTTTCTTTTTCTTTTCATTAAAAAAGTGGTCGAGATTCGATAAAGCAAGATCTTGATGGTCGAGGAGGATTGATTTTTTTTTTTTTTTTTATTTGAAGTTTTTAATTGGGCTTTCTTCAAATTTTAATTTTGGCTATTCATCAGTTGTTAAAGCCAAAGGGTCTTAAAGAATGCTTGGTATATATCGTCTTTAACAGCCTTTCTCTACTTTTCCAGAAGATGGCCTGCAACCTTTGGTTTGGTGATCAGGCGGGAACCCATCATCCTTGCTTCCAATCTTGGATCGCTTTTGCACGATTAACATAGACCATCTAATTCCATCAAGAAATTAAAGATTATATCAATTGCCACAATTTTGATGGGTTGGTATTTACAAAAGACTATTGTTATATTCACAAACGAATTATACAAAATAATCTTATAAATTGACGTGACTTCATCTGATCTGTTAGATCTATTTTATAATAAAATTAATTTTACAATCTAATGAACCACGTCAAACCACGTCAATTTGTGGGATTGTTTTTGTATATTTCGTTTGTAGCTAGAGTATTTCCCTTTGATACTCTTAGATCAAGTAATTTGCCATTAATTTTCATGATTTTGGCCAGAAACAATTCTAAATACAGATCAAGATTGCAATATATTAAGCAGTTTAATTCCAAAGAGATAACATGTATAATAATCGTTATGATGATCACAAAGATCTCAGGATAAAAACAATCCCACAAACCCAATTTTCGAACTGTGAAATAAAAAGAAGAAAAGCTATCATTTTATCATCTCATGGTGGTAAGACTGACTACAAGTTGTCAATCTAGGAATACCTTCTTCAATGATTTGCAAGGAGAGTGGGATTATTGATGTCCCCATAAAGATAACCAAAACTTATTGTGGGGTAGAATGTATTTTTTTGGAGGAACCCCACAAAGTGGCTGTGAGTGAGTGGGGTCCCTCTAATGATTTCAAACCATCTCTGCTAAACATGCCAGTGGGGTTTGCTGTTATCTTTGTTTCTTTTGGCTGTTTAGCAATCACTTAGGCCTCAAAAGTCAAAGAGTCACCCACAAGCTAATATCGACAATGTCAATTTATCAAATCCACATTGAGATTTCAAAATAAAAAGTATGCATTTAATAAGAGAACAAACAGTTAATATGATAATGTTACTTTATTCAACTAATAATGCTAAAGTCACAGAAAATATACAAAAAGAAAAAAAGTTAATGAACAGTACATAAACAGTAACATTTTTTTTTATATATATATTGCACCCGTGTGCAAAACAATACTCTTATTAAAAAGATTTTTATTATTATTATTATTTTGGATTTTTTAATTTTTCATATGATTTGAATTTCAATTTTTGTGTAACCGTGTGCATGTATTATTAATAACTATTGATTAAGAACTGTTTACTTATCAAGAGTGGCCCAGATAGATGTGGTGATTTAAAGAAAAAAGAAAGAAAGAAAAAAGGAAGATACTGAGACAAAGCAAAGTGAAGATAGAAAGCAGAGCAGGTTAAAGGAAGAGTTAGGCTAATTGTATTAGGACAGTTGGTACGGGTTAGGCATGGAGATTTTCATGGAAACCCAGACCTAAAAGATGTTGGTTTTGGCAATTATATTTTGTATGGCAGCTTAAAATTAATTATGCCAATGCCATGCCATCCAACTTTTTATGTTTGAAAATTAAGATCTGGTTTGAATAGTGAAAGTGTTTCATCTCATCTTATCATTATAATTTTTTTAAATTTTCACATAAAATATAATAAAAAATTCAATTTTTTCAAATCTCAAAACAATAATAATATTAAAAAATAATATTATAACAATATTTTATTTAATTTTCAATTTTTATCTCGACTCACTATCCAAACGACACCTAAGAAAATATCCTATCTCTCTTGTATGGGCATACTGAGACATGGAGAGGTGCACTTCACCAATTTCCATCCATTTATTATTTGCTTCACTTTCCTACCAGAACTATCTTCCTCCACTAACATTGGAATGTAAACTATATTTTTTTCAGCTTAAGTTGTAGTTCAGCCCAAGGCAGCAAATTTCTATTAATCAATTACTTTTAAAAAAAAAATAGTTGTAGTTTAACCTCCCTTGAGTGGCTCAACCCGACTCTCGCCCGTATCCCATCAGCCACCCCGGCGGGAGTGATTAGAGAACTACTATTATTATTGGTCTATGTATATGTATATATAAAGTCATATTTGTATAATATGATCCTAAAATCCTCCACATTGATTTATGCATATCCAAATTTTTAGCTACTTATGAACAATACTTATCCAAATTTAGATAACCGCTATTCATCCTACAAATCATATTTTAATCATTATTTCTCTCTCCTCCCACTCTCTCTCACAATCTTTCATTTTCTCTCTCCTTCAAAAACACAACAAGCCTTCACTTGCACATTCATTTTATTATTATAATATATTATATATTTTTTTTTCATTTTATTATATTTTTAATATAATATATAAAAAAAATATTTTTTATTATTACATTTGTATTATTAATGTCAAATGTATGTAGTGGATGGTAATTGTAAAATATATATAAAAAAATTGATTTTAGCAAAAAATTAATAATAATATTTTATTATTATTTTGTCTCAATTATGCATAAGTCAATGTGAGAATTTTGCTTGAATGGCAAAGTGGATATGTAAAAGAGGTGATTTTACATATGCATATGTATAAACCAATGTTAATGCTCTAATGAGAGTGGTTTTCCAATCACTCGGTGTGTAAGCTGGACGGATGCCAACCTTTTAGAGAGGTGGCTTACCCTCTCCCATGCAAGGAACGGTAGCTTTCTTATTACAAATAATAAATATAGATAAAAGTTACTATTGGGAGCATCCATTTACACACATGATGTGGCATCATCTAGACCACACATCTCCTCAAATGAGTGTTGGGAACAATCAATTAGAAGCAGCCACGCAATGAGTGCAAAGTGTGTACTGCTATAGTGGCTTTCTCTAGCATTACTCAAAACTTATTTTAAAGAGTTAAAACCAAAGGACCATTTTTATATTAGGTTTTCCAGTTTTTTTTCCTTCATTTAAATGAACATTGTATGAAAATAAATAACATAAATATATGTGGAACGAGTAATATTATATATAATTTTAGGGTGGACAAACAAACGCATAACAAAAAAAGTATAGTTTATCATAAAAAATTCATTTTTTTTATATAAATATAATATTTTTTTAAAAGAAAAGAGTACATAAAATTTGTTTGGATTTAAAGATGAGTTGATATGGTTTTAGATGAGTTGAATAAAATATTATTAGAATATTATTTTTAATATTATTATTATTTTAGAATTTGAAAAAATTGAATTGTTTATTATATTTTGTATGAGAATTTAGAAAAATTGTCATGATGAGATGAGATGAGTTAAGATGAGTTGAGGTGAGTGTCGAATCTAAAAGGCCTTAAATACTTTAAGATTTCGTTTGGTTACACAAATGAGATGAGATGAAAATTGAAAGTTGAATAAAATATTGTTAGAATATATTTTTTATTTTATGATTTAAAAAAATTAAATTATTTATTATATTTTATGTGAGAGTTTGAAAAAATTATAATAATTAAATGAGATTCTAAAACTATATAAATGAGGGGCATGTATCACGAAATCCATCTAATGCTCATAAATGATGACGTGGGGATACATCTAATAATAGCACGAAGCAGACATTCTCCACTAACGTTAGTGTCTTTCTACGTAATTCCACCATTTATGTTTTTGGATAATTACGTAGTTTTAATTACTATAATTATTAAAATAGTTTTTATTTATTTTTTAATAAATCCATATATATTAATATTCTTAGATTTTTTTGTTTCTCGTGTTTTCAGTTTTCAACTTTTAATTACTTTAATCATTACCTCACAATTTCGTCATTACACTTGCATAATTCACGCGACATCAGTACAAACGTTGGAATAAGACGTATTTATGTTAAACTTATTTTATAATAAAAATAATTTTATAATTCATTAATTTATAATTTTATTTTTACAAAATTACTTTCGGGCTAAAGATTTATCATACTTTTTGTACCAAAATAGAAATAGGCTAGCTTAAGTATCTGGAGACTATATACAAGATAACATACATAATTAAAGTTAAAAAATTGAATAAAGTATTGTTAGAATATATTTTTTAATATTATTTTTGTTCTGGGATTTGAAAAAGTTGAATTGTTTATTTTATTTTGTATTGGAAGTTAGAAAAGTTGTAATGATTAGATGGGATGAGATGAGATGAGATGTTTTTCCAAAACAAACGTATAAAGTCTTGCAAGAAAGAAACTTTTCTCCTTTTTTTTCATAACTCATCTCCACTCATTTATTCTCATATTATCTAATTATTAAAATTTTTTTAAATTTTCATACAAAATAAAATAAAAAAATTTAACTTTTCAAAATCTCAAAATAAAAATAATATTAAAAAAAATATTATACCAATATTTTATTTAACTTTTAACTTTTATTTCAACTCATCTCATATCATTTTATCCGATGAGGACTTCCAATCTTTTAAATTCTTTTCTTTCTATATACACTATAGAAGGCAAATGGGTGGCATTTCCGCACTACTAAAATATACACAAGGGAAATTATTTGCACTATTTTAGAGCATACATGTCTCGTACACTTTTTTTTTTTTTAAATGAAAAAAACTAAGACCCAATAAAATATTTATTTTTTTAAAGGAAGTACACGACATTTGTATATTTTAAAATTGTATATTTTACTCTATAGAAAATAGAAAAATTATATTCATCATCCTCACACACAACACAGCACACTTTTTTTTTTCTCTTACCAAATGTTTGATATATAGATGATGAGAAGAAAAATTCAATAAGATTAAGAAAAATAAAATAAAATAAAAATTAAAAAACTTTAAAAAATAAAAAAAATATGGTGTATCTAGCAAAACTAAAAAAATACCCTTAGGCCCTTTCCAACTAACTGGAAGCTCAACCATCTTCTCAAGCACAATCCATGTTAGCCCGACTTCGGTGAAACAATTATCCAATACGGTATAAATTCGGTCCGAGTAAAAAAAAAAGTGCCTTTTGGTGGTTACATTAAGGAAATGGGCCTTTTGCTTTTATCACATTTAAAAAATAAATAATGAAATTTACGTACTCAAGTATTATGAGCCCATTAATATGGATGGGCCTTATATATTAGCCGATTGACATAGTATAATGCCCACTTACGCTTAAAAGTTTTTTGGCCTGTTTAAATCACATTTTCTCAACGTTTGTGCTAAAATTCATGTTTGTGGTCTAATGCTTTAAATATTTATGTCATGATTTATGTAAGCGTCACGTACTCATTTTAAAAAAGAGTGAAATCCATCATTAAATAAATTAGTTAAGAATCTAGCATTAAAACAATAAAAATAAATAAAATCACTTAAGTACTTTTTACTTGGTGGCTTAATCATATCTTATAGATAGTGAGTCACTAAGTGATTGCATTTAATATGAATCTCTTTTGTATTTTGGACTCTAGCAAGTCTAGGGATATCCAAAATAGCATGTTTTTGCTTTCTCAAGCTTGTTGGATATTTTGTTTTGATGTTCTTAGCTTTTTGAAACCCTATTAAAATTTTTATATTATCTGCCATGAAAATATTGAGAGGGAACCAACTATAAAGGTTAATTGAGAATTCAGGTTCGGCTTGAATAGTTGAGGCAATTTCTAAGCCTACTTGTGTGAATCTTGCTATGGATAAGCCCCATCTTGAGTTTTTGGTAGCATTTAAATTGTGGTTTTTGTTTTTCTAGACAAATTTTAAGGGTAAAAAACCCTAGTATTTTGGGGGTTTTGAACGTCCAACCTTGAATCCTATGGTCCCAAACGATCAAGGATAGTGCCATTTGACCATAAGACCATTGGCAACATTTAAATAGTACTTGTCTTGATATAAAACCAATGACTTTGTAGATAACATTGCAAAGGAATTTCCTATATATGATATGGATGAAAAGGTCACTATCATTAAATTGCTTGCTCTTACTACATTTTATAATGTTAGTGGAATATGTGAACATGTCAAGAACTCATTGTCAAATTTATGGAAATCTACAAAGAAAGTATTTAGGTACTTGCAAAGCACTGCATGTTTTATGCTGACATATAAACGATATGACATTCTTGATATGGTTGAATATTCTGATATCGATTATGTTAGTTATCCATATGAAAAAATATACTTCTTCTTATATTTATGTTGGTAGACGATTTCTTTTTTATCAAAGTGTCAATCAAACATTCACAACTTCTTTGACAACATAGGCATAATATATAGAATATATATGATTGTGGTATTTTATATCTGGGTTGGGTATCGTTTATATCTCATTTGAAAACCATTGAAGATCTATTGTGATAGTTTTGCAACATTTGCTATCTCTCAAAAGGATACCACATTCATGCTCCAAACATATTTGTAATAAAGAGTTGAGGGGCACTCTTAGTAGGCAAGCCCCTTACCCTTTGTCTTGCCAAGCAATAACGCCTAGTATTACTCTAGGCGTTATGCTTGTGGGGAATGAATGTTGGTCTTTTAAGGAAGGAAAGTTACCATGAAGCTCTTTTTAAAAAACTCAGTCCCTTCCCTCGTCCCAATAAGTGTCTTGTGACTGACCTTTATCTCTCTAAACAAAACATCTAGGGTGTGGGTATTTTGAGTGTATCTTTAGTTTATCTATATATAACACTCAATCATTGTGTGGAGAAGAATGCGGATCGATAGAGAATTGGTAAACTGGATTCACTTGTGGAACAACTATAAAAACTAAGTTTCAAGTGTTTTTTTTTTTTTTTGTCTGATGTAAATATTTTTCTTGAGTCCTAACATTGGTATCAAAGCATGATCTGTTCTTCCCCGTGAAATATATGCCTCATTTCTTTCTCATCCGAGTTTACATTCATGAATAAGCCTATGTTTGTTTTTCATTTTTTATGAACTAATATGAATTAGTTCCTCTGTAAATAATGTTTTTACAAACGCTAAGATTGGCCTATTAACCATTTAGGAATTGCGCACCAGACATACCAAAGCACATGGCACCAAGAGGTATAGTACGCACTAGGTGCGGTGCGTACTAGGAGGTGCACCGGGCACCAAGGTACCACAAGCACTTAAGGGTGTTGATGTACCAAGAAAGCCGGGCCATACCATATAGAAACAGTTGTGGCAGGCGGCGCTTCACACTGCGGTGATTTTTCTTCTTTATGACCACTATTTATATGACCATTGCCATGAAACTAGACGAAGAAGATGAATTTTTTTGTGTCTTTGCACTAACTGGGTTATTGGGCTAACTTGTTGATAAACTGACCAATTTTGTGTCTTGTTAAAAAAACAAAAAGGCTTTAGACTGTTTCCATGAGGCCCATTATCTGGGCTTGGCTCATTTTTATGAAAAAATGTGGGCATCTGCCCCACACGGGGCACACTCCGTGTAAAAAAAAAAAAAATGATGTGCAGTGTGTGCTGGTGTGGGGCAGATGCCCAGAATTGCTCCATTTTTATTGAAGACATGACAAATACATGGAACAAAAGGCATCCATGGGTTTTCTTGGACAGCTAAGTGCACCACTGGGCTATTACCTTGCTTTGTTTTAGGTGGGACAAAAATATTTTATTTCTTATCTATTATACTGAAAAAAAATTTTTTTGATTATTACAAAATTTTTGGCATAATTATTTATTCTCATATATTACTATTTTTTTTTATCTATGTATTCTATGTTACTACGTGAGATTACTTATTTGATTTGAAATTACATGTGATTTTTCTTTTTTGTGAATTGATAACATGTGATTATGAAACTATTTTGTCACAAAGTTTTTTAGGTTATTTCTTTTTTAGCCTTCAAATGTATTTAGATTGATACATAGTGGGATTATGGTTGAGACATTGGATTTTATCTTCCATACAATTTAAATTTGTGCAAAAACTACGTTAAAAATTAATAATAAGACATTATGGCACACGAAATAATTATAAAGCCTAGTGAATTTTCGATCTTGCAACTTGTCTTAATTGCTTTTCCTTTACTTGGATTGACATTGTAAATTTAAGTGTGTGATATCTTATTTGTGCCTTTTCATGGTGAAATGACATCTACAAGTATTGTTGTCGACTTGAATAAATGAAAGAAATTGGATAGGGAGAACTATGACATTTGGTATCACAAGATTCAATATGTGTTGAATGAGCCTAAGAAAGGGGACTCATAACAATATCGAAGGATCGTGAAACCTTTAATTGGCTCAAAAAAGATTGATGTACATGTTTTACCATGTTAAGCAGCATGCACAATGATATTATCAGTAAGTTTGAGGAGTATAACACTGCTTATAATTTGTGGCAAGCACTAAAAGTAAAATTCTGGGGAACATCGGCCATGAGGTTCCACATGTTGACCATGAGGTTTAACTCCTATAAGATGCTCTCTAAATACACGATAAAGTAGTATCTTAGAGCGATATCATTCATGAACTGTAATTTGAACAATGAGCAACAAATTTAGGCAATGATACGCTTGCTACCCAAATTTTAGAAAATAATTAGTCAGAATTAGACACACAATGAGAACATCAAAACATTTGATGATGTGCCACGTTACATAAAACTTGAGGCTAAGCGCTTAGAAGTTGTTAAGCCCACACATTCAAGCTATGTGGCTGAGTTTGGCTCACGCAAGGAGTTTGGATCCAAACGCAATAACACCAAGATTAAGGTAGCTACTAGACATGTGTAGAAGTGGTCAAGATCTTCTAAGCACAACAAAAGAGGGAAGCGTTGGAAAAAATAAGTCCAAGCTAGACTTCTTCAATTGTGAAAAGAAATGTCATTTTGCACGTGACTATACTATGCCGAAGAAGGTATAATTTGACTATTCTCTTTTTGTTTATGTAACAAGGCATGTGATGGTTGCTCACTTATGTCCTTTGTGGACTATTGATTTAGGAGCAACCAAGCAGATAACAAGATATAGAGTCAAATTTGTGGAGTATTGTCGGATTCTAGTTTGGAGTCGTGATATCACCAAGTTGGAGAATGGAGCTAGCATAGAGGTGTTGGGAGTTGATACCTACGATCTAGACTTGTGAGGTGGTCGCACTTTATTGCTCCCTGATATGTTATACGCTCCAAAAATTTGACGAAACTTATTTTCCATAGTTACTTTAGTTAGACTTGATTTATTTATTTTGTTTGGAAACAATGGTGTTCTATCTATTTGGACAATATTTTTTTCTGGTTATACTTTTCTTTTAGACGGTTTTATGATAACGACTTTGGATTATTCAAATGTGAATGAATCTACTAATTTTCTTTTTGAATATGATAATCTAGATTCAAATAAATGGTGAAGCTTGGTCATATTATTTAAGAAAGGATGATAATGTTAGTTGGAGAATGCCTTATAGAGACAATCTCGCTAAAGTCACATTGCTCGCATGTGAACATTTTTTTTAAACTTCAATCCATTCCATCGTCCCACTAAGTGTCTTGGGAGTTACTTGTATTCTTTCTAAACCAAACATCTAGGGTGTGAGTATTTTGAGTGTCTCTAATTTATCTACGTAAAACATACGCACCGTGTGGAAACAAGCTCAGATCAATCGGATATTGGTAAACTGGATTTACTTCATGTGGAATAACTACAAAAGTAGATTTCTAACAATATGATATAAAAATATCCACATGTAATAGAGAACTCTTTTGGATCTTATATTTATATTGGTTATTTCTACTAAGCACATTAGTTGACCCATTAACCAATAGTTTAGTGAAAGTTTTTGGGAGCATATGACTCGTAGAATTATTATTCTTTTATTTATGAAGCTACCGGGAATTATTAAGAAAACTATGAGTAAAAGGGCAACTCTAGAAGCAAAAAATAGAGGAAATACTCACAATATTTTTTTAGTGTTCATGGCATGGCTTAATGAATAGTGAAATATTGAACAGTGTAATGAGCAATAACAATATTGTGCAGATTCCATCTTTTTGCCCTTGAGATTACCCGTACTTGATCATTACTCTTATTCATATTGTTAATTATTATTTATAAGAGTTATTCTATTTGGAAGCCGATGTGCAAAGCACACCCTCCATTTTATTGACATGAAAATATTTGATTTGTAAGAGATTTTAATTTTAATTTTTTCTAACAAGTCAAGTCTTGTCATGTTAATACAATAGAGGATATACTTTGCACACCAGCTTTTAAATAGGAGTTTTCTATTTATAATGTCATATATTATTATGTGCAACTTTTGTTACTCATGGCATTATTGATAACAAGATATGAGATCGTTTGTTTTAGTTTATATTTAACGCTTGCCTAAGTCACATGGTTGATGAATATTATGCATGATAACCTGACCTAGTAAGCTGAATATATCACTCTTATGAATGAAAACCTATGGAAGAGAAGTAGTTATATACTCTTTGCACAAATACCATTTAAAACCTTATAGCAATCTTATAGAAATAGAAGAAATCAACATTGTGTTGGACATGGAAGATGAACCCACCACCTTCTTCTTATCCAATTGCTATACTTATGTCTTTATCATTATTCTTCAATGATTCGACATAATATCTTTGTTTTAGGATTCTTGGGAATCCAACACAAATTACAAGCAGTTCATATCGACATACAAAGCTATCCTAATTTATATGTTCTTTCGATGACCAAATTACCAACACCTGTGCCTATTGAGCTTTTCTTATCACACTAAACATCACTGTTTTCCTAGTTTATCTGAAAGCCATTTAAATATCCATAAAGATTTCTCAAATAACACTTACCTAGAATGCTAATGTAGTTTCAATGATTTTGCTATCGATTATTTTCTCTTTCTTTGCTCTGTTTGCTCACCTTTGGTAAGATAGAAAGCTTTTGAAATAAGGGAAGAGTTGATTACTAAAGCTTGGTGTTACAACAGTTTATTAAAAAATGGAAACCACCGGTTGTTTTCATTGGTTAAAATCATTTTGGCTTCCTCAAAGCTTCTTCATAACTTTCTTTGAGGTGTTGAAGGGAGAAATAGTGAGATTATTATTGTTGAGACAGTTTTCTACCAATTTATCACCACTATAGAGCCACATCGTAGACCACATGTGAAACACAGAGAAGATATCGAGTGATCCCAATGAGGATACCTCTAATGCTTAAGTTAGAGGATGATACTAGTGTTTCTGTAGAGTGTATTCAATGAATAAAGTTTTACTTGCAAGGGTATTTATAGAGAATGAAATACGTAATTTAGAAAAGGTAGCCCATCAAAGTAGATTTCTCAAGGCAAGTGTCATCCCGATATAGGCCTCTTGGCATGGGATCACTTGTTGGAGCAACTCTCTTGCAAGAGGTGTCCTACTAGTCAATTGGACAACAAACTTTTTCTATTGTCTAGCTGCAATCCTCACCTCGAGATATTTCATCAACATCCTTTTTCCTCGGAATATGCCTTGCAAATTATCTGGAGAGCATCCTTCAACACATGCCCTCTCACACGCTCTGCTTTAATCGTCTCATATGTCTTTTCTTGTTTGCACTACATTTTTCATACTTGATCCCATCACAGAGAAGAAGGCATCAATCCAAGTGCGACATCCACCATTCTTTTGCGCTAAAGCAATTGAGACCGTATCTAGTTTTTCTGGTATTGAAGTTGTTCCAAACGCCACAAAGGATTTCTCGGATGTTGGAGTTTCTCAGGTTTCCAAGTAGTTGGACTATACCTGAGAATGAATGAATTGTGAAATCATGTATGCAGGGCAACAAGATTTTCAGTTCATGCACCCAACTCGTGATACTCTTTTACTTCTCGGTAGGTGGCGAAGAATGCAGCTTGGGGATGTGCCCCTTAAATGAGTTAAAGGAAAATCATTTATAATATAAAGAAAATGTTGAAACCTAAAATCTTGACATTGGCACATTTGTGATTGTTAGTAGTGGGTACCCTATGATCCATGTTGTGTCTACATGGGTGGGGAAGTTGCAAGTAGTTAATTCACTCCCCACAACTAAGAGTTAATTAACTCTCCACCACTAGCACTTCACTTCAGGAAAATTAATTAACCACCCATAGAAAACTCTATAAATGAGAGTTTTACGTCCGTTAATTATAAGAGAGTGAAAAAGTAAACGTACAAAAAAGGCTCTCCTCTCTCTACAATTTCCTAGAGCAATCATCTTGATTAGCTCTTGATCTTGAAGTGTAGAATTATTTTAGAAAACTCTAGTAGCCTCCTAAGCGATGTAGAGGTATAATCACAACAAAGTGAAGTGGACTGTAAGACGAACAAAGATCCAGACTTGTGGGAATTACGCGCTACTTGAGGTCATTCAAATTAATCTTATTTAACATCGGTATCAGAGCCTATATTGCTTGTTGTCACCCATATGAATATGATTCCATGTTGTTTGACGCTTTAGAATGAGTTTATAAGCATGTAATTGATGATCTGTCATGATTGTTAAAGTTTCAGATTTTTTATTAGAGGCTATTCTATGACATGTTTGAAGTCGAATTATCTACATGAAAACATTTCTTATAATGTCAAAAATATGTCTTTTAAATTTGGTGAAATCTCGTTGCATGTAGAGGGATCCAAAACATTGATTCTAAAGTTAATGTTCAGACAGTTAATTTGAGCCAAATTTTAACACACCAAATGTTTTTTTTTTCTTAGAAATGAATTTTATATGGTTATAAATTTGGCTTCATAAGTTTTAATTTGACATAATACGCTTAATTTGAACTTAATATGAGTAAGTTATGGTTAATTGAAAATGGATGGCCGAAATCGAGAAAAACTAGAAAATTGGGTTAGGGAAGAAAACGATGAACACTAATTTTTACCTGTCCCACTCTCGCTCTCGGAGAGTGTGATCCACCCTAGCACTTTGATTGCGTTGTTGCTCACGATATAGATTCACTCACGATATAGACTCACATATCGATTAGGATGAAATAACTTTGTGTTTTCACATCCAAAAATACCATAAACGTCGAAGATGATATACACTCTTCGTCGCGGCAAGTAAAGCAGAGAGGCAAGACAGTTTCTTGAGCCAAAATAATGCCCACATGCAGAGAGGCGCTTGGGGGAGAGTGTCACGGATTTTAGTGTTCCTTTTTTTTTTTTTTTTTTTTTTTTTAAATCTCATGTGGCATGTGTATTCTTGTTTGGGTTTACAAAAAATGATTAAATTAATTTTGGACACTTGTCATGCTTCTTCAAATCTAATTTTTTTTTATGTTATATGAACAAATTATTTGTGAATGCATATAATAAATTGTTATTATTAAAAGCATATCCACATCAAGGGCAGATAAAGGGTAGGCAGCCTAAGGCTCCAGAAATATTAAATAACTTAAAAAAAAATGAATGATTTGAAATCTACCATGTACGTTGTTGGGAGGAATAGTGAAAGCTTTTATTGCATTGGAATACGGAAGAGTTGATTTGATATGATTAATTCATTGAAAATTTAAAAAAACTAAAGAAAGTAACTTTCTTTGGTACATCATGTAACAAAAGACTTCTGTCAATTTATTGAGTAATGCTACATACAGCTGTGGAGTGCGTAAGTATCGTGCAGTCGCTTTAAAAAAGAGTGAGGTCTACTATTAAAAAATTAATTTTTTTTATGTGGGTCCCATATTTATTCACTTTTTTCAAAGCGACTACACGGCGCTTGCACACTCACGACTGCAAGTATCATTTCTCCAATTTATTTAAGGAGCAGATCATGTATATTGTTTGGTTTCCCAACACATAAAACTTTTATTCAGTCAATAAAAATAAACAGAAGATTTTAGTTTAAAAAGATAACAAATAGATTGAGCAGTCGACTTTTTCTCTCCCGTTCTTCATTCTCAAATTGCTGACTACACATTTTTGCTCCATTATTCAACCTTATTGATCTCATTTGATATTATTGTCACGGTACCAAGTTCTATTATTCTAAACTTTATATTTTTCTTTGTTCATTTGTTAATTGATATTGAAATAATTTTGTTTATAGTTATTTCTGGTAAGTTTATTTATTTTATTTGTATGGTTTTTAAATATGTCTAATAGAAAGTATAAATCTAGATATGAAAAGCTTAAAAAAAAAAATTGATTCAATCTAAAAAAAAGTAGCCCTTGATAAATTTGTTATTAATAGTAGCCAAATTTTAGGTTAAAAGTATTAAAAGAAGTTTTGCAAATAGATACTAGTACTCCCATAGAAACATTTAAAAAGTTATATTTTTTTCAAATGCATGCATTGCTTATAAAATAGTATTGACAATACCTGTAACCGTTGCATAAAGAAGTTTTTCTAAACTAAAATTAATAAAATCATATTTACATTTGATTGTGTCACAAGAATGATTAGTACTCCGTTTGGGGTACTAGAATATTATAAGAATATTTCATTACTATTCATTATTTTATCATTACTCTTCACATATTTTTTATTACTATTTATTACTATTCAATTTTCTATCACTACTTTTTTACTATTATTCACAAAATATCTAAAATTATCTTACTAGCCAAACACAACCTAAATGGATTGGCCATTTTCTCTATTGAAAATAACATATTAACAAATATTGAGTATAAAAATTTGTTAAGTAATTTACTTATAAAAAAAAATTGTTAAATAATTTTGCATCTCAAAAGGATAGAAGAATGATTTTTAAATAAATTATTTTTTGTATATAAATTATTTAATTATCTTAAAAGGCCACATCTTTAACTTTCACCTAAAGCCCCATTTTATATTGAGCCGGCTTTGGTCCATGTTGAGAATATATGTCCCTACATCTGATGATCTATTAAACCATTTTCATTAGTTGAGAATATGGATTCTCTATCCATTGAACCATCATGCACACTACTATGATTAAATGTTTGAGTTCATTGTTAGTTTTTTTTATTAAAATGGATAGAAATAGCATTGGTAATTTGTTATACTCATGTGTAATGAATGCATTTATTTTTATGTGAATGGATAAGGTGTAACTTATAAATATATCGTGACATGACATCCCTATTTATTTATTGATTTCCTAGAAGATTCGTTGAGGATTTTGTTCGAAAATGTAATATTGGAAATGTATTTTATTATTGAGACTAAGTAAATAAATGTGTTTCACGTATATCAATATACTTTAAGGTCACCTTAACATGATGCACCAAATTACCAATGAGGTTTCGAGTGGAGCCTATGTGCAATGTGTTTAGCGCAATAATTATGAAATTTTCATATTTGATGAATGAATTATATGTGCATGAGTTTTGAGTTTTTTTTTAAGACCATTCTATAAATTTTATTCAAAATTAATTAGATATGATATTTTGACTTATATAGTGCGAGATGATTATTAACTTTTCACGAATTTTTTTTATCTCACTATGTAGAAAGGAATTCTATGGTCTAGTTGGATTTTGGAATAAAATTAAATGTGTGATAATATCAATCTCGCACAAAAAATGTAGTGATAATGACCTCTAATAATGTAGTACTAACTTACTAAAGGAGATAAATTAGATGAGACCAACTATCACATGTGGTATAGGAAAATCTAATATTTTCTTAATGAACAAGAGGTCCTAGAAAATCTGTCCCACCTTATGATACCACTTGAAGAAGGGAATAATTTCCAACATTGTTGTGATATGGAAACCTATCAGGCTTGGATAAAAAAAGATCGGTGAGCGTGCTTTACCATACTTACTAGCATGCATAATGATTTTATTGGTGAGTTTGAAAGCTGCCAAACTATTCCAGATATGTGGAATTAGTTGAAAATTGCATATCGGGGAACATCAACTACTAGGCTCCATGCTCTCACTTTAAGATTTGAGCAGTATGTTATGTACCCTAAGCATACCATGATTGAGCATTTGAGGTTGATATCTATCTTGATTCGTGATCTAAAAGTTGCTGGCAAAATCTCACTGATGAACAACAAGTTATCATTGTGATACTTATGGGAACCAAGGTGGGCCTAGTCTTAAAGATATGTTGCAAGTTCCAGATGGGCCAATTACAAGTTCAAGAGCTTAATGGATGAAGGTTCAGTTTTGATTAATTTGATAAGTTATGGAAAGGGCAACAACATTACTTAAAGACTTTGGGCACTTGAAGGCTTTCAACTTGTTTAATTCATTTAAAAGACTTATTTTATTAGTTTAGAATAATTGAATTTATTATGGGAAGCACTTAAGGGGGCCTATGCAAGGGCATGTTGGGAAAGTTATTATTTCTTATGAACTAGGATTTTTGGAAAGGCCTTGTATTTTGACCAATGACTTATTTGGAAAGTTACTTTTTAGGAACTAGGGTTTGGTTCACCATCCATTGACTTGGTTTTGGCTTTCTTGGGGGGTTTCAAATTGATTGTGGGTTCAAGGGATTTCATTCCCGCGGGTTCATTTCATTTGATATTCAAAGCAAGGTTTCCAATCAGAGCTGATTCTATCTTTTAATTATTGTATCTTTAATTTTGATTCTAGGGCTTCATTGTTCTAGGGTTGCAAAAAAAAAAAAAAAAAAAAAACAAAAAGTAGGCTGCCGAAATTTTAGGGTTTTTGGTTTGGCTGAAATTTGCATCACCTAGGGTTTCAAAATTCTAGGGTTTTCTGCATCTCTAAGTTTGTCAATTGATTGGAGTGTTGTTCCATTGATTTTCTTCTATTTCATTGTCAATTCTTGTGTGCTTTAATTCAATTGCATGATTTTCACAATTGAGTATTGCTGTTTGTGATTGAATTAGAGAAAAGAAAAGAAAAGAAAAGAAATGAGTAGAGATTCTATTTTTGTGGTTGTGGATAGATTTATAGAGTTTGCATATAATAGGACCATGTATACTACCACTTTATATTCTCCTTTTGAAATTTTTTATAGACTTAATCGATTTACTTCTTTAGATTTAATGCCTTTACCTGTTGATGACAGGAGTAACTTGGATGGATTTTTTGAGATACATTCCCGCGGGTTCATATCAGATACGATCTTTGCCCAAGCCAACATGGAGGCAAATGAAGTTCTTTTTAACACATCATATTAAGATTTTTGTTGATATATATTGCCATTTGGAACAAGAGATGGAGCACATAGATGCGCACCGTAGTATTCTTTTTATTTCTCAAGCTGGGAAGCGCAAGTCATTCAGGCCTAAGTGCAACCAACATGGGAGATTTACCGGAGCGTCATATAGTCTTGGGTCAAGAGATAGAAACGTAGCAAAATGTCGTAGATGCAAGAGTGCTGGCAAGGACAAGTTCAAATTGAAATGCTATAATTATGAAAAAGTGGAACACTTTAATTGTGAGTGCAGAGGTGAAGAATTTATCCACTAAACACAAGTCTCTCATTACTTATGTTTTTTCACATTTTTATTGCTCAATCAATTCCTGAATGGATTGTAGACACATGAACAACCAAACATGTAGCTTGAGATTGAGTTAGATTCATAGATTATAGAAGAATACCAGATGGCAGACAGTACGTTATATTAGCACCTACCAACTCAAGATGCATTTGGGGTGCTTGTTACTTCTTCATGATGTGTTTTATGCACCTGGTATTCAATGTAATCTATTTTCAGTTATATCTATGTTGAAACTTCATTTTATTTTTCACTTTGATGACCCTCATTTAGACTTTTATTTGGATAGGGTTTTGTATGGACATGATTTTCTTTCGAATGGTTTCTTTATGTTAGATTTAGATAATTCTTCATTTTCTTTTATAACTTCAAATTATGATAATATTGTTTGTAATTCATTGAATAACATGCTAGACTAGGTCACATGGAAAAAAATATAATGACTAGACTAGCTAGAGAAGACCTATTGGGGTCTCTTGCTAATATAAGTCTACTTGTGTGTGAGTCTCGTTTAGCTAGGAAGGCTTGTAGAAAGTCTTTCGGAAAGGCTCATAGGGCATCTTATCCTTTAGATCTAGTCCATTATGATATTTGTGGACTTATGAATGTGAAAGCACGCCATGGTACCTCTTATTTTCTCACATTTATAGATGACACTCATGTTTCAGTTATATCTATCTGATCTCTCATCGCTTTAAAGCATTAGACTACTTCAAGCTTTTGTGGCTGACGTTCGTAGTTAGAAAAAAAGGAATTTAAAAATTCTACAAACTGACCGGGGTCATGAGTACTTATCTAAAGAATTTGATGGATTATGTGAGGAAAAAGGGGATACGCAAGCAATTAAAGATTCCTGGTACACTACAACAAAATGATGTTGTGGAAATAAGAAATTGTACCTTATTGAAAATGGTTTGATCAATGATGGTACGAGCTAACCTGCCAATATTGAGATTTTTGAGTTGTAAGAACTTGAAGGAGTCACACTATCTTTTGGTGATGGTGGATAATTATCACATCATAGAATCTCAAAAAATAGTGTGAATGACTTGCCTCCTAGTGGGAGTGTACCACTAATATGAGTGTGAATTTTTCATATGTGCTCCGTGTGACTTTGATGAGCCTGCATCTTATAAAGAAGCACTAAGTTCACTTGTTTCAAATAAATGAATGGCTGCTATGAGAGATGAGATGAGTTCTATGGCAAAGAACTAAATTTGGGAGTTAGTTGATCATCCTCTTGGACGCAAATCTATTGAAAACAAATGGGTTTTAAGAATTAAGCATCAGATAAATTGATCAATTGACAAGTATAAGACCCGACTCATGGCGAAAGGCTATGCCCAAAGAGAGGGAATATATTATGAAAAAACATTCTTCCCTATGGTGAGATTTGCTTCCATTCGCCTCATTCTAACTATATTTGCACATATAGATTTGGAACTTTTCTATATGAATGTGAAAACTGTATTTTTCAATGGAGAACTAGATGATGACATCTATATAGACCAACTTATTGGTTTTGAGGTTGAGGGACAAAAGGATAAAGTATTCTAACTGAAACATTTCATTTATAACCTTAAACAATCGCTAGTCAATGGTATTTCAGATTTCATGAGGCCATTACTTCAATTGGCTTTGAGATGCTAGAAGAAGACCATTGTGTGTATGTCAAACGTATAGGGAAGAGTTATCTAATTTTATCTCTGTACATGAATGACATTTTCTTAGCTGCAAATGATATGAAGATAATTGTCGCCACAAAATAGTGATTGTTCCCTACTTTTAAATGAATGACATGGATAAGACAAATTATGTGTTGAGAGTTAAAATTCAAGAAATCGATCTAGAAAGTTTATTGGTTTGTTTCAAGAAACTTACATTAAGAAGATTTAGAATGACTCTATATGCATAACTCCAAATCCATAGACACTCCAATTAAGAAGGGTTATACATTGAGCCTAGATCATTGCCCTAAGAATGATGAGGAAAACAAAGAGATGATCAGAGTTCCTTATGCAAGTGCAATTGAGATTTTGATATACGTTATGTTATGTACACGACTTGATATTTATTTTGCAATTTGATTGGTTAGTCATTTTCAGAGTAACCCAAGACATATTCATTGGCAAGCAGTTGAGAAGATTTTTCAATATCTTTGTGGGACAGCAGACCTCGTTCTTTGCTATCAGGGTGAAAACATGAGAATGAAATTTTGTAGCGACTAGTGATAAAGATGAGTGTTAACCCACGACAGGTTATTCATTTATGCTTAGTAGGGAGTTGTTTCTTAGCGTAACAAGAAACAATCATTCATTGTTGTCCATGATGAAGTGCAGAGTACATTACTTGTTTAGCAGCTATACAAGAGATTGTTTGGTTGAGGAGATTTCTTCAGCGCTTAGAGGTAATGGCTCTTGCAAATGAAGTCGTTAAGATATACAATGATAGTATGACAGTTTTGACATATGCCAAAGATCTCAAATACCATGCCAGAACTAAACACATAGATATACATTTTTACTACATTCGATATGTTGTTGCGCGAACTAAGATAATCCTACAACATATCTCTACTAGGAAGATTGATCCTCTTACAACTAATAGTAGAAATGTTTTCCAAACTCATGTTAGGAGTTTGGACTTCATCGAATTTGATATATGTTATATTAAGTATAATTTAGACTTTATTGTACATTTGACATTATTAGTATCTATTGCATCGGTGAGATTGTTGTGTTTATTTTATATTATAAGTTAATTGATATTAAGTGAAAAATACACATTATAAATATGTCACTAGGAGAATATCAGTCCACTCACATGGATGATCACTTTGGCGCTTGAATAGCGAGCAAGTAAACATCTTAATGCTTTGGGAGCATTCAAGATAAATTTAAAAAACGTTGCTTTAACTTGGCTGAGATGAGACTTTCAAGAGTTGTTTATGAACTATTTGCATAACTTCATAAAGTTTGGTTAAAGTGAAATGTAAGATCTTAGAAATGAGCCACTTTGTGACGACTAAACTAAGATTCCAACGTCATTTGAATGTGACAAGCCCAATTGAGTGGTAATTCTGCCATAACATATATTCATGTTGTATGTGCTATAGATGACCATATTAGGGAGTGATTGGATGAATCCCTGCTCCATCACTATGTGAGTCCTAATAGATCAATAAATGATCTATTCCTACGCCCTTGAACATGGAAGTACGTAATGGGATGAAGATTTAATGTTGCTACTTTAGCATGTTCTCTTGGGCCACGAATTATACGGTCTCATGGAGCATGTCTAGGAAAACAGTCAAATTTAGTTGAATTGACATGAGTGTCTAGAGAAGATCATTTAGATTCTTGTTATTTTATGTATCATAGCCCGAGCAATTATGCCATTTTGACTCGATATAATCATGAGCATATTATAAAATGTGTGGTCAAGAATTACTTTAAGTTATAAATATGAATGTTCACCTGACTTGACACACCCAAAAATACCCTTTCGACTCGACCAGAACAAGGGCCATTCCGTTTAGCCACTACCCGATTAGCCGACCCGAAAATACCTTCGAGAGATCGGGTGTTCCGACCGGACCCCTTTTTTTAAACATTTTCTAAAAATTTTATTTTAATATAAACAAAATATATCTTATATATAATAAGTGCAAATATAGACGACTTTGGTTCATTATTTTTTTCATTTTTATCCTTGCTTTTGTATTTGTTTTCATTTTCTATCCTTGACTCTAAATTTTTTTTCTTCCTCCTTTTCCACCACCATCTCGAATTCTCTTTTTATCATATTCATGTCCTTCAATTGGTATTTGTGCCATTTCTAACCCACTTGCCATTTTCAAATTCAAAATTTTTGTTCTCCCCTTTTCCACTTCCTTCTGGATTTAACTTTTTTTCATTCAACATTTCATTCCATCCGTTTCCCCTCCGCCTCGACCGTTTCTCTTATTAAATTGTAATATTTTCATTTATGATTTTGTCCTTTTGTCTTTACATTTGTTGTTCTCAAATTTATGTGTTCTCATTTTTATCAAATTTTAAATTTTTCTTCTACCGTTTTCCTTCGGCTTTTGGATTTTTTTTCCTGCATCTTCTCAAATTCTAGATTGTTTTCCCATCTGTTTCCTACTGCCCCACAGTCTCTCTTATCAGATTATATTTTTTTATATATATATTTCTTCACCACTTATACCGCCTGCTTATTTCTATAGGAATTATCTTCATTTTTACATTTATTAGAATCTGGTCGTCTTTTCTACCACTTAAGCTGCTGACTACCACCTATAAGAGTAGCTTCCCCTCCTTTAATTTCTACCATTTACCATCTCTCCTTTTTAACCTCCTAAAATCTGTTTGTTTGGACTCTAGGTTCTAAATTTGTCTTTCACCTTTAGAATCTTGCAGGTCAGTTTTTTCATGTCTGTTACCTGACTATTTCCTTTGGTTATTTACATGTATGCAATGGTTAAGAAATAAAAAATTTATATCACTATTTGGATTAAAAAAACTAAATTTACTTCAGAAAGAGGACTGAATCTCCATTTCTTATTGTGTTGATGTTCTTGCCTCCATTATTTTCTGAATCTCCATTTCTTTATGCTCTCTTTAAATTCCATTCTCTGTTAATCTATACAATATTTGAAAAAATTCTTTCTGCTCCTTTTATGTTCCATTCTCTGCTTATGTATACAGTATTTGGAAAAAAATATAAGAAAAAAAAATACAAGTAAGAAATAAAATGAGAGAAAGAAATAAAATTATAAATTTCAAAACATGTAGTACATCTGTACATCTACAAATATTCAAAGGAAAACTGATACTAAACCAAAAGAACTATCAGTATAGGTCGGGAAAAAAATTTCCCAACAAATATCAAACATCTCAATTATGCTAAAAGAACACAAAAGCATATATAAAAAAATAAATCAGAAGATGCATCTACAGATATTCATTAAACTCAAAATAAAAATGATATTGACAAAAAAAACTATCAATATAGGTCAGGAAAAAAGAAATTTAGCAACGCATGAACTACACATGTTCAGATAACATGTAAACAAATATGAAACATTTTTTTTTTGATAAGTACAAATATGAAACATAGTAAAGTATGCTAAAACAACACAAAAACATATATAAGAAATAAATCAGAAGATAACAAATAAAAACTTCAAAAGATGTAGTACATGTGTACATCTACATATATTCACTAAGCTCGAAAGAAAACTGATACAAAGAAAAACAAAATTCCTCACACATGTTCAGATCACATCTAATCAAATATCAGATATAGTAAAATATGCTAAAACAATATAAAATCATATATAAAAGATAAATCAGAAGATGAGAAACAGAGAGGTAAAGATTTATAAGCACTAGAACAAAAGATTCAACCAATATATTCATCACAACAGGCCAACTCATAAAATAAAATGAAAAAAAAAATAGATCAGAATCTCATCAATGTAACCTTAGATCTGTAGTGTATCAAACAACAATTTAGATATCAGCACAGACATAGTGAGAAAATAGATCAGGAAGAGTAAACCTCAGAAGATGGTAACTGTTAAAATAAAATGAGAATAAAAATAAATAAATCAGAATGTCATTAATGTAATCTTGGATCTCTGTGTGTTGCCAAAAATAATTTAGATATGAGCACAGACATAGGAAGGAAATATATTAAGAACAATAAACTTCAGAAGATAGTAACTGTTAGCGTATAGAGTATCTGAAAAAAACAATACAACTAAGATAGTCAGATAAGAAACAATAGAGAGATTTCTTAAACTCAAAAGAAAACTAAAAAACTACGACTTACAAATGTTCAGGCCACATCCAAAGAAATATCAAATATAGTAAAGTATACTAGAACCAAAGGAAAGCATATATAAAAAATAAATCAGAAGATAAGAAAGACATAAAAATTTCTAGCCATTTGAAAGTTAAAAATTTTCAAAGAAAATATTCATCCCAACATATAAATAAAATGACAAAATAAAAATACATGAAAATAAATCAGAAGATGAGAAACACAGAGGTAGAGATTTATAAGCATTCAAAAAACAAATCAACCAATATATCCATTACAACAACCCAACGCATAAAATAAAATGAAAAAATATGGAAGAAACGAAAACTTCATAAATATAACCTCAGATCTGTATGTGTTGACAACAACAATTTAAATATTAGCACAAACATAGGGAGAAGCTGGATCAGAAAGAGTAAACCTCAGACGTTAGTAACTGTTAAAATAAAATAAGAAAAAAAGGAAATAAACATAAGAAGAGTATGATAGCTTTGGAATAAATTTGCAGATTTTGCCCAGGTCGACGCTAGGGTTTCCGGGGGTGTACTAAAACTAAGAAATATGGAAAAGCTTTTTTTGAAGTTAAATCTACATTCATAGATCCAAACATTCTATAAAACCTCAAACATACGGAAAAAGTTAAAAAAAAATCTCACATTTGTGGAGATCCATCACTATTCTTGTTTTGGAAGCACCTCTATTTGTCGTTTGGGTGTAGCATGGGGGTTCCAAACATTCTGTTATCTTATTTTTTTCATTTTTACAATTTATTCATCTTTTCTGTCTTTTTATTTCTTGTTGCAAGCCTTTACTGTATTTTACAAAATTGTGTCTGAAGCCTAAAGGGAAAAAAGAAAAGTCAGCCCAATTTACCCAAGCCTGAAGTCAACCATAAAGCACAACCCACTCATCAGCCCGAAATACAAAACGGCGCCGTTTTCAGCACAATTCGTCTAACATTTTTCATCCCATTTGAAGAATGGCACCGTCTTGATTAAAATAAAACCCTAATTCTACATCCATCACTATAAATACATCGTTATTCACATCTTACTTCATTTCAAAGTTGTGACTTGGTTCTTGTAAGTCGTTGTATTATAGTTATAAATATTATGCAGATCATGTGTATAATATGTATTGTAAATAAGAATTTTTTTTTTGAAAATATAGACATAAATCTGTCCATTTATAGTTTAAATTTCTATGTTATAGTTATTAATATTTTGCACATAACATATGTGATTTTTTTATGATCAGAAATAAAATCTTAAAATATAAATTATCATTTTGTATGAATTTAAATTATCATTTTGTTGTTCATTGTGGATTGACAAGTAACCAAATTTCATATTTTTTCAATTGGGCACACGTGCAATACACGTGTCTGCCTTTACTAGTATATATATATATATATACAAGAAAAATTTAATTACCATTCTATACAAAAAATTTGAAAGTCTTTTCCAATGCTCTTTTGTGACTTTTTACAGGATGTTGTGGTCATGCACTAATTTACAGAATCTGTTTGTTTCTGAATTTTAATGTAATTGGAATTTACATTGTAACAAATTTCCCACGGTTCGTTGTATTTTCAAACTAGATGGCTCTGTATTTCTTCTTGTTGTTAGGCTATGATTTTCTTGTCAATTACACGACTTTGGGCCTTTTTTTGACAGAATGGATGTTAATGATATACAATAAATTTTTATTCATGGAAAGACAATAGTTCTAGGCTGAGTTGCTTTTAAGTGTAATATTCCTATTTTGTTCATCATTTCTGGGAAGATGAGATGTTCAGTTCAGATATAAAAGAAGGAAAATCAAGCTTGACCCACTCTTGACCTTGCCTTATTTTGGAAATTTGCTTAATATTAGTAAAAAATATTTTATGAGGGCAATAAACCATAACACTTTCACTGTACATCATTTAAAACAAAAGATTTATATTAGTAAAAAAATGTGGTTTCTGTAAAACAAAATGATGTTCCAATGGGTTAGCAATACAATTAACAGACTTCAAACTTCAAAGAGAGCACAACTCCAAGTGGGAAGCAAAACATCAAACTTCAGCAAGCATACAACACTGGGAACGTCCTCCAAAAGGTATATATATTCACTGTCATATGATGTTGCAGTCAAATTTGAAAAAATAAAACCCATCTATCCATTAGAAGACAAAAAACAAAAAAACAAAAACAAAACAAAACAAAATAAGTGTAAACTCTAAGCAAAGGGCCCACTGGATGCCTACCTAGCACAATATTACATGCATGACACCACCATTAAGGGGTACTACTCGGATTCACATTGGCAGACTTGTACAAAACAGCAAATTGTACAGCAAGAGTACTCATTATTAAGAGCAAACAATAGAAAGCGAAGAAAACTAATCTACACTTAATTGATCTCTTTTTCCTGGCTAGCTACTTATCTCTTCCCTGACTGTGTAGCATGCCCAAAAACTGATTGAAAAACCCAATTAATTATGAAAAGAAACCTAGAATATGAATCAAATTCGAAACACTTGAGAAAAAGATTATTTTTCTGTATATTTTGTGACTAGGGAAGCATGTAGAGATTGTGAAGCAAGAAGTAGAACAGGAGCAAGTCAAGGGTGACAACCAACAGGGCATACAAGGGGAATTTATTTTCCAATATCCTCCCCAATGCTCAATGCAGTGTGCTCATTTGAGCCAAATGTTTAATAATGAAAAGGTTTTTTCTTGCTCGATAATGTAAGATGTAGATAGAGTACATGTTTGAGTCAATAGAAAAAATTGAACTTTTATCAATACTTACGGCAGTTTAAAGAGATATTTTACACTGAACTTTTACTCTTTTGGCAGAAAATATAATTGGCAGTTTCCTACACCATTTTGGTAATGACAAATTGTAATTTGTTATATCCCAAAAATAAATCATTCTATATACACGCTATTGAAGAAAATTTCCATTAACTTAAGGATGACAGAGTACAATATGCACCAACCTAGATTAGAGCACAAGCTAAAATCCAAAATCCATAGGCCAGTGGAATCTTGAAAAAACTGGAAAGAAGAGAACTAAAAGATTTTCTCTGCTCTGAAACAGAGACAACAGTGATTTCAGAAAAGTCGATTAACTCAACATGAATGGAAACTATAGCTCCTGAATTTCATTCTAAACAAGCCTTTTCTACACTAGTCTTGATACAGTAGACTATGAAGAAATTCTTGTCATTAGAATGAGAACATGAATTTACAATTTCGAATAAGTAATTTATGATCTAACCTAAAATTTTTACTAACAAGGGCGGGTGCAGTCAAGGGGTAGGGAACAAACAAACAGAGCCACCGAGTAAGTGTGACGATCGAGTTTGTGTGATGGATATTACCCAGAACAATCATAAACAAAAAACCACAACAATCAAACCCTAACCCTTCATAAACCAAAAATCCCACATCAAAACACAAACACCCACATAAATAAAAAATAAAACTATCAGTGTTCCTTACCTTTGACCAGTGTTTTTCGGTGCTTGTAGAGTGAGAGCTACGACTTGCGAGAGAGAGCAAGAGCTACGAGAGAGAGTGAGAGCTGCGAAGAGAGACAGAGAGAGCTGCAAGAGAGAGTGAGAAAGCTTCTGAGTTCTGAAAGTCGAGACGTAGGAGAGTGTAATCGTCGAACGAGAGAGAGGAAAGGAGAAAGGAATCGTGTGAGTGGGGGAGAAAATGACGCCATTCTAACTTCAAATCGGGTAACGGGAAATATCATGTAAACGTAAAAGTTTGACTGGGATTAGGGGTCGTTTGCATTCAAAACTCACCTCAACCTAATCCAACTCAACTCATCTCAATTCATTTCATCTCATCATTATAACTTTTCCAAATTTCTATACAAAATATAATAAATAATTCAACTTTTTCAAATCCCAAAATAACTTTCTCAAATTTCCACACAATATATAATAAATAATTCAACTTCTATTCTACTATTCATAAACCATCTCAACCCATCTCAACTCATCTCTGAATCCAAACCAGTTAATAAGTTTGTATAGAATTAGATAGTTAAAATGGTAGAGTTTATTCTATTATTAAGTTAGTAATTTTATATGAATGTAAATTATTTATTGACTTTATCTATAGCAATATTAAGTTTATCTAAGAAGTATTATAGGTTGTTTAGATAAGTTATAAGTGGAAAAATCGAGTCATAAGGAATCTACACTTATCCAGAGAAGAGGTTGTTCTGAAATATGTTACTCCAGTGAAGTGTTATCGCGAGTGTTCGTCAAGAGATGACTTCGCGACAGATTGGTTTTATGAATTACCCACCAAATTATAAGTAGGAAAATCGAGTTTCAATAAGTCTGAAATTATCCAGTTGAATGAAATATATATCTGATAAGAAGACTCAGCGCCAAGTGTTAGTAGAATCGTTTCCCAGCAGAGTTCTCCTATCAGCAGATTCCTACTACACCTGAAAGTCCTAACAGACTGAGCCCGTTAGCAGAATCCTACTACAGATCGAACTCTTATCAAATTTGTTCCGTCAGAAGAATCCTACTGCAATTGAAATTGATTTTCAGATTGTTTATTTAAGGGATCCTATTGATTAGAATCTGTAGAGATTCAAATCTATATTTTCTAAAGTACTTTTCAGTGCATATTTTAGTGAGAAAATTCCTTAGAAAATTTTCATATTGTTTCTCTCAAAGAGTGTGATTGTGCTTCATGTTGGAGAATTGATTGGTCAAGTTTCAGCCACTGGAGTTCTAGGAGAAAAGCCAATGTTTGAAGATCATCAGAGGTTCTGGTACTACTGTGGTAGAAGACAAATAGGTCATTTGTCTGGTCAAGTAAGAGTGTAGATTGACAAAGGTTTTGTAATTGAGCTTTACTTGTAATTGATTTTCAAATAATAAAATTGAGTTTTCTGGGTTTGGCTGCCCCGTAGGGTTTTACCTTTAAAGAGTTCTTTAAAGGGTTTCATTTCAATATCAATCTTAGTGTTATGCAATTTATTTTATGTTATTGCTTAATTATTAAATAATTGCATGATTAACGACTAACCAATTTGTTGAGTGAATTGGTAGATATTTTCGCTGTGTTACAATACAGGGGTACTTGGGTAATTTTAATTGGCATCAGAGCGTGGTTCACTCAATATGAGTGAGATCCGTTCCCCTCGAAGATCATGGCGTCACTATCATCACCACCAAATTTTGATGGTGATAACTATGCCTACTGGAAGGTAAGAATGAGAGCATTTCTAAAATCACTTGATGAGAAAGTTTGGCTAACCTTGGAGTCAGGATGGACAAGATCCACAATACCTGTAGAAGAATGGACCAAAGAACAATCAAGTAGCTGTAATTGGAACAATAAAGGTCCAAATGTCATTTTCATGGCAGTATCTCCTAATGAATTCAAGAGAATTTCTATGTGTGAAACATCTAAGGATGCTTGAAATATTTTGGAAACTACACATGAAGGGACCAAAACGGTGAAAAATTTCAAATTTCAAAGATTGATTTCAAAGTTTGAGGAAATAAAGATATTGGAAGATGAGACTTTCAATGAATTTTATACTAAACTAAATGACATTGTTAATTTCAGGTACAATCTCGGAGAGAAGATAGAGGAGGCACGAGTTGTGAGGAAAGTTTTGAGATCCCTACCTGAAAGGATTCGACCAAAGGTGACAGCCATAGAAGAAAGTAAGAATTTAGACACAATTCGGGTAGAAGAACTGGTAGGTTCTTTACAAACTTATGAATCTACTCTTCCATAACAGAAGAAATATAAGTTCATTGCACTCAAAACTACTAAGGAATAAAATCAGTTTGATGATGAAGACCTGTGTAATGATGACATAGAGCTTGTGGCCAGAAAATTAAAAAAAGTTATGTTTAATAAAAAGAATTCTGGTAAATGGAAAAAGGGTAAGACTTTCACTAAAAAGAACAAATCTGAAAAAATGGAATAAAGACAAAACTGAGTTTAAAGATAGAGTCTAATGTCATGAATGCTCTGGTTTTGGTCACATAAAAATTGAGTGTCCAAATTTTAAAAGAAAAGCAAAATCTTTGAATACTACTCCAAGTGATGATTCTGACTCTGAAAGTTCAGATACATCATCTGATAATGAAACTGTCTTTATTGCTTTTTCTACTTCTGTTACTGATTATGATGACACGAGTAAACTATATGCTGACGACAGCATGGTTGTCTGTGATACTGACTTTGATGTTGTCATAGAAGTTGTTGATCATGATTTAAGTGTGCATGAAGTATATGAGGATTTATGTGAAGCGTTTGTGAAAATCCAAAAGGTAAATAAGAAGCTGTACAAAAACCTAACCACCATAGAGAGTGAGAAAAACAATTTGGTGGAAGCACTGAAAGTGACAGAACTAGAAGTGACAAAGCTACGCGCACAGAAAGAGGTACTTGAAAAGAAGTTAGAAGCTTGTCAGGAAGTCAAAGAAAAGACTCACACTCAAAAACTCAATGAACTACTGAAAGTTCAAAGAGATAGCTCCGATCGCACAGGGTTGTGATACAATACTTCCAAAGATTCACATCATAAAGCATCCGCTGCCTCTACATCCAAAGGTATCACCTTTGTAAAAGGAAGTAATGTAGAAAATATCTCAAAGAAATCTATGAATAAAGGCAAGGCAATAATGACTTCTTCAGGTAAGTCCAAAGGTAAGTTTATTCCTACTTGTCATCATTGTGGTATTCTTGGCCATATAAGACCATATTACTTTAACTTGAATAAAATGAAGAAAAATTGAGATGAAAGAAAGTTAAAAAGGAAGGGAAAGACTTTAGAAAATTAAGTTAATGAGATGAGTCAACAAATCACCTTTATAAGTCTAAAGTTTGGTAAACTAGCATATTTTTATCTTCACAACAAAGAAAAGATCATACAAAGTGGTGTTGATGAAAAGAATAGGCCAAAATTTTAGTGGGTGGTCAAAGAAGATGTCGTGTCACATTAATTGATAGGACCACTTGCATATTCTTGCATTCGTTGCATTTCATTTTATTAGTCTAGGACATGCATTTTATTTTTCTGTTTTTAATTGTTTCTGTTTTCAGTTTTTTAAATAAGAAAAATAATATAAAAAAAATTTCTAGTTTGTTTCTAATTTGTTTTTGAAAGTGCATGCTTGATATGTCAAAGTTTTAAGCATGTGTTCTCACAAAATAAATTTTTGAACTTATGCATCTCTCTACTTTGAGCAGTTCATTTTGTGCATACTAACCCTATGGGTCATCTTAACAAATTTTATTTACAAAGCACTGTGAGGAATTTATATGTATGCACCTTATAATTAAGTTCTATATTTATTATTAAGATGCTCACCATAGAGGGAGTCCATGTCTTGAATTGACTAATACTAGTTGAACCTAGTATAATAATAAAGAGATATTCTCTTGCCAAATACAAATAGTTGATCCTTATAGGAAAAGTCGATATTATATCATTGCGGAAAAAGACAAAGACCATACTCGGATTTATCTTTTAAGTCCTTATAGAAAGAATCGTGGCTCAAATCATTGTGGAAAAAGATGAGCAACAAAAATGGACATAAAAGGGGTTGTGCAAACTAGTATTTGGAGGAGATACTCATGTATCTAAACTCTAGCATAAAATTTGACTTTTGAGGTAAGTGACAAACTCTTGGGAGCATCTATAAGAAGAAAATACTCATGAATAATATTATCAAAACTATATTGAAAAGAAAAAGAATAAAGAGTTATTTTTCTATATAAGTTTTCTCACTCACACACTAACATGAACTTTGACATTGATGATCTTATGAGATGTGAACATCCATGGTGATTGTTGCAAATAAGTGGGTGTACTCTATTGAATTTTTTTGTGAGTGACATTATATTTGAACTAAGATACATCTAGGCATGTTACTTGTCCCATTGCTTATATATATACAAATAAAAATTTTGTTAAATTTTGTTTATTATTTATTTATTTTGATTTATATAAAATAAATTTGAAAATATAAAATATATTGATGTATGGGTCAGTGTTGGGAGCTTTTTTTACATTTGTTGCATAAGTCCCAGTGGTGGGTCTCTGTTTTGCTTCTAAGTCCCAGGGGAACTCTATCGAGTAACCCATGCACGACAATAGTCACTTAAGTGACTTAAGTGTTTTAGCCTCACATGAAGTACATGCCCAGGACTTACCCCGGATATTATTTCCTTTTCACTTGCGGGAACTCATCCAGATACATGACACTCTCCATTCTCCAAGCTTAGCCATATTCTACTTCACACTTATCGGTTTAGTGCTTCTCGTGATTAAGACACAGAACAAATACTTCTAATCTACATTTCTTCATCACAGTAAGGTTTATATCTCAATCAAATCCTTCTCCTTCTCAAAGTCTAGGGTTCGGCGCATATTTATGGAGATTGGGTTGTTGATTTTAGTTATGTGAAGTTGGGTCTTGGATTTTGGTTGGGTTGAGTAGACATTTACACATATGATTACATGGATCTATATTATGCATGTATTGAGGATGATTTTTGGTGGGTTATTGGATTATTCATGTCGGTTTTAAACTAATGTCCACCAAGTGTTTGTTTTTATGTCTCAACAAAGCTATTTCATTCATTTTACCATGATTTTACTTGCATTCATGCTCATACATCAGGTGCTTTTAATCCATAAAACGTTGAGACACATGGGAGTTGTTCATCATGTCTTTCTTATTGTCTTCATCTCGACTCACATAAATGGTATTTATTATTATCTTATGAATCTTGTCAGATTAGTGACAAAAATGGAGAGATTTAAATGTGTTGTTGAGGGGGAGTTGAACAAGCTGAGGGAGAGTTGAATGAGTAAGTGAAGTAAGTGTATTCCTGATAAAAAATAAAAAATTAAAAAA
Organism: Juglans mandshurica; assembly: GCA_022457165.1. Classification (NCBI taxonomy): domain Eukaryota; kingdom Viridiplantae; phylum Streptophyta; class Magnoliopsida; order Fagales; family Juglandaceae; genus Juglans; species Juglans mandshurica. The sequence goes on along the minus strand of CM039630.1, from coordinate 12,002,260 downwards.
AAGGGAGAGATTGAGGGGGGAGTAACAAAATATTGAGGGGGAGCAACAAAATATTGAGAGGGAAAACTAAGTTCTGAACATGATTATTAATGATAATTAGAACACTATTTTAATATGTTTAGATTACGTCTAACATTTAATTTTGTTGAGACTAATTTCAAAGAGTGTTCTATGTCATTTCTTCTCATTACTATATTAAGATTTTCTTCACGACATCTTGGTCTGCTGGTTGTGTTTGTCTCAGGTACACTTTACATTCATCAAAGGGGGAGATTGTAGATGCAAGACATTCTTCAAGTTTACTTTATCACCAATTCGCCAAAGGGAGAGATTGTAGATGTAAAAATTTGGCTAGGACTAAGTGACTAAATTGATAAGTTTGTATAGGATTAGGTGACTAAAATGATAGAGTTTATCCTATCATTAAGTTGGTAATTTTGGATGAATGTAAATTATTTATTAATTTTATTTATAACAATATTAAGTTTATCTAAGAGGTATTAGAGGTTGTTTAGATAAGTCATAAGTGGGAAAATTGAGTCCTAAGGAATATGCACTTATCCAAAGAAGAGGCTGATCTGAAATCTTTTACTGCAGTGAAGAGTTATCTTGAGTGTCAGCATTCTGTAAAGAGACGTCTTTACGATAGATTGGTTTTATGAATTACCCAACAAATTATAAGTAGGAAAATCGAGTTTCAATGAGTCTGAAATTATCCAGTTGAATGAAATATATCTGATAAGAAGACTCAGTGCCAGGTGTCAGATAATCGTTTCCCAGTAGAGTTCTCCTGTCACAGATTCCTACTACAACTGAAAGTCCTAACAGATTGAGCCCATTAGCAGAATCCTACTAGAGATCAAACTTCTATCAGATTTGTTTCGTCAGCAGAATCCTACTGCAATTGGAATTGACTTTCAGATTGTTTATTTAAGAGATCCTATTGGTTAGGATCTGTAGAGATTCAGATCTACATATTTTCTAGAGCACTTTTAAGTGCATATTTTAGTGAGAAAATTCCTTAGAAAATTTTTATATTGTTTCTCTCAAAGAGTGTGATTGTGCTCCATGTTGGAGAATTGATTGGTCGAGTTTCAGCCACTGGAGTTCCAGGAGAAAAATCAATGTTTGAAGATCATCAGAGGTTCTGGTTGCTACTGCGATAGAAGACAAATGGGTAATTTGTCTGGTCAAGTAAGAGTGTCAATTAACAAATATTTTGTAATTGAGCTTTACTTGTAATTGATTTTCAAATATTAAAATTGAGTTTTTTGGGTTTGGTTGCCCCGTAGGGTTTTACCTTTAAAGAGTTCTTTAAAGGGTTTCCCTTCAATACCAATCTTGGTGTTATGCAATTTATTTTATGTTATTGCTTAATTATTAAATAATTACATAATTAACGACTAACCAATTTGTTGAATGAATTGATAGATATTTTCGTTGCGTTACAATACATGGGTACTTGGGTAATTTCATACCCGATAAAATAAAAAAAATTAAACGAGTCAGTCAATCCCGTTACCGAACTTGAGCGTAAACGGGTCAGGTTTTCATGCTAGGTTGGGTCAAATAAATAAATAAACAAATCGGATTGGTCAGGTAAGCTTTTTTTAGTTCATCCCTAGTTATAAACTTGTGAAGGATCAAGGATCCTTGACCTAGTGAGATCAAATAATCTAGGGCATAGACAAGATGTTATGAGTGATGTACTGTATTTGTAAGATGGTAACTTAACATGGTATTCATACCCTTTGCCTTCTCGTTAGGTCACATGCTTCATTTTTTGTGTGAGGGATAATTGATTGAGATGTCAAGGGGGGATTGTTAATGAGCATAACACCCATTGTGGACAAGCAGAAGATGTTAGTAATGTGTACCCCATGACTCATGTTGTGTCCACATGGGTGGAGAAGATACAAGTAGTTAATTAACTCCCTACCACTAAGAGTTAATCAACCCTCCCCCCTCCCCCCTCGCACTTAACTTCATGGAAGTTAATTAATCACTCATTAAGAAATTCTATAAATGAAAGTTTTATGTACATTAATTATAAGAGAGTGAAAAAGTGAACGTATAAAAAAGGCTTTCCTCTCTCTCTCTATATTTTTCTTGAGCAACTATCTTGATCAGTTTTTTATTTTGAAGTGTGGAATTATTTTAGGAGACTCTACTAACCTCCTAAGTGACGTAGATGTGCAATCACAACAAAATGATGTGGGTTGTAAAACATGCAAAGATCTGAGCTTATGAGGATTTCACTCCACTTGAAGTAATTCAAACTAACCTTATTTAACAGTGATATATGCAACTCTTGTTATTCGTAACATCTATTGTAACATCAATGTTATATAGTTGTGCCCAAATTAATAGTTTGAAATTTTCCAATCGATGGCCTAATTGACCCTTATAAGACACAATTTTGATTTTGTTTATACAGGGGTGGGGGTTCGAACTTGATTCTCTTATTAAAAGATATCGTATGTCATCTGATTCAAAAGACCTTGCCAAATTTGATTCTTAATGATATCTATAGCCATATGACATCACAACTTTTAATAAGAGCTTACCATCTCCAATAATGAAAGTAAGAGAAAACCTTATGACCGGTTGGGCTTATAACACACTAAAAACAACCTGCCAATAGTGTTCTGCCACGTACGCTTCTGAAGTTAGTGATGGTGTGACCGATTATTTGAACATCTGTGTCTAGCATTTGAAGTTCCAGGTTCCCTTTCGCAATGGTGTGACCCCCAACTCATCGCCAAGGACTCCTCTCGAGACCGTGGCATGGAGACGGATAGCTTCACTGAATGGTTGCATTTTTCTTAAACCCTAGCGACAGATTCACCAAAGGGTTCCACCGAACGATTCCATTTTTCTTAATTCTGAGAATTCTTCTTCTTCGATTTTCTCTTCTCCTTCTACTTCAGGCTAGAACATTTTCCAGTTTCTTCGATTAAGCAATTGCTTTTCTCTTCAAAATACTCTCCCTACCTCTTAGACTGCAATAATCAAAATACTCTCCCTACCTACTAGAATAATCAAAATAAAATCAATTGCAAATATGTTAGCAGTTTTGAAAAATTATATAAATGGGGAAAATTTCAATGCAGAGTAGAGAACGGCCTCTTCAAAGTTCGAAGCATATAGGAAGTTTAGGAACGTACGGAGGAAGTTTAGGAATGTACGGATCCATCAGAAATGGAGAGATCTATTTCCCAAGATTTCCATTCAAAAGCCTATGATCTTTACAACACTTTCTTTCATTTTGAGTCCATGATAAAGAGATGGATCAAGGAGATTGAAAGCCATCCTATCAATTTCTTTAAGTTGCAAAATTTTATTAAGCCAAATTGGCTATACGGGTAAGGGAAAGTTAGATCTTTTGATTGAAGGGATGATTATCTCTGATAAACGGCCAAACCGCTTAGAAGCGGCTTTGATGAAAATAAATATGAATACAAATCAGACGTAAATGGATGGCGGACATAATGTGAGAAATTCATGGAGAATTGTGGAAGAAGATTCGCCGATCTTATGTTATCTAAACAATATATTTGGCTATGCAACAAAACTTTACGGTGCAAATTGCAACTTCTCAAAATTGCATAGATGATTTTGTAGCTCTATCGTCATAATCTTATCTCAACACGCTATCTAAAAAATTTAGAGTATTTCTCTGAATTGAGTTGGAGAAGGAATTTTAAAAAAAAATTAAGCTTTTGAAAGGACGAGTGATTGTCACATGCTTATAAACATTTGTTTATAAGTTGGAACTCAATTAGAGGAAAACTTTCTCCAATAAATAAAGCTATGGATAAGACTAGAACGGTGTAGATTTTTGCTCTATACCATTTTCAAGTCTGTTTCGCGAATGGTTTCTACGTCATGGGGTAAAGATTGTATTTGTCCCCTAGTAGACGTTTTCTTTTCAGAAAATTATAAACTTTCTATAAGTTTTACTATGAAAATATTACAAGTTTCTCGTTTGGTTTTAGGAAACTTTTCAACTCATCTCATATAATCATTACAATTATATCAAATTCACCTATAAAATAAAATAAACAATTCAACTTTTTCAAATCTTAAAATAAAAATAATATTAAAAAAATATATTCTAATAATATTTTATTCAATTTTTAATTTTAATCTCAACACATCTCATCTCATCTATAAAAATAAACGAGGCCAGTTACTTGAATGTAATAAACACTAGTTTGATTTACCCTTCGAAGTTAGATTTTTATTGGAGACGTATCAATTTGCAAGCCTAAGACTTTTAGTGACTCTAACATTGTTTTTTTTTTTTTTTTATCATAATTGTCATCTGTATAAATCGTTTGATAAAACATGTATGTATATATCAATGTCAACATCAAAGCAAACAACTCAGAGAGCAAAAGAGACAAGCATTTCGATTAGGACTTAATAATTCAAAATTTAAGATTGGAACCGAATTCTTTATTTGAAGGAATGAAAGAAGAGGAATCTATTTCCTAGAGGGAAAATGACATGAGAAAGTGTAGATTGACAATCTCTCTCTTTTTTTTCTTTTGAAGGAAAGTTGTCATTATTCATTTATCAGAAAAACTTACATCTATGAAAAAATACATTCTGGGATGTCCTCATATCAAACATAACATCATAAACTAAAATAATGCATTTGAAACTCCACCAATATACTATTTCATTTTGTGACTGATCTGGTCTTCGCAATTGATGATACTCTCTACAAACAAACATCCAAGAGACAACATTCTCTGGTTAAATAGAGACTCAACATCACCCTTTATAGAAAGAGAGGACTCAACCTCTATAGACAAACGTCCGAGAGATGACTGTTTTTTTTTTTTTAATTAACAATAGGGAAATCAGTAAAATAGATACGAAAAATGATGGATTACAGTTTGGACCAACTTCGGTAGATTTTGAAATTTGTGAAGGCCTGTGAAGGCAACACATTTGTCTCTTTTTATCTATAAATATCAAATCTGAAAGATCTGGTGGTGGCGAGTTTGGTGATTTGACGCATGTGTCGAGAAGAGTTGCCAGAAGGGATGGCACGTGAGGACCATGCACAGATGTGGGCGGTGCATGATAACCACGCACGATGATTTTCACAAAACCACAACTTTCCTCCGAACGATTTTTGACCCGTGAATCTACTTATGTCATGCGTGCCTCTCAGTAGTTGTCGAAAAACTGTAGATCTATCTTTTTCAACCCTGAAGAAAGTAAAATAAAACTAAGTTAAAGAAACCTTGATAGAAAATGTGGATGAATGGAGGAATGAGAAAATAAGAGGGAGGAGGTGGAGGATGCCAAGGCCTCCTTCTCTTTCGGCAAGAATCAGATCTAGAGCCCTTGATTTTTTACGAGAGAGAGAAAGAGATGTGGGGGTGATTAACAATCTGGTTTGGTTATACAAATGAGATGAGCTAAAAAAAAATATGTGAATAATAGTAAAATAGTTTGTAAATAATATTGAAATAATTTGAGTTAAATTATGTTATGGGGTTTTGAAAAATGAAAGAGAAAAATTGAATACAATTATTATAAAGTTAAAATATTGTTATAATATAATGTTATAATTTTTTTTTTTTAGAATTTGAAAAGGTTGAATTATTTTTTGTGTTTTATTTGAAAGTTTGAAAAAATTGTAATAATTAAGTAATAATTAAATAAAAAAATTAAAAATTAAAAAGTGTTAATATTTAAATATTGAGATAAAATAAGATTAAATAAATTGAGATCGTAAAATCAAACAGGACAAGAGGAAAGAGGAGAAATCTAATTACGGCGAGAAAAGGACAACAAATGTAAATTATTTAATTCAACATATATTTATATATACATTTAAAATGTATAAGAAAAAATAAAATAAAATAAAAAAAGAGGGAAAAGAAATCCACCGTTTAATCGTTCGTACGGGCAGACGGATCCAGTTAGAACCGGCCGAGTGGACAGACAATAAGTGAGAGAGGCCAAGTAAGACAAAAGGTCGCATCGATTGATTTTATTGCAACACTGTATCCGAATAGTAATGCTTTTGTACCTTTCACTGTATATAAATAGTTCAAGGGCCCATTTAAAATTAATTAAAAAAGCATAATCGAATCGAAGGAGTGTAAAGTCTCCTATCCACAACTCTGACGTACTCTCATCTTTAAGTATTAAATAAATAAACAATTGAAGAAAATATTCATGCATCTATCATTCTCAACTCAAAACGACCTAAAACAGTCAAATCATAGTAAGAGTATCTCAGTGTGAAAATCATTTCCTTTTCTCCAATAATTCCCAACAATTTCAACTGTTGCAATAGAAAATATACAATAAACCATGAAAAGCATTGCCCCCAAGACAAGATGGTATTTTAAGCATTTTTATTTGTTTGGTCATCTTGTAGCTTTGGACCTGGAAACAACAACCTGTGGCCACAAATCATTCATAACATAACATGCTTGCCCGTCTTTAAACTCATATCAACATGAACTGAAAATACTAGTCACGTGTTCCTACCATAATCACAAAATTAGTCCAATCAGGCTTGCGAGTGTCACTGATTTCGTCCTCTTTTGTCTATCAGTTTTTCTACACAACCTCCACCACACTCCATAATTCACATTTTTTAATATTTTTTTAAAGTTTATTCTTTTTAAATTGTTTCAAATTTTTTATTCATTATTCATATAATAAATATTTGATAAAAGAAAAAATAATAAAAATTAAAAAAATGTGGAGTGCGGAGTGTGAGGAGATTGTGAAGATTTGTTCTTTGTCTATACCAGTTATAAAAAGAGCAATGCTAGATACAATTCTCATTTGGAGACTGCAATGCAAGCCTAGGTAATTTTATCTTTAAATTTTTTAAAAATTATAAAACTATCCCTCATAAAATGATACTTTTTCTCATTTAATAAGGGGTCTGCATATGCAGTCCCCAAGTGGAGACTGCAAATAGAATTTCTCTTATAAAAATTTAAGAACTGATTCAAATCAGAATTTTTTATTTTTTCAATTTCGATCCAGTCCGATTTTTTTAGTTTTACATATAAGCAAAATTATACTCCCTAAAACTTTAGCAACTGATTGACTCATCTCTCTCATTTTATGTTATATTAATTTTATGTTATAAAATTAAAATTTATATCATAATCCAAATATTATATTAAAATTTATAAGATTACTTTATGTTATATCATAATCAAATGTTATATTACAATTTATAAGATTAATTTTATGTTATATCAAATGTTATATTAATTTTATGTTATGCGATATACATGAATGATAGAATTTTAAATTTCATATTATATTAATTAACAATCTAGCATATAATATAATATAAAAAATTAAAAATAATATATATGTACCGGTCCAGACCAGACCGGTCCAGAACCTCAGTTCGGTTTCACCCGTTTCCCAGTTTTATTTTTTTACACTAATCATGCCCTGAAGTAAAATGAGAAGGAAGCAATATAATCACATCCTACCACCTCATTGGAAACACATCCTGTCCACAATTGTAGAACGCATCAAACTAGAGAAAACCTCAACTGAGCTGAAAACTCAAGCAATTGTACTTCCATAAGCTGGTATTTATAAACTTCAACATTTCAGCCAAATTCACCACACCCGTTGAATTCTTGAAGTACTGAACAAAAGGTAAAGATCTAGAATTCTGAATTACAACATATAAGGTAAATATTTTTCAGAGCGATGCCCTACAACTTCGCAAAGATTTTTTATTTTAGATGAAAGTTTAAAATATTATGAACAAATCAGACAACCTAACAACCAAAAATAGAAAACAATTGAAGCAAGTTAATAAATGCTATAAACAAAGTTCAGAAGTACGATTATGTTTCTAACATAGGCAAGATATACTCATTTTCATTCTCTTGGTGAAAAAACTTGAAGTAAAATTGAAAAGAACATGATGCATACAAGAGCAAGCACCAAACATTGAACATCAGATAATTCTGTAAAAAGGCTTTTCAATTTATTGGTATAAATAAGTTGGCTGTGGATGAACTTTGAAAGTTAGGACAGCAAACAAAGATCACAAAGTGACTCTACTTAGTGCCTCCCAAAAGAAAATAAAATGCAGAAATGTAAAAGCAGAAACCTGTCAGAATACAGGCATGTTAAGAAAAGAAAGCCTAATTTTAAAGCTATCTTGATGACAATTAATTCTAGTCAATATGATAAATGCACATAGAAGCACCCTGAAAAGCCTGATTGAATCGCAGATATGGTACTTCCCTTTCAGTCAATCCAAGACATCTTCAACAACCCATAACAGCACAGTTGTACACAAACACACCCATATGCTCCTTCACACCCAGAACCTTCCAGTCCAAGGTTCCATTATTGACCCCTGATTTTGGACACCAAGAGTTCAGGACAATTCCTTCACCCTCTGGTCCTCTTTGGCCGCCCACAACCAGAAGCTCCTCTCCACAGGCCTTGAAAGCAAGGCCCCAGCCATTTGCTAAATCAGCCCTCACCGGAAGCCTTCCCAACACATCCCAGGTCTTCTTCACTTTGTCGTACTTCTTCACCATGTTGGTCAAATGCTCGATTGCATATAACTGGTTATCCACAACTGCCACAAGAGGAGGAGCCTGAGTAGCCCCATTGGCAAATGGATACATATCCTCGATTTTCCTCCATTTCTTTGTCTGAAGATCATACTCCTCCCCACAGGTCAATGGAACAGCAGGATTTAACATCCCACCAATCACGTAGAATTTGCCATCCATAAAAAAACCAGAGCACAATCTACGTGGTGTGTGCATACTGGGTAACATTTCCCATGTACCAGATGAAGAGTCATATAATTCAGCAGATTGCAAAACATTGCCGTGTTTATCACTCCCTCCTGCAACAACAGAAATTGAACCAAGGCTACTTGACCCGAACAAACAGCGAGGGCGGTTCATCCCTTGGCACTTGACCCAGCTGTGACAAATCAAACTATACTTCCAAATAGCAAAATCCAAGAACTCACGACCAAAAACCAACAATTCACTACCCACAGCCAAGGACTCCTTATCGGCATGGTTGAAACACTCATCGCAAGGCATTCTAGGCAACGTCATCCATTTCTTTCTCACAGGATCAAACACTTCCCACCCTCTTGGATCACAAACTAAATATACCCAATGCTCCACAATCCCCATCTGCTTTCTCAACCCATATAAACACCCACTTTTAATTATACCATTAAACTTTGTATTAATACAAGATAAGGATGTGTAGTCCGATCTACTTGCCAGAGCAAGGCAATTCAATGCGACATCGTCAACAAGGCCCGGGAGAAGCAAATCACTTGGTCCAAATCGGGGTCGACCATCATTCACTCCTCCCCATGAACTCATGTCCGAAATAGCAGTCACCTCCCTCCTCCCCTCCGCTTCCTCCACAGAAATAATCCTAGCAAGCTTTGTTTGTTATATTAAAAACAAATCTCCACTATACCCCCCCCCAACAAAAGCAAGCAACTTTCTCAAACAAAATTAAATCTTGGCAAACGGTTCCCAAAAACTTCTTCTATACCACAGTTACTAAATCTTGTCCCAGTACTCCGAAAACAAAAACCGAGCTTTGCACACAATCGGTCTCCATGTGTTTATTCTTTCCATCAATATAACAAATAAAGTATACTCAGAAAAAAGAAAATTCCATTGATGCAACTTTGATGGAAAAGTATTTTCACATTTACCGCAATCTCAGCTCAAGTGAATCGATTATGGAAACACGCGCATCGTCTGTATAAGATTCAGACTTCTGGTGACACCGCCGAGTTATATTGCTTTTACGGAATATATTCTTGGCTGATTTCCCGCAATCCAAACGGAGTTACCTGAAATTCATGAAAAAGTATAAATTAACACAATTTAATTTAAAAACATAACAAAAGCATTCGGTTGCTAACTAAAAAAAAAAACAAAGCATTTGGTTGAAGTTGAACAGTGAAATGAGCAAATATGTTACTCCATTACTATTACACAGGTGCGGTTGGATCCAGATTGAAAAATAATATCGTGATTCGGATCCAAATTGTATGACTGTTCGGATCCAAATAACATGTTCAGTAGAGATAAACGAACGTTAAACAAAGGATGTCCATACCGGAAAGTGTGGAATCCGGGTCGGATCTCAGGACTCGGTTCCCCTTATGTTTCACGGGAAATTTATTTCCGCCAAACATATCGGCGGAGCCTGGCAAGGTAGAGAGAAAGGAGAGAGCGGTCTGAGGTAAACTTGGAAATGGAATACGGTGAGAGAGAAAGGGAGAGAGGGACGGTGTTTGTTGAAAAGTTGGGTGGGTTATAAAACTGAAATATATTGGGGATTTTTGCGGTAATGGCCCTACTTTTGTGTCTATTTATGTATCTATCCTTAATTTAAGTCAATAATATCATAGCACTATGCCTCCTCCTCCTCCTCCTCCTCCATTTTTAAAAGTTTTATAAATGATTCTAAAAACTCACCATTTTATCGGGTGTAACATAGTTTTAAAATATGTAAATCTCGAACATTCTTTTTTAAAAAAAGTGAAGTTTATTATTAAAAAATTAATTTTTTTATATGGATATCAGATTTATCCATTTCTTTCAAAGAGAGCGTGAGACTTGCACACCTTAAAACTATAAATATTATTTTTCTTTTATCATCGCAATTAAGTTCTCAACTTTTATATCTCTATTTTATTTTTATAAAACATAGATTTTTTTCTAAGGTTAAAACCCACAATCTCTATCACTATTTTGTAGGAGTGAAAATCGACGATATGGCAGTTTTTGAGAGGAAGACCGACCGGACCGGACTGGCGGATGGGTAGGAGGAATATTGGTCGTACCATTCCCGACAGTTTCTTGGTCGATTCTCTGTCAGCAGCGAAGCATGAACTTGGTTATGAGAGAGAGAGAGAGCCTCTAGAGAAGAAGGGGAGGGGAGGTTGAAGACGACATGATAAAGTGAAACGACGTCGTTTGGTTTAAATTTAAATGAAACGGTGTCGTTTTATCTCAAATATAGATCAAATATATATATATTGGTCAGTTCGGCGGTTTGAAACTGGTTCAGACTAGAACCGAACTGGCTGACGCCGGTTTCTTCTATATTCTACCGTCGGCCGACAAGTTCTTCACCGGTTTCGACTGTTCCTGACTCTAGCGGCCGGTTCCTGTCGGTGATGGTCAGTCTTGTCGATTCTTGTACACCCCTACTATTTTGGATGAAGGCATGACTTAGAACAACTACATAAGCTTTTTTTTATAAATGTATCGAAGGAGAACATCAGCAGTCTAGGGCTACAACCCGACGAACTCGGTTCATGTCTGGGCCTGACCTGAACCGACCCGGTTCAAGTAGAAAGCAACCTGATATGGGTCGGCCCGACTCGAGATTAGAAGCCAGTCTCTCATTTTCGACCAGAAACATCGGAAGAAGAAGAAGAAGTTTCAAGGGAGCTTCTTTTGGTCAGTTTCAATAGGTTTTCGTAGAAATGGAAATGGAATTTTGAGGGATTTACTTATGAAAGAGAAATGGATTTTTAGGAAATCATTTCATTGAACGTTTATCCCCAAGTGTTGAGTCTCCACTTTTCCTTTACTCATCCCCATAGCTTAAGCAGAAACAAAATCCCCCAAAAGCAGCAACAAGAAAAGCCATGCCACTTGGACTAGTGGTTGAGCCAGCCGAGCCTGAGACTGTGCCCCAGGCCTCACCATCGACTACCCCAAGAAGAACCCTGAATTTCAAAAAGATGAGGTTGTCGTCAAGGATGTGAAGGAGGATGAGAAGTACGAGGACGAAGATAATGAGGACGACGATGAGGACGACGAGACAGTTTTTTGTCACAGCAAGGGTGTTTCGTTCTACTGAGTCAATGAGATGGATTTTGTCAATTGCTGAGTCAAGGGTGCTTCGTTCTTTTGGTCGGTTTCAACGGTTTCGACCCGCAAGTTACTTCAATCTAGTTTTTTGGTCAGGTCGAGCAACAAGGACGGATCGGGTCCTATCGTTTTCTGCACAAACCTAATTATCAACACTTCTAAGTAACGTTTGTCTTTAATTCCTTAGATTCCATCAATATATATATATATATATATATATATATATATATATATATGTATATATATGAAAAATGATAAACGCATGTCACTTTTCAATATATATATATATGTATGCTATGCAATAGCTAACAATCGGTTTACAAATAAGCCATGTGTCAAGTAATAGAAGAAGACACTTAAGTACTGGATCAAATCAATGGAATAAATTATTAATTATATAAGAAATTGATAAATAATATTCCATGTTCTAATCCTATTCTGACAGTTAAATAATGAGTATAATTTATAGCTTTTGATTTGGCATAATCTTGATGGTTAAATTTTAATAAATAATATAAAATATAACTTTTTAATATTGCAAGAATATATATAATATGTCAATTTTAAGAGTTTTTATGTTAATGCAAAACACAAATACTCTTATAATTTTTTAAGCCCAACAAACATGTATACATATTTTAAAAAATTCCAACAAATCTTAAGTACTGTTGATCTTTTCCCATATATAATTTATTCCTCTATTTTATAATATATTAATTATCCACTTTCCGGAGTCTCTACAATATTAAATAATAATATTTATCTACAATATTTATTCCTCTATTTTATATGTCTTTCTAAATAATCTCATGTGTTTATATACAATATTAAATTAATAAAAAATAATTTTATGAATTTAATAAGACTAATTAAGTTATCTTTGCATTTGGTTTAATATGCATTATTTGCATGCAATCACATCATTTGGTGTGGAGCTATCGGTAATGTAAAATGTTATGTTTTTTATTTTATTTTTTTATATATGTATTTTTTTAACACTGTAAAATATTTTTAAAAAAATAAAAAAATTATAATATCATTAAAAAATATTTACTTAATTACTAAATAAAAAAAATTAAAAAAAATATAACGAAACTGAGAACGGTGAGAGTAGCTTTCCTCATATGTAAATGAGCTCAAAAGCACAACTTTCTAGGCCTAGAATTTATTCCCCGGCTCATATATGCTTCTACCAATAATTATTATGTGCATTTCAACTTTAACTTCACTGTTCTTCGAATATTACAGAGCTTATTAGTGGAAGAGCCACGTGGACTAGATCATTAGGAGGGCCATCATCCTACTAAAAGTAAAAGAAATATATATATATATATATATATATATATATGTGTGTGTGATATTTGTAATTGTAAAGCATGCAAGACCGTGCACTAATTTAAAAAATAAATAAATTATAATTTACATCATTTTTTTTTAAATAGTAAATTTTACTTTTTTTAAAATAATGAGTATGTTGAACTTGCATATCTGGAAGACTGTATCTAATAATACATACAACTGATAGTACATTAATACACAAAACAAAAGTACAACTGTTACTATATATATGTACTAAACCAAAACATTTAGGAGTAGGAGCACTTGGTAGTAAAGTAGGAAAAGAAAAATAATAATAATAGTGATGAAAAAAAGTAGCATTTATTATTAAATATTAATTCCACCTTTTATATGGTCGGAAAGTGTCATCAAACCCACATGAGTACAAGTTTTCCTAACTATGCCTCTTCGGATTGGACATTAAAAGCCACGCTTCCTAATGCCATAAACTGAAAAGAAAAGTAAAATTATTAAATCGATTATGTAAATGAGGTTTCTTATTCATCATTTTCATACATCAATGTTTATTTTTATTATTTAAAAATTTTGTTGAGTTTTATTTTTAAACTAATTGAATTATTTTACTCATTATCCATGTACCATATATTTATTAAGAGAAGAAAAAAAGTGTGATGTGTAATGTACGGGGATGATAGATAAAACTTTTCTATATAAATACTCATTAATGGGTTCTCTATAGGCCTCGTTTAGATAGTGAGATGAGATGAGATAATTTTAAATAAAATTTGAAAGTATTTGAATAAATTATTGTTAGAATATTATTTTTTAATACTATTATTATTGTTTTAGTATTTGAAAAAATTGAATAATTTATTATATTTTGTATAGAAATTTAAAAAAATTATAATAATAAGATGAAATTATTTTTAACTTAATGCAGACGGTAAGCCCAGCGGTCAAGATAGGGCGGCATAGTAACTGCACCCTAAATGTAATTAACTGGTGCCTAAGTACCTCAAAAACAAAAAAGGACAGGAAAAATATAATTTATTACAATCTATAATTTATTTATTTTTCATTGAAAGCTTCACATGCATGACATGACTTTATGACATAATTAATATCTGCCACTTTGAATGTGGTGATGTTTTTGCATAGTTGTGGGTGCATCTCATACTTTTATAATTCCCCCAAAAGTACACTAATTTGCATATAATAAATTGGAAACAATATTATAGTGTAAAAAAGTGACAGCCACTAAATATAAACAGATTAATATTTCATTGATCAAGAAAAAAAAAAGATTAAATAATTCAGTTCACTAATTCCCCAAAAGAAAATAATAATCTTTTCTGGCACAATAATATTCTGTGCTCTGATGCATAGTGAAAGGATTAGATAGCAACATTAACATGAAAAGATGGGAAGGAATCTTATACTTTTATTTATTCCATGCATGCCAGTAGTATAGGACTATGTGAAGAACAATTTAAACAGCCTCCTCCAATGTCCCACTTTTCAACTTGAACAAGCCTCATACATACCTTTTTATAAATGTTTGATAAAGTTTAAAAATTTTGTATATATATTTTTTTTTAAAAATAAGTTTTATTATTAAAAAAAAAAATCATGTGCATTTCGTATTTATCTATTTTTTAAAAAAGAGTGTACAAAATTTACATATCCTATAATTACAAAATCATTTCTCTTTCTTGACTTAGAAGAAGGGAAAAAGAAAAGAAAATATAGTAATTCTAGCTGTGTCTTATTTTGGGAGAGTGATTTCTTACAAATTAGCTAGGAAACGATTTATATATCACTATTATTCTTAAATTATAGGAAAGAATTTAGGGAAAAGCTCAAAAACCCTCTCCCATCCCATTCTCTATTTTAGGATTTTGGTTTAGGGGATGAACAGTGATTCCCTATATTTAAGGAATCACTGTTCATCCCCTAAATCATCTTTTATTAATATTTTATTTTAATAAATAAAATACATTATTCTTCTAATCAATTACATTTTCTCTTATACTCATATTTATTATAGTTTTAAATAATAATTTTAAAAATAATCTAAATAAGTACTAAAATATAAAAATAATTATTTTAAAAATATTATCAAACCCGTAAAAAAATAATTTAAATTTTTGTTTAAAATATTCACTATAGTAATAGTTCAAAACATAAGAAAAAATATTAAGTAGTTAAGTTTGTAAATGGAAGTGCGAAAAAAAAATAATAAAGAAATAATAGAATAATATTATTTTAATAGAATAGAGAAATGATAGAGAATGAAATATAGAATATTTTTTAAAAATGAGTAAAATTTAAGATAAAATATAAGAAGTGTCATTTTTTACTACAATTTAAAAAAAAATTTAAGCAATAGGATGTGAATGCTCTAGATGAAATTGTACTGAAAGTTTTAAATGGGAAGGGGATCGAGCGTGATCAGATGGTGTGAGTCTGTCAGTAAATCCAAGTGGGATGGGTTGGATTCACAAGGGATCTGACACAAAAAGCATGGGCGCTGCACAGAGAGAGAGAGAGAGCTAGGGCAAGAACAAACAGCCTCTTGCTATATAACCAGTGCCCTCCCAGGTGGTCCCTTTTCTTGTGTACCACATGAACTACACCATATTATTAAATTTCCTCATTGGCAAGAGCTCTGATCATTTTCGCAGAAAAAGTTTGAACTTTTGAATTCCATCTCCTCCTACATGAACAGATCAAATGAAAGCAACAGTAGTACTGTACTGTACTGTACTGCAATGCATGCAGCATAGAAGAATATGGTAAGATGTTGACCTTATTAATATTGGATTTCAAACCGAAAGTAAAGAGAGTTTGGGATCATGAAATGATGACTAAATATGAACAAGGAAATGATTTAAGGGGGGCTGCATGGGGCTCACACGTGAATATATAATGAATTCAAATGAATAATAAGACAGATTGATCAGCGTATATTTGCGATCGTAGCTGCAAATTATAGCAGTAGGTGGAGGATCAGGCAGGTAAGTAAGATCATGCATGGCTGGCTGGCTGGCTGCGAGTAATGCATTAAAAGTATTATGTAAAGTTTGTCATTTTGCATACGCAAATTCATGATCATCATCTTTGTAACCAAAATGCGCGTGTTGCTTTTTATTCCATGCAGTTTGGACTTATTCATGACCTGCGTTACGCCACTGCCGGATGAGAGAGAGAGAGAGAGAGAGAGACGTGTTAATATGGCCAAACAAAATGGAGGCTGATCAAAGTAAACCTAAAAGGATTAAAAGTAAGCATGCAATTCTGCGGCGGCTAAGGATAATGATACATGCCTGCTAATTACCATGTCGGCAGGCAGTAGTTGCTTTATCCTCTTAAACAAGTTATAAAGGAATAAGCTGGTTCATATTGCTTTCAACAACGAATGGCTTCTGACCTAATTCTGCCCCAGAAAATGCAGGTTTTGACAGATTTGTTTTGTCTTCTTCGACCCTTTTGGTTGGGAACGGACAAAGTTTTAATAAATAAAAAAAAAAAAAAGACGCTGGCAATGGAGGGTAGCGTAAGGGATTCAATCAGATAATTATCACCATGCGATTGATCTGAATTCATTTTTCAGAGATGGATGGATAGATATATGGTTTCAAAGATCATGGAATATGTCTGGAGCTAGGTGGTGTTTGGATCAGGATACTAATTCAATGCTTGATCAGTTTTCTTTTTGTTGGTCAGAGGATTTTATCTATGATTTGCCTCTTCCTTTCCTAAAGTTGGATTTTGATGCATTTTATCTTATAAGGTTTATTCCAGTGCTTATTTGCTTGGTTTTTTTTCCCCATTAATATACTCGATCATCAAAATGCAGCAAAATAATGCGCCCTGATACTGAACTGTATGAGTAAACTAACGGACATCCAGCCGGGCATTTGCTAGTTTTAGCAATCATGCTATTAATGACAACGAAGCCTAGGTTATGACGTTACAACTTTGAAGTGAAAAATATAAGGCACCGGGATGGGATGGGATGGGAGGAAAATTGAATAAAATATTATTAAAATATTATTTTTTTTTTAAAATTTGCAAGACTTGAATTACATTTTTATATTTTATTTAAGAGTTTGAAAAAATTGTAATGATTATATTAAATAAGATAAGATAATTTATGAAAACATATCATGCCTAAATAACTCGAACATAGTTCTAATAAACGTGAAACAATTGTTAAAACTAAAAAATTCTAATTATCATCCCCTACACCACACCAACATATGATTTATCATTTTTATCATTTTATTTAAATACATACATATTAATATGTGAATATGTGTTTAAATAAAATGACAAAAATAACAAATCACACGTTGAAAGTTATCAATTCCTTGGTGCAACACATACCATGACTTCACAAGCACATGTAATTCTGATTTTAGAGCTTTGTTACTTATCATCTTCACACTCCACATACCACACATTTTTTTTTAGTTTTTTAAAATTCTTTTTGGTTTTATTCTTCTTAAACTAATCAAATTCTTTCTACTAATCATTACTACAAATTTGATAACAGGAACAGGTAAAAAAAAAAAAAAGGCGTGGTCTGTGCTAGATGAATATAATTTTTCCTGATTTTATGCCATAATAATTTTGAGAGATGCGGACCGATGCCATTTCCTCAAACTTCAGAATATCAAAAAAGCACAAGCCTATCGACAGTTTTGAACCACGAATATTGTACCATAAAGAGAGAACGATAAGGCATAAAAATATTCAAAGATACGAACACATTGGGGGCATCCAGCTCAAGGTCAAACTCTTGTGAAAATATGGGACTAAACATAATCAAAACCAGGCATTTGTCAAATTTAACGATGGTCTACTAATGACACGAAGGTCCAGGCTATGATCTTCAACTTTAAGTTCAGCAATTACAAATAACCCAAGCAAAGTTTTGATAAACGAGAAAGCCAACCAGCTCTCTACATGGCAAGGGAGCAGCTACCAAGATCCCTCTGCACCCACGGTTGGGTTCTCGAATGCAGCAAATCCCCAGAATGTCTTCAATGCATATGGCTGAGAGATAGTTACACCTTCTTCTGTGATCTTCGCAATCTGCAATTCCAATTCAGGTCTATTAGTAACCATCAAGTTAAATTACAATGTGAAAATCTTTTTTTTTTTTTTCTTGTAATATTTTTTTTATTGGTAAGAAAGTTAAACAAATGTAGTGGATCTAGAAGCCATAACCACATTCATATCAAGTGCACGTGCCATTCGAGCTAAAGTTCATTGGCCAAAATTTGGTAATGTTGCACCTGCAATTCTTTTACAACTATTTTACAACCATTTTCAATCAACCATTGCAGCCGTGCAACTTCATTAAAAATGAATTTCAATTTAACATGATTACCCTCCATTTAATATAGAATTGTAAAATAGTGGAAGTTAATCATTTTCCTACTATAAAACGTGTGAAAAAAAGATAGTTGGTAGATAGTGTCCATAATCAATTCCATTGAACACCTGGCCATAAGATGCCAGATTAGATTGGCTGTCTTTCCCTAATAAGAACCTAAAGAAACACCATTAACCTTAAGCACCAAAACCACTCTAGATGGAGAGTAGAAATGTGCAACGGTGCAGAAAGATATAAAATACCAAATATGGGAACTGAAGCATCCAATTTGTACATATTGTCAGCCATCCTTGTACAATGCATGGATAGATGATGGGACTGAAGCATCCCATCCGACTCGTACATGACCATGGCTTTGTCTGGTATTTCCCTTTCCTCCATATTACCCACTTAAGAAGCCCCACCCTCTGTTAGATCCTTTCCAGGGCTCAATACATCTCCTATTTTCAGAGAAGTCGCATTCTGGGGTGATACCATGGTGTTCTCCTCCATTCAGAGCTCCCGGGCGACATTTTCTGGTACAAAAACAGATATGGCATCACAAGTTTTTGTCACCAGCACCAGTGGCACCAGTTTGTCGGCCAGGACACTCACCACCAGCTTGCCTTCTTCCGTCAATGACTTTTGGGTAGTCCCCGGCCAGAGTAACATTGACTCCAATGACTTATTGGCAGCACCAGAAGAAGACCCAACTTCGAAGCTCGAGTGGCCCGCGGTTTTAACCTGCCAGTTCTGGGTCAGATGGCCTTGTATCTTCCCTTTCTCAGCCCACGAGCTTTGTGTACCACCAAAGCCCACAATCGAGCCCGTGGACCATTTCTTGCCAGCAGCTTCCTTCACTTTTTTTGCCTAACTCAAGCCCAGGCCCATTTCCTGGCTTACCCAACATATTAAACCGCTGACCTTCTCTCTCAGGTCTATCAATTCTACTTTAATGTTGTACAGAGTCCTTTCTTCATCGTGCCCCTTGATCAGAGAGCCACCGTCCCTTCTTGCGTAAGCTCTGGTGGCTGACGGCGCCTCAGGCCTCCTTCTGCAAGTCTCGCAAACAGTAACTTTTTCCTGCCGCAAAATACCTATACTGCCGTTCACACTCTGGTTATGCATCCCATCCCTTCTTGGTTTCTCCACGATTTTTCTGGCGTCACCATTAGTGACTGGCACTGAGCATGAAACAGCTTCTGCATACCTTTAGAATTCACTCCCCTACTGTGTCCTTGCTCAGTTTCCGTTTGAACGTTTCCGCCCCTCCGTATTCCTTTGCTTCATTTTTCCCTGCACTGCCACATAGCCTACGCAGTTCCATAATCATCTTCCTCCATCCTTTGCCTTCCACTTCTTCAGGGATGATGGTAAGGCTCTTTCTCCCACTATCTCCATACTCGATTACATTCAAGTACCTACCATATGCATTGGATCTCTATGCAAGAAAACCACTTCTGCCTAAGTGGGGTATAAGAATTTGGGTCCAAACCGAAAAAACCGACCAGTTTTGGTTGGTCCGGACCGGACCAATTAAGAAGTCTCGGTCTTGGTCCAAGAGAGTAGGGAAATTCGGTTCTCGGTACGGTCTCGGGGTGAGGTTTTTTCACCCTGGACTGACTGAATTTATTATATAAATTTTTAAATAATTTTTTCTATGATAAGTAGTTATATAAATTGAAAATAAGTAATTAGATAATTGTCTTCTAACCTAATTATTTATGCTTAGATTATATAAAGTATTAAAGGTTATGATTTTTAACATAGGGTATTAACTATTAATTATTGATAATACACATACCATTAACATTATTAATTTATTTTACTTAAGTTAAACACTTAATTAGTTAAGTATATACTTAGTTAGACAACTTAGATTAAATCATTCACTTAATTATTATTTTTTTCATTTTATATAAACTTTTTATGTCAAAAACTTGAAAAAATAAAAAAAAGACCCAAACCGAAACACCCCGATAAGACCAATTGGACCGAACCAAAGCGGTCCGATCCGATCTGTACTTTTGGTGTAGCAAAAAATTCGGTGTGGTCCAAAATTCTCCTCCAAGACCAACCTGAAACTTATTCAAAAGAGACTTCCTAGGTTTTTAATCACTTTCCCTTCCTTCTTGATTGTGGAGGTATCCATGGTGACCCAGGGTACTTCAAGTTTGAAAACATGTAGTTGAAATTAGATGGGTTCCGTGATAGAGTCTAGCAATGGTGGTCTTCTTATCAATTTCATGGCACTCCAAGTTACATCATGTCATGTAAATTGAAGTCTCTAAAGAAAGATTTGAAGGCTTGGAATGAGCAAGCGTTTGGTAATGTGGAAGAACAAAAGTCTATTCTCTTCAAGGAACTCAAAGGATTGGAGGGAGTAGAGGAGGAGAAGGCATTATCTTAAACGAAGAGGGCTCGTAAAATTCAAGTGACTACAGACCTTGAAAGGGTCTCTCTATTGGAAGAAATATATTGGAGACAAATGTCGAGAGCACTTTGGTTGAAGGAAATGCACCAAGTTTTTCGACTGGTTGGCTAATTCGCATAGGAGGAGGAACAATGCCATCGAGAAGCTGATGGTTGATGTAGCGGCTTCTTCCAACCAAATTGAGATCACAGATCACATTGTCAACTATTACAAAAGTTTGCTTTCAGAACAATTCTCTTGGAGACCAAGACTAGATGGGCTTCACTTTGACGCTCTTGACTCGCAAGAAGTATGACAACTTGAGAGGCCTTTTGAAGAAATAAAAATCAGAAGCGTTAAGAAGCATGGCGGGTGATAAAGCTCCAGGTCCAGATGGATTTTCAATGGCTTTTTTCCAAACTTGTTGAGAGAAGATCGATGAAGACATAATGCGGGTCTTTCATGAATTTCATGAAAACGGTAGGTTTGCAAAGAGTCTCAATGCAACATTTATTGTTCTCATTCCAAAAGAATGGTGTTGTAGAGGTAAAAAAGTATCGCCCTATGAGCTTGGTGAGCAAAATTTACAAAATCCTTTCGAAAGTTTTGGCAAATAGATTGAGCATAGTGGTTGAGAAGTTAAATCAAAGCCTCAAAATGCCTTTGTCCGAGGTAGGCAAATTCTTGATTCAGTGATTATTGCTAATGCTTAGGTAGTAAGACTCAAGTTGGGAGTGTCAGGGCTCTTGTATATGCTATATATGGAGAAGGCCTATAATCGAGTCAACTGGAGAATTTTGCTTTACATGCTCGAGAGATGTGGCTTTGGATCGAAATGGTGCTCTTTGATCAAACAGTGTATCTCTATTGTTTGTTTTCTCTCTTGGTGAATAGCACACCAAAGAGTTTTTATAAAAGCTCACGAGGCTTGAGACAAGGTGATACTCTATCTCTGCTACTCTTTGTTTTTGTAATGGAAGCTTTTAGAAAGATGATTTCAAGTGTCGTGGAGGGCGGGTTCTTATCCGGATTCTTAGTGGTGGAGGCAAATTATGGCTCACCTCACATATCTATCTTTTATTTGCCTGTGATACCCTAATCTTTTGTGGGGCCAGCCATGATCAAATTTGAGCTTTGAGAGCACTCCGTTTATGCTTTGAAGCTGCTTCGGGGTTGAAGGTGAACTTGGCTAAATAAAAAATAGTCTCAATGGGGGATGTTCCAAATGTGGAGAGCATCACTTACATTTTGCATATCTTAGCTGTCGATGAAATATTTGGGCCTTCCTTTGGGTGCCCCGTTCAAATCGAAATCTATTTGGCTAGTTGGAAGATGTATCTCTCCAGAAGTGGTAAGGTCACTTTAATCAAAAGTGCACTCTCCAACTTGCCAACCTACTTTATATCACTATTTCTGCTTCCCACCAAGGTGGCTTATCACATGGAGAAACTTCAACAAGATTTTTCTTTTTTTAGGGGGGGAGGATAAACGATGAGTTTAAATTCCACTTGGTTAAATGGGCCACGGCATGTTCTCCTACCCCGGAAGGTGGATTGGGTATTTGGAACTTGCAATTTTTTAACAAAGCTTTGCTTGGCAAATGGCTATATAGCTATGTAGATATATACAACAATGAATGGGGAGCATTATGGAGAGCCATCATAGAGTCAAAGAATGGTGAACCATGGGGAGGATAATGTTTGAATGAGGTAAGTGGGCCATATGGGGTTGGACATTGGAAATACATAAGAGGATGGGATACATTCACAAAATATCCGTTTTGAGGTGGGTGATGGGTCTAAAATTAAATTAAATTTTTGCATGATGTATGGCGTGGCGATAGGGCACTCTTAAGGAAGCTTATCCAGAATCCATGGCATGGCAAGAATGAAATAAGCCTTAATTGCAGACCTCTTAATCCTATCTAATGGTACTCCCCCAATGGAACATTACATTCTTCATAAATGCACAGATTGGGAAGTTGCTGCTTTTTTGGAGTTTTATAATCTAGTGTACTCTACTCGTATGACGAGGGGGCTGAATACAAGATCTTTTGATGCCCTTCTAAGAAAGGGAAGTTCATGATCTCCTCCTACTATCAAGCCATGACCACGCATAATACAAATCCATTCCCATGGAAGAGTATTTGGAAGACAAAAGCACCCCCCCTAAAAGCATTTTTTTTTTTTTAACGGACAACTTACCTAGGGAAGATCCTCATAATAGACAACCTACGGAAACGCCACATCATAGTCATTGTGAGATTGCTACAACCTTGTGGAATGACTTCTTTGCTTGGATGGGCTTTAGCTTGGGTGATGCCGAAAATGGTAATCAACCTCCTAGCTTCTTGGCAGGCAACTCAGGGCAACTTTTCAGATTGCAACAGTGTGGAAGATGGTCTCAATTTGTCTATGGTCGTATATTTGGAGGGAGAGAAATGCAAGAAACTTTGAAGATCGAGAGCGGTCAATGGATGAGCTTAGAATTTTATTTTTTAATACTCCATTGGTCAATTGTAATTGATTTTAGTGGCATGTCTTTTCATGACTTGTATCGTTAAACTAGCATGCATAGGCGACACTCTTGTACATGTCTCATATACCCATGCATTTTTCTATTTTATGCTTAATAAAATTTTGTTTACCGATTAAAAAAAAAGATGATGGGAGTGAGTATATTCCACAAGCTTGGATAGTAGGAAAAATGAATCTTGACCATTTATTATAAACTTTTGGAACCCGAACAAGTACAGAGGAGAAATAAAAAAAAATAAAGAATAAAACTAGAAGTCCCAAAATCTTGTAATCTTCTTAGTTTTTACTTTTAAATAATGTTGCTAGAATACTGGCTTTTCCTCATTGGTTGGAAAAGCCTGTCACTAAAGATTCATCTAGGCAAACCTATTCTTTTTAAGTTTTTTTGTTAATTATCAGATTTGCAAGGATAAAATTCTAAAGGACACCCATGGTGAGTCAAGCCTGCTAAAATTCGTCCATAAGTGCTTTGTTTTTCTATGCCTTAACCAGTGCTTTAGAAACCATGTTTATGATGCTGATGCCCACATTAGCAATTGAATTGGGGAATGCATACAGAAAAGACAGTGAGATTAGAACTGTTACGACTACTCAAAAAGAATTAGAACTATTATGATGGAGAAACCAAAAAAGAGGATGAGGGAGAATGAGAGAGGTGAGTTCATTCATATATTTGAAGCAGAATTTCACAAATTCCTCTAATTCTTTAAAAACACAAAACAAAATTCAACTGAACTTTAAAAATACTTCATTTCAAAATTATACATGAAAATCAGATACGGTATAAGAATGAAAAATAAACCCTCTACCACAAAAAAAAAAAAAAAAGAGCCATGGTTTGCAATGACATGCCTATTAATAAAAAAATTAAAATACAATCGTTTTTCAAAATGTCATTTGCTTTATATCAGAGGTGGTACAACCTTTTAATAAGAATTTTGATTGGTTTAAAAAAGCATAAAGGTAATATAGAAAATTGAGAAAATAAAGAACTCACTTCTAAAAAGTCAACGCGTTTTAGGATATCTCAAAAGGGAAGTAAGATATTTCAATTGGGAAAGATGGAGTACAAAAATTCAAACAACAATCTCACAATCTACAAAACCAAACAATGGTGTTATATATTATTAAGCATTGAATCCTCATTGATATTAAAAATACAAGAAGGATTTTGGTAGAATGACAATCTTAGAGGCAGTTGTAACAACAAGGAAAAAAAAAGTACATTCAAATTCTTGCTTAGCATTTTAATAAGGATGGATATTTTTTTTAAGAAAACGCATACAAAATAAGATTTAGAGAATACAAACATCAAGAGTAGTTGCAGAATTTGGTCCAACAATTAGATAAAAAATTAAATGTTTTCCACTAATATAATTGTAAAACTATTACTTATTTTTCTGAGGGTCTTAAAAATTATGAGTTATTGGAAACTTGGACACGAAATCCATATACTCACTAGGTGAAAAGGAAATCATGATAAATGATGTAAGGAAACAACAAACCTGAAGCTTGTTGACAGCAGACCGGTCACGATATAGCAGTACACGCATACATTTCTCCAGTAACTTGACACCATCTTCAAAACTCAAGTTCTCGTGCCACTCATCACGAAGAATAGGCCGGGCAAGATGATTCCCAAACCCAGTTGCTACATGATTATCCTCAAAATTTACACCTATCATGCTAACCTGAACCAAAAATTACAGTAATAATTGCAGAGAAATATTCGTAGATGCAGATAGTTAGCAACAGAGCATCAAACAAAATGGCAAATTAGGATTACCATGCCAAGGTACTTCTGCCCATTTTTCACTCCACCAAGAATAAGTGAGTTCCACAGTGGATTAAACTTGTTCCTCCTATTATACATCATACGGGTTAAATAGCTGTGCACCTCTTTAGGCCCCAGAGAATTACCATCATCCCACATGTTGTCATACAGGCTGCAAACACCACGCACAAAATTCACAATCCCTTAGCCAGGAGAAAGAAATACAAACCCCCTCCAAGGGGACCCATAAACCAAGTCCTTGCCCCATGACATCAACATAAAAACAAAAACAAATGTAAATTAGGCGCAAAGTTCCAGCTCCTTCATCTCTCCCAAAACAACCAGCACTTACATAAGCTCATCGAGAGAACGTAAAATCTCCTGAAAATCACTTATTTCCCCACTTGCACCAAGAATAGAATGTTTTCCTATAGGCTTCAATCGCTCCACACTCTTGTATCGCAGGGTAGATCCATAGGAGCCTGCCAATTAATCCACCAAGAAACAAATGTATTCTTTTTATTTTATATAAGTAAGATAAGATTTTATTAATAACTAACGAGGGTTAAACCCTGGTACACATAAAGTATACAAGATATCCCCAAGAAAAAAATATATTCATATATAAGTTTTCCATCACATATTAACAAAAAATAGTAGTAAGCCTTGATATATAGGTGGTAAGTGACATACCAAAACAATTCCTTCCAAAGTGGTTCCAAAAAAGGGATTCAACTTAGTTGTGGAGCTAAAAAGACGATAATAAGAGACTTCATGGAAGCATGCAATTTTTTTATTTTTTTTTATAGGTAAAGGGAGCATGTAGCGTGTTAATATGGTTTTGTATACTTTATAATAATGAATCGGTATTCAACAACATAAATCATATGCAACTAAAAAGGAGGAAAATCTTTTACTACTGAATCGGTATTCATAATCATGCCCTTCTGGATACCTTACTCTAATCCAAAAAAAAACCAGTATTAGCATAACTGAATAACATCTTAAATATCTCGAGCGCAGTTTTACAGTTCCAAGAGGGAGACAAGTAACTGGACTCAGTAAAGTTTTTCAGAAATCTAAAGACGTATCTACGCACGCATACGCACACGCACTCATATATATATAGCTACATATATGCACCAGAGAACGAGTGCGGGCACATACACATACACATACATACACATAATCATATGCATATGCATATACATATACATATGTTAGAAATAACCCATATTGTCAGTTAATAAGCGATTGTTTTAACAGCAGCAAACTCGATGGTTCATGATGAAGACAACATTAATTTTAACGAAATTAAATTAAAATTCTAATTAAGGACGATGAGTTTAGCAACCTCCCATATCAGCCGCCATAAGAATTCCATCTTTGTATTTGATAGCAACAACGGACGAGCCAGTAACATATGGGTACCTAAACCAATCCAAAAATAATTAAATAAATAACTCGGTCTGCATTGTAATATTTGCACGTAGATTTACACTTTAACCTAGTAGCCATTCAAAGCACTCAAGACTTCTAGAGACTGCCAAAACCCAAACAATCCTAACCTTAAATCCATATGAACCAATAGATACATGTATGTAACAGAGAAAGAGGGCATACAGAGTTCTTTCCGAAGCGGATTCAGAGCCCACTAGGTTATGCTGCTTGGCTTGGATTGAATCCATCGTCAGTTGCGTAAATGGGCACTCAGTGAGAGATCTGACTTCTGAGCCAAGTTTGAGATTTTTCGGGTCGGAAAATGGGGGAGACGAGAGTAAGATAACGTGAGAGAGACGATCTTACGGAGAGAGACGAGAGACGAGAGTCTACATATAAAATTGGGGATCCGAGACTGACTTGTTTGGCAAGAAAGACGGGGGTTTGGGGGCCTAATGAGAATAAAGCAGCTTTGGGCCTCTTAAAAGTGAAGCCCGCGGCCATCATTGCTGGCGTGGGCTCTATTTAGTCTATACAAAATCGGATCTATTTAAGTATTCGTTTAAAGAATAAGATAAGATAAAATGATTTTTGATAAATTGAATAAAATATTATTTTTTAATATTATTATTTTATAATTTTAAAAAATTTGAATTTTATATTATATTTTGTATAGAAATTTGAAAAATTTGTAATAATGAGATAAGATGGATTAAAAGTATTTATGTATCCAAACGGTGGATGGTTCGAAAATCTTTTATTGTTCTAAAATTATTAGGATAGTTTACTACCCTATTATTATATATGTAATTTTTTTATCATTTTTTTAAGTATTTTCTTTTAACATCCTTAGTTATTAAGAATAAATTTTAAAAAAATATATAATTTTACTGATAGTCATTTCCTTAATCATTAAGTAAAATAAAAAATTAAAAAAAATAAAAATAAAAAGAGTAGTAAATAAATAGTAAGAAGGTCATAATCTTATCTTTCTGTTACATAGGATGTAATCTTATAGTCAATCATTCTTCATATCGTGATTATTTCGTCTGTAATGGGGCTTTTTTTTTTAAACTCATCTTGTTGTTGATTAAGGAAAAGCTTAATATGGGATAATATAAGAGGAACGAGGACCACTAAAATCACACGTGGATTTTATAAGATGTTTACGGGCGTACTCACATTAACACTATGAACCTATAACCTACCTAATGGGCAGACTGGTTATTTATGTGAGATTTTTTTAAATATAAACTATACATAACACTATTACAACTATTCAAAATTAATAATTATAATAATTGGTCAATATATAAATACATAAAAAGTGGATAAAATATATATATATTTAAAATGAAGTATACGTATATTTTATTTTAAGCTTTGAGTGAATAAGCAAATATGTGATAAAAGCTGTTACTATACACAACTTTATAACAATTTAATATTTATCTACTTCTATTATAAAAACGTTTATCCGTATATAAGCAACTATTTGTGTTCGATGCCTACATTTTTACCCACGAACTTTATGATGGGTTAGGTTGTATTTGGGGTGAAACATTCGCATCCTTATGATGAGTGTTTGCTTTGCTTTGCCAAATGATATCTATATGAGTGCGGATTTAAAACTATGTGATTATCAGTACTCATTACAAGAAAAAAAAAACATTTGTGACAG
Organism: Juglans mandshurica; assembly: GCA_022457165.1. Taxonomy (NCBI): domain Eukaryota; kingdom Viridiplantae; phylum Streptophyta; class Magnoliopsida; order Fagales; family Juglandaceae; genus Juglans; species Juglans mandshurica. The sequence goes on along the minus strand of CM039630.1, from coordinate 11,973,824 downwards.
ATTATTTACGATGAGAATAACTATTTACGACCAAAACATACTTATTTTTAGCAAGAAATAATTATTTTCGTAGAAAATAGCTGGTCACAAATAAATAATTGTCTTGTAGTGACGATAATGACATGGGCGGAGTGCCCGCCATGTTGATTGTGAGCACTTGTTACTCGCCCAATGCGAGATGTTGTAAGTTTTTCATATTATGAAATGGAATTATAAATTTTGCATGAATTATGTAAAGTTGTAAGTTTTGACATGAATTATAATACCATCTAAATTTGTTGTCTATTTTCACAATCTTGCATAAGCACGAGACCAATAATTCCTACAATATCAAATTATTATTAGTTATTATAAAAAAAAATTTAAACTTAAAAAAAAATAATTGTAATATATTAAATTGAAAATACAAAATCAATACCTTTGTCTCAATAGTCAATTCAATTTCTTTAATTTTAGTTATTTTTTTCTATTATGGAATGAAAGTTTTAAATTAGATACCACTTGTTTAAACCCAAGACATAATATGTTTAAATTTAGATAGAAGTCAAACTTAAATTTTATATATGAGATGATACGGTTTTATTACATAGAAAATAAAGTACCAGTCAAGTATGTAGTGTCATAGCAACGTATCGCTATAGTTTCTTGATTTGCAACAAAATTACATCATTCTAACAACAAAATTTTCTATTGCTTACGTAGATCCTTCATTCAACAAAAGTCGAAATTGCAAAAACATAAATCTTCTTATACTTGTATGATTTATAGGGGTGTAAATCGGTCCGGTCTGATTCGAGGGGGTGATTCATCATTTTTCCCAATCAGATCGAACTGAACACCCATAGGGATCGGTAGCTATCGGTCCAGTCTAATTATTTTGTTATTTGTTTTTTTTTTTCAAATAAATTAATAAAACAATATATTTAAATTACTAAAATTAAAATTAAGTGAATTATTAATGTAGATTATGTAACTAATTCATTAAGAAAATATTTAACTATAACTATATTTATGATGTTGATAGTTACTACTTACTAACTTAGACCGTTTAGTATGCATAATTATTAATAATGTCATACATTTTATATATGGTTAATGAATATCAAATAATTTCATTGTACATAGATTATTCATATTTTCTTACAACTTATGTATTTAAAAAATAATTACCTAATTACTTTAATTAAGTGTAAATAGTAGAGTATGTATGATGTATTAATTATTTACATATAATGACGTAAATTATCATATGATTTATTATTTATTATTAATTAATAGCATATATTATTTAATATTTTATATGGTCAATGATAATAAATTAGATAAAAATTACATCATTAACTTATATAATTACTATATAAAAATAATATATTAAATTATTAAAAATAATTAAAAAATATATATATAAGGGTTTGGTCTAGTCCAATCCGCTCTAAAATTTGTAGACCTTGGGACCAGACCAAATTTCATCGGTCCACATATTTTAGGACTAAGACCAACCAATCTAGAATTCCGTTTGGTTTGGTCCGAACTGAAAATTTTTGTCCAATCGATTTTATCGGTCTAGATTGAATTATGTACAGCCCTATGTATGAATTAGAGTTTCCATTAAAATAGAAATTTAAAAATATATTAGTTAAAATTAAGAAGGGTCTAAATGTAAAAATAAATTATGAAAAAATAAAAACAACTTCTATTGATATCTGTTAGTATCAAGTCAAGGTTAAAAAGTTCATGTTCATTTGTTATATTTATTGCATTCTACATCTGTACTATTCTAAATTCAATATTCCATAACTCCTTTTTAGTTGATATTTTATTCAAATCTCAATCATACATAGAGAAAATCTAAATTAAAATATGTTGAAAAGAATGCAAAATATTATACAATACAAGTATAAAATATATAAAGTTATCATAACCCAAAAAAATAAAAAACATAACTGAGAATAAATGACAAACTTATACATTAAATACCTTTAGGTAGGTCGCTGAAGATTCTATTATATACATTATTTTTTCTACAGTAACGACCATCGTAGTCTTTTTTGTGGTAAGAATTTTTAACCATTCTCTACTTGATAACGTATAGTTGACCATGACTAAAGCCTGATTTATTTTCAAATCAGATAAACACCATTAATTTCAAACTTTAAAAATTAAACAAACAAAACTTAACAGTGCAATCAATGAAGCATATCTAGAATTCATTTTCCTCAAACCCCAATCTACTGACACAGTGATTGATATATCCACAGAAAATTATATGCCAAGAAATATGCAAACATTTTGGAAGACATTTACTTGAGTTATTTCATCAAACAGGTTGTGCTCATGTTATGTGTAGATGGGCCGGGTTTTTATATATGTAATCAGCCCAGTTCATTATGAGTTATTAGTCTAGTTTAGCCCTTTAACTATGTTGGGTTTTTGTTTGTATTTGTTGTTATGTTATTTATTTCTTGTGAAGTATCTGATTTAGTAGAGTTGGTGGCATAATAATAGGTCCAGGTGATTATGGGTTAGTTATTTAAGGACCCAGTTGTGGTCAAGGTGTTTTGGGGTATTGTTACTAGCGTCCTGATTGTTCGATCTAGTAGTTACTTCTTCTTGTATTTATATTGAAATGTTGAATGATAATAGAGAAAAGATATTTACAATCGTGAATTGTGCAACCGTCGCGTAATCACTTTGAAAAAAGTAAATAAAACATAGGATTCACATAAAAAAAATTAATTTTTTAATAGTAGACCCCACTATTTTTCAAAGCGATTACGCGGCGTTTACGCACTACACGGTTGTATATAGAATTACTCATGATAATATGCATTAGATCAGTAATTCTGAATTATTGTTGGAGGTCTAGTTTCCTCGAATTAACCAAATTATCATTGTTTCTTATTTGTAAGAAGAACGGTGCTTGTAATAATGGTATCAAGAGTACGTCGTTCCACATGGCTGAAGACACGCATTACTCTCAATTGGCAGAAGCTCTTGCTGCTATTAAAGGGACTCATGAGGCTCAGCAACAAAATCAAGAATCATTACAACGAATACTAAATAGTCAGGTGCAGCAAATGCAAACTATGGCTTCTAATGTTGATATTCTGGTCCATATAGCTGGCAAACAACATGATGAACTAGCCAACATTTCAGCTATAGGGGTTACTAACCACTTGTTTGAGGAACGTAGTAACATTCAAACAAGAGCTTGTAGAGAAATTAAACAACAAATAGAAGCGTAATTACAACAATATGGCGACACTCCCGTGAGGGTATTTGTCCCACAAGTTGGTGATGAACAAAATGGAATTGAATGAATTGTTTGTGCACTAATGACCCCTATTTATAGGCTATCATGCACCGGTTGGTAAAGGGCACATCCATTGGTTAACCAATGGTAACTCAAAGGTCACAACCATAAGGAGTGACACATCCTATTGTGAAAAGGGTACAACCATTGGTAAACCAATGGTAACCCAAAGGCCACAACCTTAAGGAGTGACACAACCTTAAGGAGTGACACAACCTTTTGACTAAATCAAAAGGTTGTGTCTCTTGACACTTTACCAATTATATACAACCTTTTGACTAAATCAAAAGGTTGTGTCTATTAACACTTCCTTAAACATCACCCCTCATGGGAACCATCACCATGTTAGAGAATATAATTCCAAGGGGTACACCGTTTGGTGATCACACCCCTTAGAATAACATCTCCCACTTGATCACACAAAACGGTGATGATCCAGTTGAGTATCTTACCTGGGTACCAATATAAGCTTTCCACTACTCAACTCTCATCTGCTACTCTTGCAGATCGGCGTCAGAGCATGACAAGCCTCTACGTGCGCACGTTTTTGTCATTACCTTATCTGACCGCACCCTTTACCATATGTGCTCCGACTGATCACATATTAGGGGTGACTACATTTCACAAAAAAAAATTTTAGTGAACGGCATCAATTCTCCGTGACTGGATCAATAATCCATACCTCTGTCACAATTGACGACTTCAGCCGAATACATAACACATGTATCGACCTGCGTTGAATTTTCGTTAAGTACTTCCTCTAGAGGCTATTCCTGAGGTTTTTCCCTAATCACCTTATCAACGACTTTGCAAATGATTAACCATTTACTTGGATAATCAAATCACATTTCACTAAAACTTTAGTGAATGGCACTGAATTTTCGTTAAGTACTTACTCACCTGAGTCTTTCCTTAATCACCTTATCAGCGACTTTACCATGATCAATCTTTTACTTGATTAATCAATCTGCACTGAAATTTTATCAAGTACTCACCCTAAGGCCATTCCTGAGGTTTTTCTTGATCACCTTATCAGTGACTTTACAAATGACCAAAATTTTCATTTTTGGGTATCTTCATAACTCCATTTTTCTAGGCGTCCCCAGAATTTGTTGAGTTATGCATATTGACCATGAGATTTCTTCACCTAGGTTTCTTTCAATCCCATTCTAGTCACATTTTCTCTGAATTTCTCCAGAGATAAACCTTTGGTCATTGGATCTGCTACCATCTCGGTCGAGGAAACAAAATTAACCTTGACCTCACCTCTTTCCACTATATCTAAAATATAGTGATAATGCACATCAATGTGTTTTCCCTTGGAACTCTGTGTTCCACTTTTTATCAAAGAAATGGCAGACTGATTATCACAAAACACATTGATTGGTTCTGTGGATATACCCAAATTTAAGTTTTCAACAAAGCGTTTTATCCACACCGCATTACTCACTGCAGTACTACAAGCAATATATTCTGCTTCCATAGTAGACTTAGCAACACAGCCCTGTTTCTTACTTAACCAAGAAACTGCTGTTCCACCAAATAGAAATATATATCCAGTTATAGATTTTCTATCATCTACATCACTTCCAAAATCAGCATCACTATAGCCGATTAATTCTAGATCACTGTTTCCAAAGCACAATTTCAAATTTTTGGTACCTTGTAAATATCTCAATATACGCTTCACTGCTTGCCAATGTTCTTTACCTGGATTGGATTGAAATCTACTTACCAATCCAACTGCATGACAAATATCTGGTCTGGTACTTGTCATTGCATACATGAGGCTTCCCACAGCTTGAGCATAGGGAACTTTAAGCATTTCATTTATTTCCTCATCATCTTTTGGGCACATACTTTTATTTAAAATATGAGCTTTGCAAACAGGCGTACTTAAAGATTTACAATCTTCCATACCAAATCTTTTAAGCACTTTTTCTAGATATTTTTCTTGATCTAAATATAATAGATTTGAATTTCTATTTCTAGAGATTCTTATACCAAGAACATAAGCGGCTTCACCCATGTCTTTCATTTCAAATTTAGATTTCAAGAATTCCTTTGTTGCATGCATCATATCTAGACAATTACTTGCCAGTAATATATCATCAACATACAATGATAATAATGTTAATTTATTATCATTTTTCCACATGTATACACAGTGATCTAGTGGACTCATTTCATATCCCATTTCCAAAATGGCTTGGTGAAATTTCAAGTACCACTGTCTTGAAGATTGCTTAAGTCCGTACAGTGACCTTCTCAACCTGTAGACTTTCTCTTCATGTCCTTTAATTTGGAATCCTTCTGGTTGAATCATAAAGATATCCTCTTTTAATTCACCATTGAGAAAAGCTGTTTTTACATCTAACTGATGTAATTCCAAATTCATCCTGGCAACAATGGACATGATGATCCTTACAGATGTGAACTTCGCTACAGGCGAATATGTATCCACAAAATCTACACCTGGTTGTTGAGTATATCCCTTGGCCACTAACCTTGCTTTGTACCTTTCCAAACTGCCATCAACTTTAAATTTTCTTCTGAGAACCCATTTACAACCAATAGCTTTTCTATCTTTTGGAAGATCTGTTAACTCCCAAACATTATTTTTGTTTATTGATTCTATTTCATCTTTCATGGCCTCAAGCCATTTATCTGAATCAATACTATTGACTGCTTCAGAAAAATTTTCAGGATCATTATCTAAATTTTCCAAACTGGTATTTAGTGCATAATGATCTTGAAATAATATTGATGGTCTTCTGGATCTTTTACTCCCACTGTCTCCAACATCAATACCTGAAGATTGATTTTCATCTGACTTTCTTTTATTATTCTGGATTTGAATAATATCATTATTTTCATTGTCAGATTCTGTGGAGATCCGTTGATTTTCTAAATTATTTAATAAATCTATTTGATCAACAGGAGTAACAAGGTTTGTATTTTCCAAGAAAACGGCATCCCTACTTTCTATCAATCCTTTTTCAGAATGATAAAATCTGTAGCCACTTCCGTTTTCTACATACCCAATAAACCTGCATTCCCAGGTTTTACTTTTTAATTTTTCCCTTAGTGGCCTTGGGATAAGCACTTGTGCCTTACAACCCCACACTTTGAGCTTGCTTAAGTCTGGTTTATGTCCCGTCCATAATTCGTAAGGTGTAAGAGGTTTTGCTTTAGTTTCAACTCTATTTAATATATATGTAGCAGTCGATAATGCTTCACCCCAAAAATGTATTGGTAGATCAGCATATGCCATCATCGATCGCACCATATCCAATAGAGTTCTATTTCTCCTTTCTGCAATGCCATTTTGTTGAGGTTTATATGGCATAGTATAAATATGTCTTATACCATTCAATTTGCAGAAATTGTCTAAAGCTTCAAATTCTCCTCCTCTATCACTATTCAAACTTTTAATGGGTCTACCCAACTGGGTTTCTACTTCTAATTTAAATTCTTTAAATTTCTCAATTGCTTCAGATTTATGCTTGAGTAAGTAGATATGCCCATATCTTGAATAATCATCAGTGAAAGTAATAAAGTACTCCATTCCTCTATGAGTTTTTGTTTTAAAAGGTCCACACACATCAGAATGTATAATTTCTAGTAAATCCGTTGATTTCCAACTTTTTGAAAAAGATTTACTACTCATTTTTCCTTTGATACATGGTTCACATATATCAAAATTATCTGAGCTTATTTGTGGTATTAATCCACTTTTATACATTCTGATCATCTTATTTTTATTTATATGACCTAATCTTAAATGCCATAAATATGTACAATCTGTAGACACATTCAAATACTCAGAAATAGGTACTTTATTAATATCAACATACAATACATACATATTGTGATCTTTCACGCCTTTCACTGACACATTTCCCTTACTTATTACAACGGTTCCAGACTTAAACTCAACTGTGTAGCCTTTCTGATCTAGTACAGGCACTGATACTAAATTCCTACGAATACTAGGTACATATAGAACATCACTAAGTAAAATAACGGAACCATTCACTTTGAATTTACATGTACCTTGCCCCAAGACATCGCAATATGTATTGTTGCCCATATAGACTTTGTGCTCTCCGGTTTGTTTATCTTCAAGTTTGACAAACATTTCTTTGTTCCTACATATATGTCTTGTCGCTGCAGAGTCAACCCACCATGAATTTGTCACTGGTTCCACTAGCATTACTTCAGAGATCGTCATCACAATTTCCTTGCTTTCTTGTGCTTTTCCTTTGTTAGGACATTGTGATTTGTAATGACCCTTCTTTCCACACTTAAAACAGTTTCCAGAAAATGGTTTGTTTTGTTTTCTTTTTAACCATTTCTTTTTCTTGAACTGTTTTGGCTTCATCTTATTCTGTGTAGAACGCTTATCTTGAGCCATTAATAAATTGGATGATTCACCATCTTTATTCCTTCTTTTCATCCTTTCTCCTTCAAGTACTAAAAGTACTGGAAGCGATATCATTGTTACTTCATTTCCACTGTGTGTTAAAGAAGTAATAATGTGATCCCAAGATGAAGGAAGACTATTTAGTATGGTTGTAACTTGCATTTTATCAGTGAGAGGATGACCGGCATCATTTAATTCTTTCGCCATCAACTCCATTTGAAGTACATGATCGCCAATATCATCATTCTCTTTCATACAAGTCCGGTTATACTTATCCAATAATAACTGTATATAAGTATCCGACCTTAAACCATACTTTGCTTCAACTGCATCCATAATTTCTTTAGCAGTTTCATAGTCTTCAAATAAAGGAATGATGTGATCACTCATGCAATGCAAAATTAAAGCTTTTGCCCATGCATTGTGTTCTATCCATTTATCTACATTTGAAATGCTGCTTCCACTTTCACTTTCATCATTTTCTACATTTTCTCCCCATGGCTTTGGTGTTGTTAATGTATATAAGGTCTTTTCATGGGTTAGAAGAAAAGTTATATGCCTTTTCCAGGCCCGGAAATTTCTTCCATTCAATTTTTCTATCCCCGATGGATCAATACTTTTCTTCGGTGCCATGAATAATAAACCTTAAAAAAAATTAATCAACAAGAAGAATGTAGAAATAATAAATGTGTACTATTTAAATACAATAGTTCAACTGTGAAAAATCAAAAATTATTACAAACTTAATTAGTAATAATAACCCTTGGATTTAATCCAAGGTGGCAGCCTAGAAATTCTCCTATTATATTTTATATAAGGAGAATAATGAAAATGACGCCCCGATCGAGGATATCCACGACCTTTCCTTGATGTTTCACCTTTATCAAAGAATTTCTGGTGATAATTTCGACCAACAGGAGCCTTGTAATATTTTGGCTTGAAATTTGGAGCACAACGGCTTTTGAACGGACGAAATCGGGTTTGAAATGCTCTCGAACGGCCCGATTGAAAAATCCTGCCCTGAACCGGTTCAGGAAACCGGGTGAACCGGTTCAGCCGGTTCAAGCCGGGTTCTGGAGATCGGCTTCTGGAGGCGGCTCGGTCAACGGCTCGGTCAACGGCTCGAATATCGGCTCGGCTCGGAGATCGGCTTGCGACTCGACTTGCGGCTCGGCTCGAAGGTCGTGAAACGGTGCCGTTTGGAGGTATCTGTTGTGGCTCTTCAGTGCCGAAAACGACGTTGTCGTTTTGCTCCTTAGGCTGAACGACAATGTCGTTTAGTCCAGGTGGAATTTCAAATTCCTTTCCGTTGGACAAAACGACGTTGTCGTTTGGATCTACGGGCTGAACGACACTGTCGTTTAGCCCCTCCCAAATACGAATTAGACGACCGTTGGACGAAACGGTACCGTTTCGTCCTGGGTCGTCTTCAACCTCGCGCAGAGGCGTTCCAACGTCCGTGAAGCTTGTGTCTTCACTCCCGTCCGACCAGTTAGCGGCCGGCGACGACGACTCCGACGTGCTCCCGAGGTCGACGAAGTCCGGCGGCGGTGAGAGGCTCCGGCGGCCGGCCGAAACAGTGACTTTGTGTATAAATGGACTATTTAAATCACTATTCCTTTGTGTAAAATAATACCAATAATTTTCTTCAAAATAGTAACAATTTACTAAATTTTGAAGATTACCAGTATATTCTAAACCCCCCACCGTGATCTGAAAAAGTTTCTCTCTCGGATTTTCAAGCAAACGAAGATGATTAAAATATGCAAGTGTGGTTGCCAAACCAAGCACTTGCCTATTTATCGTCTTTGTTATGCGTGATAAAATTCCCTCTGACATGACCAGGCTCTTGATACCACTGTAGAGAAATTAAACAACAAATAGAAGCGTAATTACAACAATATGGCGACACTCCCGTGAGGGTATTTGTCCCACAAGTTGGTGATGAACAAAATGGAATTGAATGAATTGTTTGTGCACTAATGACCCCTATTTATAGGCTATCATGCACCGGTTGGTAAAGGGCACATCCATTGGTTAACCAATGGTAACCCAAAGGTCACAACCATAAGGAGTGACACATCCTATTGTGAAAAGGGTACAACCATTGGTAAACCAATGGTAACCCAAAGGCCACAACCTTAAGGAGTGACACAACCTTAAGGAGTGACACAACCTTTTGACTAAATCAAAAGGTTGTGTCTCTTGACACTTTACCAATTATATACAACCTTTTGACTAAATCAAAAGGTTGTGTCTATTAACACTTCCTTAAACATCACCCCTCATGGGAACCATCACCATGTTAGAGAATATAATTCCAAGGGGTACACCGTTTGGTGATCACACCCCTTAGAATAACAGAGCTATTCGCCTAGACATTCCACAGTTCGACCAAGGTGACGTCGAGGGTTTGATTTACCATGTAAACTAATTTTTCAACTACCACAACACTAACCCCCATCATCACATTTTGTTGGCTTCCTTCTACATGGAGGGAGGGTAAACCACAAACATGGTTTCAAGAATTGGAAGTTACGAGTGGACTAATCAGCTGTGATGGGTTTGTTCATGCACTTCTTACTAGATTTGGGCCTTCTCCTTATGAGGACCCCGTGGAGACTCTTAATAGACTTCGACAAAATGGCACGGTGGAAGCTTACAAATGTGAATTTGAAGTCCTTTCTGATCAACTTCGAGGATTGACAGAGTTGTATAAATTCAGCTGCTTCCTTAGTGGTCTTCCGGAGGATATTCAGTTTATGATAAAAATGTTGAACCCTAAATCTCTAACTGATGCGTTTGGATTGGCAAAAATGTAGGAGGAAATGTGGCTGCATTCAGAAGATCTGCAAAACTTGGGCCTGGTCCTGTATGTCTAACACATGGACCACCACCCAAAAGGGAGAAAAAGACAATTGTTCACATTCAACAACTTTCGCCTACACATAGAAGTTTAAAAAAAAATTGAAAAATCGATTAAACAGGACCGGACCGAATTGGTGGGTTTGGCCTGGTGTGGTATCTAACCAGTCCTAAACCAGTACGGTACATGTTTTCATATTTTGAAAACCGGTTTAAACCGAACCGGAGCCATATATGTTTATAATTTTTTTATATTATATTATATATATTATATGTTAAATTGCTAAATCATATAACATGAAATTCTAATATTATTATTCAAGTCTATTAATCTTATAATATAAAATTAATATAACATAAAATTTTAATCTTAAACATAAACATTAATATTAAGTTATTAATATAAACTTAATTTTGATATATATATATATATATCAATGATAGTATAGTATTGATTCGAATCACAAAATTAGTGCTCCTAATGAGAAATGAGATCGATGAATAAGGATATACCTATAATTTTTCTACAACTCTTTTTCAATCAATCAATATGATAGTAATACCTCATAAAAAAACATTAAATTTTTGTAGATTTGAGTTTTTCAATTTCACATAATTTTCATATATGAAAAGAAAAACTCTACGCATCCATCTTTACACCACACACCACATATGATTTTTTTTTCCTCTTACCAAATGTGTGATATATGGATAATGGATAGAAGAATTCAATTAGTTTAGTAGGAATAAAAAAAAAAAAAAAACATGTGTTGTTTGGTGTAGGATGATGTATAGCAAAACCCATATGAAAAACCTCTAAAACAGTCATAGATGTATCATCACGATATTAAGTATATGACATGATTGAGCGAATAGTATTGGAAATTCTAATATTTAAACAACAATTTGCACTTCATAGTCAGAATTATTACGTAAAATCTATTAAATATGAATTATTTTTATAAGAATGTCCCTAATTATAATGCGAGAATAAGAAACGTTCATAAAAAAGGTGTTGATCATTTTTTTTTTTAAATAAAAGGTGTTGAAGGCTACAAATAATACAAGATGGTTATTCTATTTGTAATATTTCTTTGGCAATAACTAAAGTTCATTTAAAATAAAAAGGTGTCCAAGATAAAGGGATGAATTTGATAGTCATTTACAATCAATGTCTAGATTAAATTAGTCTTGGGGAGGGTAGATTTGATTTGGGAATTAATATTTGCGATGATCAAGGCATACCCTTTTTATTCTGATAATAAAGGATGCAACACATGCAAGTTTTTCTGTAAAATATGCATAAGATTCATAAAAAAATAAAAAATAAAAAATTAAAATCGGTTCTTAATAATATTATGAATAAATGAACAACCACTACAACCCAATATACCAATAAATCATATTTATAGAGAAATTAACCAAAGGGATCATCCTCCTTCATGAACACTAGTATGGAATTGCAATTATCTCACTAAAACATATTAAATTTAATTAGGTGATGCTTTTGATAAAAACCTAAAAAGACGGTCAAGTCCAGTTTCCCACCCAAAAATCAAACAGAGTAAACAAAAGTCCATGCTGGATGCAATTAGCAAACCCTAGGCTATCCAAGATTTCATCATTTGGGCAGAGGGTCATTACCCAATAAGAAATGATGATACCATCCCTTTTCATCCTCCCAACATCCCATCACATGATATTGAAATTGAAAGACTGAAGACTCTTTGTTATATTCCACTTACAGGCAAATGAAATCATTTGATGCCACATCTTGAGAAGATGATAAAAATGATGAAGAATAAAATTTCTTACCTGAATACTCACCCTACCTAAACAGAATCATGAGAAGAGTGGCTTGGAAGTGATCGCCCAAAAGAATGCAATGCACGTAAGCCAAATTTAACAATGGGATGGGATGGGATGGAAGGCAAAGCACAAAGGGAATAAATTACTGTTTCTCAATCAGATAAACAATGTTTTAGATTCAGGACTGGCACAATACATGCTTCTCTTTTAAATCATGATAAAATCCCCAACTCCACAAAGTACTGAATCTCTACAGACTATCATTTCCAACTCAATAATCCTAATCACCAGCTCACTTCTTGGACATATATTTCAATGCACTTCAAAAAGGTTGGTTTCCGGAATTCAGTGTCCTGATTTACCTTCATGCAAATCAGATTGCTGCTTCAAAAAAACAAACAAACAAAAAGGGGAAAAAACTTCCTTTTCTACTATACATAACGTGAGAAAACAATTTAGTCGGTAGGAGTTATTTGAGTATCATCATTGCTCCCATCAGATTCTTCCCTCTGCAGGCTCTTTCGCTTGCACCAACATAAATGCTGAGGAATCGGCCCATCTTCCCCAATAACCCAGGTGTGCTCCGCAACAGCCTCCAATGTCAATCTCATGTTTGGTTCTGCAAAATAAAATGTTTTAAGCTCAATTGCAGAGGCCCCAAGAGCACACCAGACCATGCACATTGACACCGACATGCATGAGAAGACAACGAATATATAGGAAATCGTATGATGAAATCCAGGAACTATTAAGGCATCATGGTTGGGAGAAAAAACAAATTGTTGGTGAGGACACTAACCTTTGCAAAGAAGTCCTTCCAGCAAGTTCTTCAGCCGGGGGTTCATGTCATCAGGGAGAACCAAGGGGCTATTAACAATCTGGAGAAGTAAAGACCAATAGACAATTCTACCGAACATAAGGCCTAGGGAGCAGAAAACCAGAGTAAGTAACAAGAAATATAGATGTGGATTTGTGCACCTTCTCATAAGTATCCTGCAGTGTCTCCCCAAGAAATGGATAACGTCCCAGAATCATACAGTACAAAGTTACTCCCACAGCCCACGTGTCTGCAGCTTTGCCATGATAGGTTAGACCTGTTGGGGGGGGGGGGGGGGGGAACGATAGACATGGTAAATACATCCCGTCCATTAACTCCAGTGTCACTTAAAAGTGTATTTCTAGCATGAGAGAGAACCCTAACCAAGACAGCACTCAGGGGCAGTGAAAACAGGAGTCCCAGGGGACCGACGAAGCTCATCATTGTCATCCTATAAATGAAATCAACACGAAGAGGAGGTGAGAAATATTGTTAGTTCTTTATGTAACCAACATAGTATACTACCAGAAATGATGTGGTTTGGACTATAACGCAGCTGCTTCTGTTGCTAAAAGCATGTCAAATGCTAATTTTTTTGAGATCACAAAGTAAAACTACTACTCAATAAAGAGCAATAACAGCAACTCTGGCTCCCAAAAGAGCTAAATATGAAAGATTATGACTAAATTTATAAATACAGTACGACAACACTGTTCCCACAACATCATTTTAAGCAGAAGTTTTAGAAGCAATTTTATAATGAGTAAATAGGTCAAGTACATAGGAAGTGTACGAAAGCGAACAACTTTAGCAAAGGTCAAACACTTTATAGACTATATCTTGACGTGGACAAGCCATCTTCAGCATCAAACCAAAAGAACAGCATAAGCAAGCATTGTCAAATACTGTCAATAAATTGAACACAATTGGGCTCAAATCAATCCAACCAAAGCTTAAATCCCAACAAATTGGGCTCAACTCAGCTGAGATTCATCTGTAATAATCAAGTTATATTCTTATGAATTCTATCCAAATCTTCTCTCATCTCAACTTAATATTTTCCACTTTAGTTGGATCAAGTCTCTTTTTTTTTACATAAATGCAGACAGTCTTCACAGCAGAAAGCAAACCGTCGCAAGTAACTTTCCCTCATATGTCCCTCAATTAATGTCACTCCCGTATTAATTGATGTCACTCCCCATATTTTATTTTCATTCCTCATCCTATCTTTGCTCATGTAACCATTTCTCCGACATAAACCCCTAGGGGTTGGCTCAAGTGATAAGGCCTTGCACTTCGGGGTATGCTCCTCCCAGGTCTAATATTCAAATACCTTGGGTGCAAACAATCTCTAGGGGCCATTGAACTAGGGGATTTTTCCCTTGAATTTTACCCGAGGTGCACTTACAGGAATATCCTTGCCAAGGGCCCGTGCAGCCCCGGGATTAGTTAGGACGCTATTCCTGGACACCCAGTGCCAATCCAAAAAAAAACCATTTCTCCGACATAACCTCCATCTCTAAGCTACTTCCATGTAATTGATACTTCACCCAAAATATTTGTTTGGCAAAATCATGACACACAGCAGTTCAGAACCCGCAGTCCTTGGTGGCAACAATTACATTCCATTACCTTCAATTGATTTCTACAGCAGCAATTACCATATTTGGAACTGTAGCAACTGATCGAAGTTGTCTCTCTCAGCTAAGCCTCTCTTCATTTAAAAGAAAAATAAGCTCTTCTTGCTGCCGCCACCCCCACTTCTCTCTTTGCAATTCATTTTGATGAAAGTTGGCTGCTTAAGCTTGACCTTGTAACATTCTAAAGTATAGGCACCAATGAGTTGGTTTATATTTCCAGTTGTGGTTTTAACCCACAGACCATGCCTACAAGTTCAGGCTGCTGATTCCTCTTACTGAACTGAGATCAAATTACAAGTAACCAGCACAGCTTGAACATCCAGCCCCATGACTCCTGCTTGCAACAAGTTTCCTTCCCCAAGTTGTAGAGTCCTCAGTTAACTCTATTATCCAATAACCCAAGCACCCCGGTCTGTAAAATTTTCTATATTTTATTGATACATCAATATCTCCTTTCCATGACAGTAAATTTTGCTTTCGGAATTTGTTCTAGACTAGTGAGTGAACAGAACCTTTTCTTTTGTTAGAAAATATGAGTTTTATTAACGATCAATGGAAGAAGACAAGACATGGTTGAACTACAAGGGGGGCATGCAACACATAAACCCAGTGCAAGAAAGAAAAAAAAGCAAGGAAATCCTAATAAGTAAAGCTAGCGGTTCATAGGTTAGCAGACATCCAATAGTAAAGCATAATAAGTAAGAAAGCTGTGGTTTCTTCGAAACTATGGTCATTTCTTTCCTCCAGATAAACTACATCAAGGAAGCCGAATCATCTTCCACAAGGTCTCACAATGCTGACTTTCAAACCACCCCCTCCAACATGCTAAAAGATCTACCTCCTAAGAACAGCGTACCAAAGAGTGTTGGCTACATCACAGTGCAGTAGAAGATGATCCATTGATTCTCCATCCCTCTTACACACGCAACACCATTCTACTACCATGACATGACACTTTCTAAAGTTATCTAAAGTAAGGATGTGATACCCCATACTGAATGATGAGTATTAAGAGGTGTATGCGATCCCACATTGCATGGGATGGAGAAGTTTTTGCTCCTTATAACGATTCCAATCGGACTCCAATTGTACTATTTGACTAATCCTTTTGGAGTAGGGGCCCAAATGTTGCTTAGACATCCCTTGGGAAATTACAAATGGTATCAGAGCCAATCTCAACCGAAAATGTGAAACTTAAGCATGCCACCTACGGTGGAATGGCCCAACGAGGAAATCGAGAATTTAAGGAGAGGAGATTGTGATACCCCATATTGAGTAATGAATATAGGTGGTGTTTGAGTTCCCACATTGTTTGGGAGGGAGAAGTTTCAACTCTTTAAAAATGATTGACTAGTTCTTTTAGAGTATGGGCCAAAACATGGCTTGGGCTTACCTTGGGGAGTTCAAAAAAACCTTCCACAGTCAGCCATTCATGTAAAGAAGGTGGCGCTTGTTAGGGCCTTGCTCCTCCAAATGGTCCTCCATGGAAATAAAATGTTGTCATGAGGTATTGAAGGATTAAAATGAAAGGGAGTTCACTTGAAACACCTCTCTCTTCAATATTCTCCACCACATCGTCTTCACCACCCAGTTGTAGTCCAAGATGATAAAGCCAAGGCATTTTTTGGGAGCTCCGTTTGAGGCAAAGCCAATTTGGGAAGGTACGTAGAAAAAGCTAGGTGTCATTTGGCAGAATGCACTTCACTTGTAATCTGTTATATTGTCTTCTTGTTTTTATCAGTAATATCACATTTGCTATAGTATCATGGAAAATAAATATAAGGCATCATTGACCTTATCCATCAGTAATAGAAAGAAATCTTTGATAATTCTAGAAATAGTGCAGATGTCAAAAGCTAAACTACATCCACGTGTTTATTGTAAAGAAGTAACAATGTGTGTGTAATGGAGGAAAGAATCATCACTGATTTCTAATGGAGTAACTATTCTTTGGCTAATACTTTCGTCCGTTCTCTCACAAATGAGCACAAATATTTTACCCGAAGTTCATAAAGAATAATATTCCTGACACCATAGACCTTAAGAGTGCATTTGTCCACATACAAGATGTACAACTACAGAAAAAGAGCTAAAGTGAGGTTTGGGGAGGGATGAATCACTTTTTTGTATTCTACCATCATGCAAATCATCAACAAATCAATATCACAAGATAATTCACGCCAAATCGTTAAGTAATCTGAATGAGTCTAAAGGTGAAGCAGTTTCATTACCTCAAACACCTGGCTGACACTGAAATCACCTATCTTAACTGTACCATTGTGAGTAACTAGCAAATTATCAGGTTTAATATCGCCATGCACAATATTCTGCATTTTAAAAGGGAACATAATCAGATTAATCATGACATCAAAGCCAATCAATTTCACTGACGAAAGAAAAATTGTCTAAGAAAATCATATAACTTGTCTTGAATGCTCCAATTCCCCTTTTCCTTTTTTCTTCTTTAAGCTCCCCACTTTCTCATTTTTGCTCAAGTATTCCACAGTTATTGTCATGTATTCAATGCACATGACTATCATCAAAGTGTCAAGATGTACATTTTTGCCAAAATATTGAAGTAAACTGCGATTTTACCAAATTCATTTGTTAATATGTAAACTAATCACCCAAAGAGAATTAAGGAACTCCCATACTGATTTAGAAAAGCAGAAATAATGTTCTCACAATTTCAGAGGCGAGTTTTAAAATGGGAAAATCTACAGAAATAAAAATGGATGATAGGAGCAACTTGCTCTGGGCCACTACAGAAGATAATCATGTATCGTCATAAAACAATAATATCAGATCTTAGGAAAACTGGAAGATTCGGCCAGACATATTTATTTTGGAAATAAATAATATTAGTCCAAGCAATCACTTGACTCAGGCACAAGACATTGTTAAATGGATGATATGATGAGATGAGGGAACCAAAACCCAAGTGTATAAGATTATCAAACCAAACCAACTAATTAGCACAGTAGACATATCATCCAACTCTCAAAATCAAGGTAAAAAATAGACTTTCAAGATCATACATGAGCATGGAGGTACATAAGCCCTGAAACTACATCCCGCATGTACTTTCTTGCTGTGATCTCTCCTATGCCACCTGGTGGACCTGAACCCTCGCAAACCCATTTGCCTTCCACAAACTCAAGAACTGAGAAAAAAAAAAACTCTTACAATCAAGCAAAATGCTAACCAAGTTCTTCAAATGTTCATATTTTCATGAAAAGTAAATATCACAAAATAGAGAACATTCATTTTTCAAGTGAAATTAGGGAAAGAACAAAACAAGTGGCAAATGCATACCCATATAAAAATGATCTGTGCTTGGGTCATCAATCACCTCAATGAGATTGACTATATTAGGATGATCCAACATTTTCATGATAAGAACCTGCAAGGAAAAATATAAGTCGGGTATTCTCTAATAATTCTAACGCTTACCAAAAAAAAAATCAGATCAATTTATGTAATCAGTCACTCGTTTACCTGACGAAAAAAATCCTTTTTTAGAAAACCAAATATAGCAGGGCATTATGCTCTTGTAACATGGCTTGTTAAAATTTGTTTGTTCAAGAAAAGTAACTCACGATGCTAGAGATGCTATAACTAGAAATAGCATCAAGAACCTTAAGCAGTCTAAGGTATAGAAATGTAATAATAGGTATGAGAATAATGATCCTGCACAACCTCAAGACATGAACAAGTAGATGGATGTGAAAGTGGTACAAAACTAGAGAATCGACCAAGATGACAGCAAAACTATGCAAATTTCCTGATCCAGAATAGGATAAATCACAAAATCAAAGTGAGCAGATACCTCGCGAAACACATCAGTCATGGCAGTCTCTGAGGGTGCAACTCGTAGCTTTAATAAATGAGACTTGTGAAATGCCTGTCATTCAAAAATTATGCTAACAAAATTTAAAAGTGAAACCTCTTTTTGATAAGCAAGAATAAAGTTTTATTGATTGAAAAGAGGCATAGCCCAAGTACAAGAGTAATGCTAGACACAAGCCCCAAATGTAACAGCCTTGAACAAGCCTTTTGTAAAAATGTGGGTCCCATCAAGAAAAATTGAGTTTTTCACACTTTTCCATAGTGGGGTCCACTTTTTTATAAAGGGCTTGTGCAAGGCTTGTGAATTTGGGGCTTGTATATATCATTTCTCCAAGTACAAAGGAAGTATACACGGATTACACCTCATATTACTTTAAATAAAGGAAAGTAATTTTATAAAAAGCACTCATCTGGTATTACTCCAAACTGTTTTAAATACTTTTCCAAATGGGGATAAATACAGAGATACGAGGACAGATGGTTAGCCCAAATAAATCCAAATAGCCAGAATATTCACAGAGCGCCGCCTTTTACAATAATAAGATGCACATTACTAAATTGAGACAAAAGAAGACTATGGAGAAGAAAAAACAGACCTTAATTGCATAATGCTTCCCATCCACGCTGCTCCGATATAAAACCTGTTGCACATGACAGGAAAATGCTAAGGAAACAACAGGAAATGCTAAGAAGAAACTTCTTGAAAGAGGTAAAACAATGCAATCGAAATTATGCTCACCACTTTCCCATAGCTACCAGCACCAATTTTATACTCACGAACATACTCATTGACCATCTTATTGCCATTTTCATCCTGAAAATGCACTAGAAGCTTTTAAAAATAAATTTTGATAAAAGCGGAAAGTGCTAAAGTGAGGAACAGCTATTTCTGCATGTAAAACCAAATAGAACACGAGCATGAATATGCCCACGCACATATCCATAACCTAACCAACTTATCAAAAAAACATATATCCATAAGCTAACCAATATTAGAATAAACTAGCATCTCAATCTCTCACTTTAACCCCATTATAAAATGAGAGTGATGGAGAGAGTTTCTAGCACACATGAAAGTCACAATTAATGCCATGACAATGAAAACATTTTTTTTTTTTTTTTTTGATAAGTAATCAAAGATATTATATTCATAGAACTAGGCAAGGCCCAGGTACACAGGAAGTATACATGAAAAAGCCTAGCTAGAGGTTACAATAGAAAGGAGAAGGTCATGGATACTAGATCCGTTACAAACTATAGCCCCCGCCCATAGGAACAATGACTTAAAAAAGAAAGCTTTAAGCTCAGCCAAAGTTCTCTCATGATCATCAAAACATCTAGCATTTCTCTCATTCCAGATACACCAACACAAACATATTGGTACCAATCTCCAATGACAGTATGCTGTTAAAACCTTACTGGGAAACTGTTAGAATATAGGTGAGGCCTTCTTGATGAAATACAGCTCTTTAGAAACTAGCACTTCAATGACAGCATGGGGCCCATAATAAGAACACTTGTATAGTTGCTAAAAGTAATAGGATAAGGCTAAAATCATGCAAATTAGACTTAAATATATACCTCTGTGCGGAAAATCTTTTGAGTTTCCTTGACAGGATGTTGCCTGCAAATCATTCCATTCTGTTCCCTGAACCTTAAAATCTCTTCAGAACGATTGGCGCGACTGTGCAACACAGCATCATCTTCACGAGCGGTATCTGTAACATCACCATTGTATGAACACTCATCATCATCTTCAATATCTTCATCCAACAACAAATCCAAGGAATGGTGATTATTGAAGCCAGAAGTTGGCCTCAGTTCTCGTTTAGGCCTTCTGCTAAAGCCAAAGCCAAAGCAACCGCAGCAGCCTATCATTCTCGCAATAATCTTATTCTTACTTAACATGAGAAACTCGAACCCTGAAGTAGTTATTTTAATTATCAGCAACTGAAGGAATTTATCCCAACACCTGTATAAAAAGGCACACCCAAAAAATAACAAAATCTCATATTCCAGGACTCAATTGCAAGAAAACCTCCAGCTAGATTTTTAGTATCTTGAAACTGTTTTCACGGCAGAAATATACATCGCGCCACTTAGAAGAAAGACTGCAAACCTGTTTACAGGAGGGGGAGAGGGCTCCAAGATCAGCTTTGCTATCCTAACGGATGCCATTCAGCCAAATGAAAAAAACGGCTCATATTGGTGAGCCCGTTACGATTCAGAGCCAGCATCTCGACATCTTCAATTTATAACAACAAATGCAGGCTCAAACCACACCCTCCTCCACCAACAGTACGTTGACCTTTTCCATTTAGAAAAGGAAAATAGAATTAAGAAATCCAAACCAAAATTAAAAATAGTAATAAAGATAATAATAAAAACACGTCAACCCAAATACTAGTCGAAAAAATAAGGGACAAAACTTGCATAGGACTTTCAGAACCAATAGGCACTGCACACAATGATAAATCAATTCAACATAAATGTAACGGAACATTATCAAGATTCAAAATCCTACCTGCTCTTCGGCAAACGTATTTTCGATGAACCTATTCCTAAAGCCTTCAAAGCCAAGTTTTCTACCAAAAGAACGAATTTTGGGAACAAAATTCAAAACTCCAGTTAAACAAATCCTCCCAAACTCGTCGAAGCCAAAATTAAAACTTTCGGGATCAGGATTCGAAACCCTAGATTGAACTCAAATCTATAAATCAATAGACCATATAACTGATAGTAGTAAGAACGATATTTAAAAAAAAAAATAGATTGGATCAGAAAGCAGGGAAAATTTGGGGAAGTAAACAACGGAACTCTAGATTCAGGAGGGAAAATGGGATCCAAACCCTAGGTGAGATACGGCTAGAATTCAGAGGCGGGTGATCGGGAAGAATTGGAGGTTTTGGGGGAAGATTTAAAATTTTCGAAGGGAGTTATTGGAGAATTAGGAATGTAACTGGAGATTTGCAAAGGCAAGTTCGTAGGGCACAAGAATAGCAAAACTTGAGGCGCGTCCGAGGATTCCGCGGTGGGTCCGCCGGTCCGGTCCCATATAACTACTTGCATTAAACTAGATGCAAAACACCTGTGTCAAGAAGGTCCATCAAAAGGCTAGCTTTTTGCCAACTCACTGCCCACCGGTATGATTGTTATAGAAATTACCAATAAATCTATTTCTGACCTTATTTTTTTCAAACGCCGGTTTATATAAAATTCTTATAAATCAATTTATATAAAAGATATATTTTTTATAAATTTATTTTTATAGAATTTGTTATTACTGTAGCACAAATATATAAAAAGAATTATTTATTTATAAAAAGTTCATATATATTTTAATAAATATATATATATATATATAAATTAAACTTACCTCAATTTTTAAGTTTAGTTTTATAGGATTTATTTGTATAATTGTATATGTATAACTTTTAAAAAGAGCAATGCTACACAACCTCCCCAACTTCCATACACCATTTTTTTTTAATTTTTATATTTTTTAATATTTTTTTTAAATTTGTTTTTGAGTTTATTCTTTTTAAAATAATTTTATTTTTCTATTCATTATTCATATATTAAAAATTTGATAAAAGAAAAAAAATTAAAAAATATATGGTGTGTGGAGGATGCAGGGAGGTTGTATAGATTTTTTCTTTTAAAAATCATATAATGGTTTGATTTTTTTTATAAATAGTAAGTGATGTGTCATACACTAAACTTATACAAAGCAGAACTTTTTGAGAACCCATTTCACAACCAGAGGTTACAAGCCTAATATTGTCTATTATGTTTTCTAATTTATATCACTTATTTTGCTTTATGGTGTAACGTGACTTATTAAAAGAAATTAAAAACATAAACATAAAATAGTAGAAAGAATTTAAGATTTTTCTTTTTATTTTTTTGTATTTTCGAACTCCATTTGATTTTAAATATATATTTTTAAAATTTTTTTAACAAGTCACGTGATATATCATGTTAAGAGATAAAAGTGAACGAAATAAATTAATAAGAAAGCATAATTAAAAAATTAAAAAAAATATAGTAGGATAGCATTACTGATCTATCGTCATTAATTGCATGACTTCAAAGTTGATGTCATGAAAGTAGCTTGCATACCTTAATGCTTAACAGCTCAAGGCCAAAGAAGTACGATACCGCAGCCAAAGATCATGTATGGAAGTGCGACCACACTCACAACATTTAAAAGGTCTTGTCATTGAACAGTTGTGGATTCTATTTTGGAGTACACACCCTCACACTTCATAGGAAAAATTTAATTATAAACAATTATACGTATTAATATACGCATTCATTCAATATGATTGGTTAGAAAGTAGATTTTATTAAAAATAGTACTAATTTAAATTTAGAATATGAAGGTAACAACATTAGTATGCAGATTGGTATGCAAATTTGCTTGTACCACTTCATATTAGGGGTGATATTCGCCCCGTGCGACCACACTCGCAACATTTAAAAGGTCTGGTCACTGAACAGCTGTGGATTCTATTTTGGAGTACACACCCTGTCACTTCATATTAGGGGTGTTATCCGCCCCACCGGGGCGGGGCACCCCTTCCCCACACCCCGCCTCGCATGGGGCGGAAGTGGGTTTTTCACCCCCGCCCCCGGGATGCGGATGCGGGTGCGGGGTACCCCGCCCCGGTGGGCGGGGGTGCAGGGCGGATTGCCCTACCTCCTTCTACTTTAAACTCAAATTATAAATTTAAATTTTGGCAATTATACACTGTATCTCCCTTGTTATTTTCCATGACAAAAATTTAATGAAGATGATAAGTTTTTATTATCATTTTTGGAAAGAAAATAAAATCTCATGATAAGCAATTTTTACTCAAATATTGTGGCGCCATACTATAACTATTTGAATGGCTAATGCTAAGAACCTTTTTTTTTTTTTTTAAAGCTGGATTTTGTTTTGTTTTATTTTTTTCAAAATGAGTGCATGGGACAAACGAATTACACATTCTATCGCAATCATTTTCCTATTTTAATATAGAAAATTATTTGTATAGGCTTAACATATGAAAACATTGTGCATGTCTTTTGAAAAAAAAATGGAATCCATATGAAAAAATCTGCCTATGTCATTGTTTTATTTTTTTCAATGGAGTTGTGCAGAATTTGCACATCCTAAACATGCATATATATTACTCTTTTAATATTTTGCTTACTAAGGAGGCTTAGCTTCCACTTGTAAGGCTATAATTCATTTTATAAATACAAGTACGAATCATGTTGAAGGTCAATAATCTTTGGCACAAGGGCTGGATAGCCGACCAAGGAAATTATTAAACTACATAAAAAAAATATACTCAGTTTATAGTTTGAAGCATATTTATTTAGTTTTAACAATTTTTATACAAGAATGGTTCTTTGAAGTTTGAATGAGATACTAATTTTTGGTTTTGTCTCTGGTTAGCATTTAATAGTAATAAATTTAAAAATTTTATTTTATACATTTTTATCATGTTTGTTATCGCTCATCTGTCTTTTTTTTCTTTTTCTCGACAAGTAAGCATTTATAGATAAACTAACGAATACAACACACAAGTTCGGTGGGGTGGGAGTCCCCTACAGTCTTCCTAAAGCTAACACACATTACAACACCAAAGTAAAAAAAACAAAGTGGGTGATCGGGGCCAAAAGATTGACTCCCACCCAATTCCCACAAGGGGAGACCGTTTGGTGATGGTTTTTAAATAGTATGATGAACAGCCAATAAAACTGCAGCTAGAAGCCAGAGTACAAAGGGGTGTGCTGCAACGTGTTGGTCTGGACTGACTGGAAGGAACTGTCACATCCACTTTCACTCGACCCTTGGTTAGGGAAAGTGGGAACATAGTGTAGCAATCGAAAAACTGAGATGAATCGCCGGTGAGGGGGCGTTACTGGTAGTGGCGGCGCATACAGGCCACGCGCCATAGCTGGAGTGAAGAGAACAATCGGATCTGGATGATCTGAAGCCGTAGATCCTGAAACTACTGCGCGTGGTGGCAGAGTGTTCTATGAGGCGCGGCAGCGCGTGAGGATCACGCGCAGTATAAGCCACGGGTGAGGCGAACGCGCTGCACAGATAGGCGAATTTCTTCTGCCAGATTGACGATCAGCATCTAGAGAAGCTGAAGAAGGGGCGCGTGTCCACCCTAGGTTGCCGTAAAGCAGTAGATCGGCAAAGATAAACGATGCTACCGGAAAACTAAAAATAAAGAGGAAAAAATACAGAAAAACGAAAATAAAATGTGAGGAGGGGAGGTGGGTGGAGCCGATACATCAACCCCCCTCCCCCCGGTGAACGAAAAACCTTTCTAGGAGAAGCAATGGAGAGAAATGGATGACGACAAAGATACAGGTACGGAAATGCTCATCTGTGTAGTTACACTGCTTGCAAAATGTGTATCCATATATTGCATTTTATAGCAACAAATTATCCCAGTTTATGCATAAAGCTATTATATTAGATTATGAATTAATTGGATATTCTAGAGTTTTTGTTCGAACTCTGACGTTTAAAATGTGAAAGATATAGACACATAAAGTAGACACTGTATCATTTTTATCTATCCGAACAAATTAGTCAGATAATATTAAATGTTTAATAAATACCATGAGACCTTACTTATATGTCTATCTCTCTCGTTTTAAACACTAAATTTTATTCAATAATTCTAAAACATCTCTATCCGCATAATTTGTTAAGCGGCCCCTGTGCTATCTTAAGCATACCATTCACTTTGGCTTACTTGCAAATGTTGCATCTAAAATAATGTGGAGCAAGTGATCTCTATTAATGCATGAAGTCGGGATATCAGGTTCTACTCATCCGATACTCTAGGATGACAACACTGATGTCACATAGGTTATTGCAAATCCGGTATTTCATGCACGAACGAACAGATTGACATTGACTTGCATTCTATTCAAGGTAAAGTTCATTTCGGATCCCTTGGCAAAGGGTATGTTTGGATATCAAATCCATCTCAACTTATCTTAAACCAATTATTGATGGTATCTACTACTTTTTCAACTTATCATAAAAAGTTAAACATATCTTAGCCTATTTCATACATTCAAACACATATATCAACATATTTCATACATTCAAACACATATCAATGGGACCCACAAAATACTACTATTTACATATCAACTCAGATAATTTGAAATCACCTCAACACTCAAATGCAGGTCTAGTTATGATCAATTGGACTATCATGTCCTCATGAAGCCACATATATATTGTTCCTTTGCAGTTAAAGCTTAAAGGGACATGTTAAGGTTATTTCAATTATAACTCAACCAACTCTGATTATTTAGATACTCTAGATAAGATAGTTCATAATCAAGATTAGGATAAGTGTTTATAATCCATTGTGAACGATATTTAGAAATCCAATTTCCTTTGTACAAGAATATCAAACTCTATAAATATTAACTGCTTTAACAGAATTAGGTAGACAAAACACAAATAATCAAGGAAGTGAAAATTTAAAGATTTCGATTTATTTCAAGGAATGCCAACAATTTGTAGAATATAAAATAGTTCATAGAAAAAGCAAAGTACCTAAAATATGTAGTAGAAATCATAAGCCTTTGTTTGGTTTAGTAAATTTTTCCAACTTCAATAGAAAAACATCTTTCAATCTCAAACAAGTTTTTTATATTCACTTTTCATTTAATCGTTTGCAAGTGAAAATACAAAAACTAAACAAAAATATCCTAAAATGTTTTTATTCAAACATTTTTTCTACTCTATCCATCAACTTTCACAAATATCAATATAAAATATTTTTTAAATATTTTTTTTTTAAATTTCCTATTTACCTTCACATGAAATTTCGTATTTGTACAAAACTCAATAAAAAAGAAATACATCTAGAGAATTTTCATAAAATCTCTCAAGTATTCTCAAAATTTCATTACCCTAATATTTTAAAAGAATGTAAGAAAAATTTGTATTGTGCCTTGTCCAAGAAAAACATGCTACTATGTTTGTCACCCACTGTACCCAGAGGTGAACCTTTTTAACCAAAATCAATAAAAATACGAAGAACATAAATAAAAAATCCTCAGTAAGGCAATGCCTAAAAAGTTCCTCCAAATAAAAATTAATTGATCTCTAATAAATTTATTTCTAAATTGTGACAATTTCATTGGTACCACATGGCATTTATCTCACTACTCTCTTTTAATCCCACCTCGTACCATCTATTTCTAGTATCAACAAGATCCTCAACATCATATGAAAAATATATATATATATATATATATATATATATAGGGGTGAGTTCATCAATTTAGTAGACGGTGAACCTATAATAATGTGCAGAATATGAGCTATTTACATAATGTAGAAATAGACAATATCTTAAAATAATAGAGCATAAATAAATGGGCATTTAGTAATAATAGTAGAGACCAAACCTACCTTTGGCATAAGTATAAGTGAAATAATATTAGAAACAAAAGCAAAGTCCATGTTTACCTCTAATAGGGTTAGACATCTCAACAGCCAATCAAGCAAAAATATAAATTGAAGTCTCATTTTAAGCTCGATAAGCTGATCAGTTTGCACTCTGGAAAAATCCACAGAGAAAATTATTTAGTCGCCAAAGTGAGTGCACTAAAAAATAGAGCAACTATGATATCAATATAGTAATGGAATAAAAAACAGAGGTTCATAACCAAAACAGAACCAGAATCTTATGCCTTAGAGTTTTCAAATGCAGTACCATACATAAACAGTGCTATAAGCAAATAATATCATCTAATCACATAATCGATACAGAAGTAACATCTAGATGTATATGCAGTAGAAAAAGCAATATAAAAAAATGCTTATGCCTAAACTAGTCATGACAAAACTATTTCAATGTTTAGATACAGAAGTAACATCGAACTCTAGAATCTATTTTAGACCAAAGAATGTATGTGAGGCTAGACTTTATACTTATTGCTGGTTAATGTTCACATTGATAAAAGGGATGTGCTAGCTTTCAACAGTGATTCGATTGTAGATTTATTTATTTTAGACTATGCTCTTCACATTGTAATTGGAGATGGACTATTTTTTGGGGTGTCATTTACCAAGGGTTGTTTGGAAGATGGTCTCGTCTTATCCTATCTTATCTCATCTTATTTTCTTCTCAAACAACACTCAATGTTAGATAGAAGGGCGCCCACGTCGGGCTGACCCCCTCCTCTCCTACATTGTAACGCATGCCACGTGTTACTTGCTTGAAACGCATGGCTTTAAGCCATGCGTTACTGCCAATTAAATGGCAGATTGAATGTGTGGGGTGGGCTATATATAGCCCATTCCCAGTTGGTTTTTTGGATCATCTGAAGCACAAAGCTCTCTCTCTTTTGTTCTCTCTTGAAATGGCATTTAGGCTATGGATTTGTTGAGAGTTACTCTAGTTTATACTACGTAGTACACTGCGCCACTAAGAGGAGATGCTTGAGGTATTTTCCACTGTGCGTTCTTACATTAGTGTAAGATTTGGTTTTTTTAGTTGTTCTTAGTTTATAAAAAAAAAAAAAAAATTATCTCGCATATGCTTGAGATCTGGGTGCCATTTTTGTCCTATATTTTTTTTCTATGAAAGATGTTTCGTGCAGTGCGCAACAGTGGTGCTGCCACTGAATTTTTTTTAAACTTCATCTGGGTTGAGCTAGCCATGAGCAGCAAAGGAGCTACATCGGAAGGGCTAAGCCCATCCGTGACAACTTCTGGGCGGTGGTGTAGCGCGCACCACAGTGGCGCTCAAGCACCACAGAGGTGCTGCACGCACACCAGCAGTGCTGCTCACACCATGATGGCGCTGCAAGCACCACAAAGGTGTTGTGCGCACCACTGTGGTGTAGCGGCCACCAATGAGGTGGTGCGGCACCACCCAGCTGCTTGGAATTTGTTTTCCGGCAGAGGAAGCAATTGAGGCTGCTTGTGGTGGTCCCTAACAACGACTCCGTTGGCTGCTGTGTAAAGGCTACTATTCACATGAACAGTAGCCACCTAGAGGTTGAAGATGACTTTTAGGTCATCTGGGCTGGACTTGGGCCCTTCGGCCCAATAATTGTTCAAAAAAAAAACATAAATCTGAGCTGGGCAATTTGGCCCTTCTGTATTAAAAAAAGATAAATGATACTTGTAGTCGTGAGTGTGCAAGCACTGTACAGTCGCTTTGAAAGAAGTGAATAAATATGGGACCCACATGAAAAGAAATTAATTTTTTAATAGTGGATCTCACTCTTTTTCAAAGCGACTGCACGACATTTGCACACTCCACGACTGTACGTAGAATTACTCTAAAACAAAATGTGGTCTGGGCCATTTTAGCGGCCCAGTATTGTTTAAGCCCATTTTTTTTACACAAATAATAATAATAATAATAATAATAATAATAAAGAGGCATGAAAGTGGCACACTGAGTTTAGAACCCAGGACCACCTATTAAACCAAGAACTGTGCGCACCAATGGGCTGTGACTTTCATTTAGTTTAGGTGGGGTTTCTTAAATGTATTTATTATACATTTTTTTGTCATAGTACATGTGATCTTTTATTTAATATTTTAGATTAAATGTGATTACATGTATTTGTGAATTGAATACGTGAATATATGGTTATATTCATTCTATTCCTTTTATTCTATAATGTTATATTACATGTGATATTTTATTTAATATTTTAGATTAAATATGATTACATGTATGTGTGAATTGAACATTTGGATATTTGATTATTTTATCATCTATGTATGTTAGGCTTGAATATTTAGACAAGCCATGATTTCTTTTAGTGATAAAATAGAAAATTCTCACTAAGTAGTCTTAGTTAGTATTGTCAGTGTAAATGATAGGTTGAAAGAATTGCAGTGGCCCTAGTAAGAACTGTAAATGCATTGATGGAACAAGAAAAATGGATTGTAATGGTCTTAAAAGAACCATCTTTGTAGACTGGTCCAACAGGTTGCTGTAGTCTAAGTAGCTATCCTTGTAGATTGGCCCAACAAGTTGTTATAATTTGAGTAGTTGTCCTTGTAGATTGGCTCAAAAGGTTACTACAGTTTTAGTAGGTTGTATATTTACATCTGACTAGGGCTAGATAACTAGTTAAGATAGTGGGAGTATGGTTGAAATTTATGAGGATTTGATCTCCCATATAATTTTTTAAATTTTCGCGAAAATTAGGTTAGAAATTAATAATTGGGCATTGTGGCACAAAAGATGATTATGAAGCTTAGCGATTTTTCAATCTTGCGACTTGTTTGTATTATTTTTTTTAGCTTGGATGGACACGGTAGATTTCTTAGGTGTGTGTAATATACAT
This sequence comes from Juglans mandshurica, assembly GCA_022457165.1. Classification (NCBI taxonomy): domain Eukaryota; kingdom Viridiplantae; phylum Streptophyta; class Magnoliopsida; order Fagales; family Juglandaceae; genus Juglans; species Juglans mandshurica. Next base: position 11,943,750 of record CM039630.1, on the reverse strand, counting down.
TCTTTGCTTATTGTAGTGAAATGATATCTAAGAATATAGTTGTCGATTTAAACACATGAGAGAAATTGGATGGGGAGAACTACGACATTTAGCATCACAAGATCCAATATGTCTTAGATGAGCAAGAGATATTGGAGGTCTTATCTCACTCTCTTATTGCGCCTGAGGAAGGGAATTCGGAGGAGTACAAGATAGATCATCTAACCTATACTGAATGGGTTAAGAAGAACCGGTGTGTGCACATAATCATGTTGAGCAGCATGCACAATGATCTCATATTTGAATTCAAAACCTATGACACTGCCCAAAACATGTGGCAAGCTTTGAAAATGAAGTTTGGGGGAACTTCAGCCACAAGGTTACGTGGATTGATAATGAGGTTTGACTCTTATAATATGCGTCTGACTACACGATAAAGCAGCATCTTAAGGTTATGTCGACCAAGATCCGAGAACTTAGGACGGTAGAAAACAACCTGACTGATGAACAACAAGTCCAGGCAGTGATATGATTACTACCGAATTCTTGGGAGAATATGAGCCAGAATTTGATGCATAATGAGAATATCAAGAATTTTAATGATGCCTCGCATCACTTGGAGCTGGAGGCTAAGTACCTAGAGGTTGCTAAGCCCAAACATTTAGCCTATATGGCTGAGTCTGGTTCGCGCAAGGCATCTAGGCCTAAGCGCAATAATTCCAAGATAGAAGTGGCTGCTGGATAATTGAAGAAAGTGTTATGAACTTCTCAGCGCAGCAAGAGAGGCAAGCGTAGGAAGAACAAGTTAAAATTAGAGTGCTTCAACTGCGGAAAGAAATGCCACTTCGCTCGTGACTACATTGAGCTGAAAAAGGTGCACTCTAACTTTTATCGCATTATTTTTGTAACTAGCCATCTGATGGTTGCTCATTTCTATCATATGTGGACTGTTGATTCAAGAGCGACCGAACACATAGCACGAGATTAAGTTGATTTTGTGGAGTATCACCAAATTTCAGTTGGGAGTCGTGATATCAAGGTGGGGAATGGAACTAGCGTGGAGGTGCTGGGACTTGGTACCTACAAGCTGAACTTGCAGGGTGGCCGCACTCTATTTCTCCATGATGTGCTATATGCTCCCGAGATTCGACAAAACTTACTTTCTGTAGTTACTTTGTTAAGAATTGGTTTTCGAATTGTGTTTGAAAAAAATGGTGTTTCCTTTTATTTGGACAATGTCTTTTATGGTTGTGCTTTTTTATTAGACGGTTTTATGATATTGGATATGAATTATTTAAATATGAACGAGTCTATTATTTTTCTTTCTGCATCTGATAATTTGGATTCATATAAATGACATGCTAAACTTGGCCATATAGGACAAGAAAGAATGACTCGATTAGCTAGAGAAGGGCTGATAGACAATCTCGCTAAGGTTATTTTACCCATATGTGAATATTGTCTTATGGGAAAATACAAGAGAAAACCGTTTGTAAAAGCCACTAGGGCATCTTTTCCATTGCAATTAGTCCACTCAAGCATATGTGGCCCAATGAGTGTGAGGGCAAGATACGAAGGTGTCTAATTCATCACATTTATAGATAATTTCTCACGTTATGGTCATATCTACTTAATCTCTAATAAGTCGGAAGCATTAGAGTGCTTTAGGCGATATCTCAAAATGGTTGAGAATCAGCTAGACAAGAGCTTAAAAACTCTAAGAACTAACCGTGGACGAGAATATCTCTCTGAACAATTTAGAAGGCTCTGATGAAAAATGAATCAAAAGACAGTTGACGATGCTAAGTATGCCACGACAAAATGACGTGGCAGAAAGGAGAAATCAAATACTGCTTGAGATGGTTAGGTCAATGATGGCGCAAGAACCTACCAACTTCTTTTTAGGGCGATGCACTTTTGACTACTGCCTACATTCTTAACCGAGTGCCCTCCAAAATAGTATCTTCCACCCTATATGAACTATGGACCGGCGAGAAACCCAATTTGAGTAAATTGCGACCATGGGGTTCAACGGGTTTTGTCCACGATTTTCTCATAAATATGAGAAGTTAGGTCCTAGAGGAAAAAAATGTATCTTTATGAGGTACTCAGAACACTCAAAAGGGTATGTGCTAATAAGTGAACAATCTGATGGAACTATTACTGAGATTGAGTCACGAGATGTGGATTTCATAGAGGATGAGTTTCCAAGTAGAGGTGAGGTTGATAGGATTTTGGAACTCCTTGAGATTGTGGGTCAAGAGGAAGACACTCCAAGATGTTTAGTTGAGAATGAGGAATAAATTCCTTAAACTCCTACAAATTGTGAGAGTGACTTATCTCTGAGTGAGCACACACCACTTGTATATGAACCACAACAGCCTCAGCTGTGTAGAAGCACGCGTGAAAGTATTCCCCGTCGTCGTTTTGAGAATAAAGGTGAAGCTTTTATGGTAGCTCCGCGAGATGATAATGAGCCTAGAACAATTCATGAGGCTCTCTTGTCTTCTACTAAAGATGAGTGGATGAAAGCACTAAAAGATGAGATAAAGTCTATAAAGACAAAGTCTGGGATCTGGTAGATCTACCGTCAGGGCGCGCAAGGCTATTGAGAATAAAGGTAAAGCGCAAGTCAGATGGATTAATAGAAATGTACAAAACTCGCTTAGTGGCGAAAGGATATACCTAACAGAAGGGTATAGACTATGAAGAAACGTTTTCACCAGTGGTGAGGTTTGCCTCAATTTGCCTAATTCTAGCTATAGTAGCATACATGGATTTGGAATTCTACCAGATGGAAGTTAAGATAACATTTCTTAGTGGAGAACTAGATGAGGAGATATATATGAATCAACCCACGGGCTTTGTGATCAAAGGTCAAAGGTCAAGATCGCAATGTGTGCAAGCTCAAACGATCTATATATGGTCTAAAGCAATCATCTAGACAATGATATCTCAGATTCTATCAAGTCATTCTCTCGAATGAGTTTACGATGATTACGGAGGACCATTGTATCTATGTCAAAAGGTGTAAGAAGAGTTTCATTATGTTGTCATTGTATGCTGATGACATACTACTGGCTGGAAATGACAAAGGGTTGATTGTTGCAACAAAAGAGTGGTTATCCTTTAATTTTGAGATGAAGGATATGAGTGAGGCAGAATACATTTTGGGAGTTAAGATCTACAGAGATCGATCAAATAAACTTCTGTATTTGTCCCAACAGACTTACATAAAGAAAGTTCTTGAGCACTTCCAAATGAGTGAATATAAACCTATTGACACCCCTATTGCAAAAAGCAAGAGCTTGTCCAAAGAGATGTGTCCTAAGACTCAAAGAAAAATGAAAAAGATGTCTCGTGTCCCTTATGCTAATGTTGTGGGTAGCCTGATGTATGCAGTGATGTGTACTCGGCCAGACATATGCTATACAGTTGGCTTTGTAAGTAGATTCCAATCTAACCCCGGACTAGCTCACTGGAAAGCAGTCAAAAGGATTATGAGATATCTCAAGGGAACTCCGGACTATGTGTTGTGCTATCAAGGTTTGGATTTGCAGCTGAGAGGTTACAGTGATGCTGATTGGGGAAGTGACCTAGATGAGTGCGAATCAACCACTGGGTATATCTTTTTGCTCAACAAATGGCGCCATTACATGAAACAGTAAGAAATAACCTTGTATAGCCTTATCTACCATGAAGACAAAATATATAGCTTGTTCAGCAGCAGTTCAAAAGGTTGTTTGATTACGGAAGTTCTTCAAGCATTTAGACATTGGCACGGATACTTCAGATCCGGTGACGATATTTTGCGATAGCATGGCAGCTCTCGCATATGCTAAGGACTTAAAGTATTATGGAAGAACCAAATACATAGATATCATATATCACTACATCAGAGACATGGTATCGCAAAATGAAGTGGTCTTAAAACACTTTTCTACGAGTCGCATGATTGCTGATCTCTTGACAAAGCCTATAGCAAGAAATGTTTTTGAGGCTCATGTTAGGAATCTAGGATAGTGTAGATTGTAAATGTAATTTGTGTTTCAATTGGCATTGAGATGTAAACTTTCCTTTGGGGTATTAATGCAATATGATTTAGTTCTTGTCTTTATCGTATTGTTTTTTTCTAATACACACACACAAGATATTTCAACAAGCTTAGATCGGCTCACTCACACGAGCGATCGTCTTTGGCACTTGAGTAGTGAGTAGAGATGATACATTGTGTCTCTAAGTACTTGTCCAAAGGGATAAGTTAGTTGAGTTGATACAAGTATATGTCATCTTAGTAGGAGTTAAGATGAGGTCTATTGAAAAGACTATGCATAGATACCCCACAAACCATGTAGCTTGTGGTTAGCGAGATGCGAGATCCTCTTTGACGCCTTGGAGGCAAGCAAATGGAGGAACTCGGGTTAGACGCTTAAGGAGCGGCTAGACGAAGATCTGTATGGCGTTGATATAGACATATGCTCTTTGAGAAAGAGAAATCCACTGTAGCATGTGTTTCATACTACGTGTGCTTATTCGACCAAATGAGTAAGTGAGTAAATGGTTATCTTCTTTCTCACTGTGTGAGTCTCATATTTTTAAGTGTCATTTATTTACTTTTGACTATGTCATGAGATAAAGGTTGTGATGTCTACTACTTTGGCATGCTATCTATGACCATGATTGATACGGTCTAAAAAAGCATTGCTGGGAAAGCGGTTCGACCAAAGTTAAATGATATGAGGGCAAATGGAAGACTTTTCGACATCGTATCTTCGATAGTGTTTGCCGACGTGGAACTATGCCATTACACATTGGTAGCGACTAAGGTTGTGAACCCATTGAAATGATTTGGAGGTAGTCAAGCATTGTTCTGAATTTTTTTTGAACTCAAGAGGGTTCGGAAATGCTTGAGCTGATGTGATCGAATGAGTCTAGAACATACCAAGACACTTTAGGGATGTTACTATGTTGGTTTTCTCAAGGAGAAATTTGGTGTAAGCACTCCCACCTTTCTTTTTAAAAATGTGCTTGGTGATCGCACGTCCTACTTACTTGTATGAATAAGATTGAGAACATTAAAGAGATGCAGACCTAAGGTCATGCCTACTGTGTGTGAGTGAGAGATGTTAGATGGAGGGGCACCCACGTGGGACTGACTCCCAACTCTCCTACATTGTAACGCAACCATGCGTTACTGCCATTTAAATGGCAGATTGAAGGCTGGCCTTTAAGGCCAGCCATGTGGGGTGGGCTATATATAGCCCCCCAGTTGGTTTTTTGGATCATCTGAAACACAAAACTTTCTCTCTTTTTGTTCTCTCTTGAAATAGTATTTAAGCTGTGGATTTATTGAGTGTTAATCTAGTTTACACTACGTATTATACTTCGCCACTAAGAGGATATGCTTGAGATTTGTTAGACTGGATAAACTTGTGGAGCAATTTAGTAAGCTGTGCTTGAGGTATTTTTTATTGTGCTTTCTTACACAAACATAAACACTTTTCAATTTCAAATTTTCAATTTCTTCATCTAATCATTATAACTTTCCCAAACTTTCAAACAAAACACAAAAAAATACAACTTTTTCAAATTTTAAAATGAAAATAATATTAAAAAGTTATATTTACAAAATATTTTAACTTTATAATTTTTTATTAAACTTTTTCTTTCTCATTTTTTAAAATTCTATAAATCGTCATAATTCAAATTATTTCACTACTATTTACAAAAAAAATTCACTACTATTTATAAATTTAGCATCTCATTTCAATTTGTAAACATCACTAGTTGTAAGATAGGTACAAATATATTACTGCTACCCAATATCATTACACCCTATTGATACGACATAATTATACCTTTTGCATTTTTATCTTTTTATTTTTAAAATTGAGATGAGTATTGTTAAATAGCATCAACAAAGTAATAATACACGTAGAGTCTCTTAACTGTAAAAAAATTGTAATAGGTTAAATAAAAGAGTTTTGTTCCTCGTAACACCTTAAGGGCTAGTTTGGTTATATAAAATTAAATAATTTCATTTCATCTTATCTTATATAATTATTATAATTTTCTCAAACTGCTACACAAAATATAATAAACCATTCAATTTTTTTAAAATCTCAAAATAAAAATAATATTATAATAATATTTTATTCGAGCAAAACATTTCATCTAATTTCACCTGAACTACGTAACCGAACGTGACAAGTGTAACATCAATGCAATAGTGCAATACCATCCATGTGGTAGATATTGGTAGGCTTAATTGTCACGTTAACCATGATTGATTTGATTATTTGTCATATTACTAGCTAAAATTGATTAAATATTCTCACAATACAATAGATTCAAGATATCATCATATGAATTAAAATTGATGCTTAACATAAATAATTTTAATTATATATAAGATCATTGAAATATCACGTCATCCATATTTTGAGATTACTTAATAACTTTTTATAATTTATTCCATCTAACATGTAATTGAATTGGATATTGGTCCTTCAAAAGAAAACACTGAAAAGTTACACAAAAGAAGTCCACGTCAAAATTATAAGGACATTAACTAGCTACCTAGATTTTAAATAGAAAGAGAGATCGCTTCTTTCTAAATTAACGGGAAAATATAGTAAAAAACAAAGCCTTTTTAATGCTCCATGAAATTGTTTCTAACTTTCTTAATATAACTTCTCGGATAAGATCAAAATCGGTTGAAAACGTGAAAGTGCTTGGAATTTTTCAGGAATTGGTGCATAGGCAAAAATTCTATTTCTAGAAATAAACATTTTTTTATATGTGAAAAAAAAAGTTATCATTTAGATATATCAAAATTATTATTTTGGATGGAGCAGGTAGTTGTTGATGAATAATCTCACATTGCCTGTAAACAAGGTCTTGGACATGTTTATAAACAATTATCAATCCTATCTTATAGAATCAGTTTTATGAGATGAGTTAAGTTATGAATTTTTTCATGATATCAGAACCTGTCACAAGACGAATAGGGGCTTACACTACTTATTCCGTGACAAGGATCAAGAAAAATACAGGCCTACACGTGATGGAGGGTGTTGAGGAATAATCTGACATTGCATATGGACAAAGTCTTGGACAAGTTTATAAAGAATAAATAATTATCTCTTACAGAACCAGTTTTATAAGATGAATTAGAGTCATAAATTTTTTCAATAATGGTGTTAATCTACCCACTCGGTAATTGAATGAGGACGGTAAAAAATATGGACGGAGGCGGGATGTTAGGTCAATTGAGGCTGGGTTTGGGTATTGAGAATACCTAAGAAGTGTTGAGAATATTTGTGAATAGTAGTAAAAAAGAAGTAATGAAAAAATAATAATAGAATATTGAATAGTATTAAAAAGTAGGTGAAAAGTAATGAATAGTAAAAAAGTAAGTAAAAAATAATAATAAAATAAAAAATAATAGTGAGAGTACTTGAGATATTCTTGATAGCCAAACTAGCCCAGCAACTCTGTCGAGACGACTACAGGGTGCGAGAGGGGTGGGCCGGGTGGCTACCCGGGCCCTGTTGGACGTATATCACCCCTAGTGATTAAACAACAGAAAGTGTTTTACCAAAATTATTTTTAAAAAAATCAATTATTTTCATATAAGATATTTATACTGAAATCATTTTTTTTTTCCTGGAAAGAAACGGATAGCTTAACACGAATAGAATTTTTAAATAATAAAACTTGGACCACGAAACGAGAAGGAAAATGATTTACACACAATATTTTTTACAACATTTTATATAATAATATTTTGAGAATTTACAGATGAGAAAGTCAGGGATAGAATTTTGTGTGTCTTTAATTGGACATTATCAAATTCTCCTTTCTTTTCTCTCTCCCTTTCTCCCCTTTTAACATATTATTATTCAATATATTATATAATATGTTGTATAAGGTGGTGGGAAAGAGGTCAGGTTCCAATTCCACCAACAAGGATGGCCATAGCAAACTAGAGGTCCTTTAGTGGCATACGACTCTCTCCTTTCTCTCGCTCACTACTACTACACCTCCATGGCCGTCGTCGGCGTCCTCGCTCTACAGGGATCTTTTAACGAACATATCGCAGGCATATTCTCTCTCTCTCGCTCGCTCGCTCTCTTTCTCATGCTTATACGTGTTCTTGATGAGCAAAATCTCTTTCGTTTATTGTGGCAGCGCTGAGAAGGCTCGGGGTCAAAGGCGTGGAGATAAGGAAGCCCGAGCAACTAGACAGCGTAGCTTCCCTTATCATTCCTGGAGGAGAGAGCACCACCATGGCTAAGCTCGCTCAGTACCACAATCTGGTCCTCTCTCTTTCTATCTACACAATATTCTTGTCCCTTTGTCTCATATTAATGGATTACGTTTTCGTAGGAAATTATACATAAAGGGTGACTCGACGAGAGCGCAATGAAACAAAAGAAAAAAGACATTTGGCTAACGAAAAACCTATACCTTTTTGTGACTTTTGCTAAAACCTTTCTACTTTATTACATCATAGCGTAATAATATGTAAATGAAAAAATGGTCATTGGATGGATTTGCTTTGTTTTGTTAAAAATATGCAATAACGTAGTGAACTAAGCGACAAAAAAAAAAAAAAACGAATATTCGGTTTCATCTTCTTTCGTTTTGTCAGGTCCCTAATAATCCTGAAATGCTGGGATTTGTAGTAGGTCATATAATGTTTTCAGATTCTTATATGTTCTTCACAATTATCTAATTTATTGATTTTTAATTTACCAATAGTTTCCTGCTCTGCGTGAGTTTGTTACAATGGGGAAGCCTGTTTGGGGGACCTGTGCAGGGCTTATATTCTTGGCAAACAAAGCTATCGGTGGGTTTTCCATCCTTTGTTCCCTTAAAATCAAGTCAGTGTTAATTTTATGCATTTAACCTTCTTCTTTTTTTTCCCAATAAACACGCATATCTTTTCAGGGCAGAAAAGGGGTGGGCAGGATCTAATTGGGGGCCTAGATTGTACTGTAAATAGAAATTTCTTTGGTAGTCAGGTAATTCTCTGCACTATTCTCTCAAGTGAATTATGTTGTACCGAGATAGTAATGCAATGAAGAGAGAACATGTTGCATTTGTGGAGTAACGATCCATAAATTTGATATAAAGAGACGGTAAGCATGTTGTGAGTTTGGATATGAGTAGACATACTTCTGTTTGGGTTATGGGAAGTGAATTGTTTGTTTCTCATAGCATCTCATGTTCAGAATTGTCGTTATGGGACCATTAAAAAGCGTGGCATCCGTAGGAAAAAATTATTGTAACATCAGGTTTTGGAATCTCATTGAACCTTGTAATTATAATTTTATATATTTTTTAGGATATCTTCTATAGTAATTTTGATTTTAAGGCCATTTTGCTTCATTAACAAGTCTCATAATAGCTAAATAGGTTAATAGTCTTTATTTTCTTATATTTGTGAGCTTTTAGAGTCGAAGACTTTTTTTAATTTTAAAATTCTGTTGATATGAACCCGCGGGAATGGAATCCCTTGAACCCACAATCAATTTGAAAACTCCCCAAAAAAGTCAATGGATGGAGAACCTAGACCCGATGAGAAATCGTTTTAAGAAAATAGGCCCACTTTGGTTCCCATCATCTGTACTTGCTGGTTGAAAGATCTAGTTGTGGGCTGTAGATTTTATTTCATTAATAGGTAAGTCTTCTTTATTTTTTTGGGTTTTTGTATTTATCTATGGTCCAATCCAATTGAGTATATTGTACAATTCGAAACAAGAGTTCTGGTCTTAATTATTGAAGTTAATATAAATGTTATTTTAGTCAAATAATTGAGAGCTGAACAATAATAATCAAGTGCTTTGATTTATGGAACACTTGTTCTTTTCTCTCTATTACTTTTTAAATTGCCATCTACCCAGCTTAGAATACCTATTAGTTCCATCAATGCTTTCTTCTTTTCAATCCCATACCATATCCCTTCTTTCACACCTTATGAATCTGTTAAACTCTAGATCTTCTCAACCTTTTTGAAATCAAGTAACTCTTCCAAACCTACCTTTTTTTTTTATTGGCACCAGGTGTCCGAAAACGACGTCCCGACTAATCCCTGGGGTGCACAGGCTCATGGCATGGAGTTTCCTGCGAGTGTACCTCGTGGAATTCAAGGGGAAAATCCCCCAGTCCGATGGCTCCTAGAGATTGTTTGCACCCAAGAGGATTTGAACCTTAGACCGGGGGGGGGAGCATACCCCCAAGCCCAAGGCCTTTATCACTTGAGCCAACCCCTAGGGATTCTTCCAAACCTACCTTAAAACCTTACTTTCTTACCAGAGAATACTGTGCAAGCAGTTTGCTTCAAAAAATAGCATTCTTCACCGTTAGCATTATCCTTTCCAACCTAATTCTTTATACAAGCACGAACGACATTGTTTGATAGATCCTAGACCTAAACCCTCAACTATGTGGCCTAAAGGTCATCGCGAAACACATAGACAGATTTCTCAAAGTCTTTTCTATGTAAATTTGTTATCTGAACGAAGCAAAGATCCTACTAGAAGATTCTTGCTGTATCTTTTCTAGTCCAACACAATGCTGACTTGCATGGATTTGTTGCCACATTTAATACTTTCCCAGAAGATTTTGAACCTGTGAAGAATATTTTGCATAAATTAAAGGTGAAGTAAAAACCCTTCTGTTATCCTGAAATCTTTAAACTCTAATTTGGAGGAGATTCGAACTTTTATGGAGGTACTCTAAGTTGTTATATTTGGTAAGAAGCCCAGGGCTATTGCTACTAGTCAAGATTTGTGATCCTCAAGGATTGGTCAGTACAACCCTAATGCTTCAAATGCCTCAGTTCTTTTATTTCCCCATCCTATAATCTTTTTAGCTGGTTGCATAGTTTGGAAAGCTCTTTTTGATGGTATAGTCTGATTGGAGATAAAAAAAACACTACTTTGTGGAAGTTAAACTAAGAGGAACACCTAGTATTTTGTGGTTAAGCGTCATATTATGCAGCTATTAAATCTAGGAAGATGTGAAAGTTACAATGACTCATTGCCTTGTCTAAGAGTATAAATTCAATAATTAAATTAATCTCTCCCATCAATTTAAGCTTTCTCGGCAATTGGTGATTTATCATGCTATCAAAGTAAAGCCCCTGAGTTTAAACTATGACTCTACACTTCACCACTTCTTGAGATCTTGATCCACACCTGAAGAGAAGGGTTAGAATAAAAATTAAATAATTTAATTCACATTTTCCCATCAACTTAAGCTTTTGATACAATTAGTGATTTAACATCTCGTACTATGTAATTACAATCAATGACACACTTGCTATTCACACAGTTGGTGCAAGGAAGTTATTCTGTCGACTTGTATGGCAAGAATTTTTATAAATTAGTCATGAGATTGGGATTTCCTTCGAATTGAGAGGTCATGATTTCTATAGTATTGCCAATGACTGAAGTTTTATATTCCTTCTATTTTGGCTGCAAGAAGACTTTATACCATGGCTAATGCAATTCAGGTTGCATGCTAAACAGTAGATTGGAGTAAGTAATATTAGTAGGGAGAGAACAGTTTTGGATTCTAGTTGGGGCAAGTAAGTTGACAAGCCACACACTAAGGGTACGTTTGTTGAGATGAGGTCTGAAATTCTCAAAACTTCTCACAATTTCCTTTCCAAACATCACTCAAACACAACACTTTTCAATTTCAAATCTTCAACTTTTTTATCTAATCATTATTTAATCATTACAATTTTTACAAACTTCAAAACAAAATACAAAAATCAATACAACTTTTTCAAACTTCAATACAAAAATAATATTAAACCATTTTTCTCTCCTTTCCTTTACCAAAACCTAATAAAATATCTTAACTCAAACAATTTCTCTACTATTCACAGACCATTTCACTACTATTCACAAAATTATGAGATACTCCAAGTGTCCAAACAAGCCCTAATTCTTATGCTTCAAACAAGAATACTTGTCTTATTATTTCTTTAATTGTTCTTATAAATAATAGTTATTTTTCATCCCAAGGAAGTAGTGGTTCTAGTTCTAAAAGTGTCAATACTTTGGCCATATGTATTTCCAATCCTTCAAAATCAGTTTCTATGCTAGAAAAAGTGAAGTCCTAAAGAAGTCCAAAGGTAATTAAGGAGTGAGAACAATAAGAACTTGAAGAAGACCTTTGTGAGTCCCTTGATTCTAAATTGAAAATGAACTTTGACAATCTCGATCTAGATGATAAGGGTATGATTAATGTCATTCACCCACTTTATAGGGTCACTAAGATGTTCATGGGAATGGAGATCACCACTAGTGATGGAAAGTTTTGAAGCTTGAGTTGATTGTAGGGACAAATATGTTTTTTAGTAATTGAAGAAATTCATGGGCCTAACTCATCTCATAAAACCGGTTCTACAAGAGAGGATTGTTCATTCCTTATAAACATGCCCAAGACCTTATCCACAGACAATGTGAGATTATTTCTCAACACCCTCCCTCACGTGCAGGTCAGTATTTTTTTTTTGTCCTTGTCATGGGGTAAGTAGTGCGGACCCTCATTCGTCCTGTGGCAAGCTCTAATACCATGAAGAAATTCATGGTCCTAACTCATCTCATAAAACCGGTTCTACAAGAGAGGATTGTTCAGTCCTTATAAACATGCCCAAGAGCTTGTCCACAGGCAATGTGAGATTATTTCTCAACAGTAATTGATATTTGGAGTTGCTGTAATGCAATATTTATGCGGTGGAGAATTTGGGTTTGAAAGAAGATTCCCATTCTACAACCTTATCATGTGGTATGGATTACTAACACGTGCTAAAGACTTGCCAACATTGAAGCTGAAGAAGAGTTCCTTAATCCTAAAATTGTATTTTGAATGCCATTTTTGGGAGGAAGAGAAATGTTGCAACATTGGATATATAGGGAAGGAACATCTGGTTTTTGTCACCTTGTGGTTGAGTGATCTGTTTCCAATTCTGGTGCAAGGAAGCTGGCTGTGTACACAAGACAATTAACTTAGTAATGACTGGCCTGCTCTAGTGGCACCTTCAATTTGAAAAGTAGTTTTCATTGTCCTGATTTGCCATAGGTGGTTAGAAAGAGATTAACTAAGCATTCTTTGTTTAATACAAGAATGCAGAGAGCATTGAAAGAGCTGTCTTATTTCTTTTTAGATACCTAATAGTTAATAATGGTTTTTCTCTGCTGTAGGGATTTATGAAGACCTTTCATTGTGGATTTATATTCTTTAGTTTATGTTTTCCTTAGTGTTTTCTTTGTGTTTGTTGTTTTAATCATTTATAAATAAAAAGCTATATAATGTATGGAATCAAACACCTTAAATGTTTGTTGTTAATAGAATTACTTTTTAAAAGTCCTGCTTATGGGGTACTGACTTGAAAACCGGATGTACTCACATGAGTCAATTTATTATCACTACTCACTGATGGGGTTTCTCAGCCATGCTTGTTAATCTAAAGAAATTCTTGTTTGTTCAGATTCAAAGCTTTGAGGCAGAGCTGTCGGTACCTGAACTTGCTTCTAAAGAAGGTGGTCCGGAGACATTTCGTGGAGTATTCATCCGTGCTCCTGCAATCCTTGAAGTAGGGCCAGAAGTTCAAGTGCTGGCTGAATGTCCTGTCCCATCAAACAAGGTGTTGGCTTCAAGATCTGAGGTTGAAGACCAAGAGGTTTGTTATATGTTCCTTACCATAATGACTTTTTGACTGGCAATACTTTGAAAGCAAACTTCATTCTGCTATTCAATTTATACACTAAAGTATATTTTATTCGTCTTAAAAAAATTGTCTGGCAATATGCTGTTTGCTGCACAGTAAAAGATAAGCATGCATCGCATGCTTATTTCCTGTTGCAGGAATTGGCACACTTTTCCCCATTTTCAAAACAAACCATAGCACAATCGTTAAATCATACTACAAAAGTGGGATTGACTTCCACCGTTTGTGGATAGAGTAAACAATATTAGTAGTGATGGCTCATAGATCTTACATTAGATAATGAAGCCATTAGGCACAGTTTCTCTAATTTTCCCCCCATGAACTGGTATGGCATAATGATTTTGTAGCCCATTAATGCAGTCACATTGAAAGGGATCATATTAATTTAATTAATCAACTTTTGATGGTATTTACTATATGCATAATCATTATGCATACCCTATTTCAGGAGAAATTGTCTGAAAAGAAAGTGATTGTAGCTGTAAGGCAGGGAAACTTGCTAGGGACTGCCTTCCATCCTGAATTGACAGCAGATACTCGATGGTATATATATTTTTTTCCATCACCCATGTGTTAAGAAATTTTTTATAGTATTATGTGGGGGATCTAAAAAATTGCCTTTGCAGGCATAGTTACTTTTTGAAGATGTCAAGCGGTGTCGCAGAAGGGGCCTCAAGTAGCATTGTTGCTGTTGGGGGAGAGAATTTAAGTTTAAGCAGGCAGCCAACCATCGACCTTCCCATATTTCAATAGTTTCAGGCAGAAACTAATAATTATCTCTACCTTATGTTTTTTTCCCTTAGTTTGCTTTCGATGATTATATATATTATATATATATATATATATATGGTCATTCACATTGAGCAAGTATTCTTTATGGTTGGTTTAGCTCTATAGTAGATAGACATCTTGTTCTCCCCCATATGGGTGTATTTAATATTTGACATCACTTGCATATGGGAACCTTTAAATTTTTGTCTAAGTAATTGTATTTCTGTCATTGGATCTTCAATGGTAAAAAGTGACCGTGTGGGGATTTGCCTTCAAGTTAGGTCTCCAGCATGTTTCTGCAAATGCTGCAAAGATTCTCTCATTTAGGATTTATACCGTAAAACTTCAAGAGGTTTAAACAGGTCATGTGTAGTAATTATCTCAGGCACTTTGTTCTGATCGTGTTCTCAGTTTTTTCTTTTATTGGCACTGGGTGTCTAGGAGCAACGTCTCGACTAATCTCAGGGGTGCACAGGCCTTCGGCAAGAAGTTTTTCGCAAGTGCACCTTGGGTAATTCAAAAGAAAAATCTTCCAATCCGATGGCCCTTAAAGATTGTTTGCATTCAAGGGATGTTGGGAGAGGGAGAGGGAGGTATAGGGTCATTTTTTAAAGTATTATTGGACTCCAAATTCCTACTCCGATTCTGATCCGAGTTTTCTAATCAAATCAGAGTCGAGATAAATTAAATTACAGATCAAAATTTTTATACAACCCTATAAAAAAAACCCCATTACACACCACTTTCATTGCATGGTAAACAAGAAACGGCCGACCATATTTTCCCATGCGAATCTGGTAAATGAAAAATAAAATAAAATGAAAGTTGGTGGTGCATGGCCGCTTGCTCATGTGTGGCCTGGCCTGCCTTTGATCATTGGATTGTTTAGGGTACTGGCAAATGTGTGGTTGCATCAACTGTATGCATGGTTGGCTTCTATAACCAGTTTGAGGAGCTCATGTAGAAAGAATCAGAAATCTAGCTCCTTATAATCCAAATGATTTTGTTTGAATGAGTAAAGGCATAAATTCCTTCCAGTCATGCATCATTGTTTTGTGCAAAGAAAACAGAAGAAAAAATTCTAATAAAGCAGGTAAATGTGAGTAGGACAAGATGCATGGGATCCAAGGCATTACAGGGCTTTCTATTACTATACAAATGAGTTCTGCGTAATCAGTACGTTAGCCGACTGCTTAATTATCTGATACATTTAATCAAGCTTTATGTTTGCTATGGATTTAAGGCTTCCCATCGAGCTCCATGTGCCCTCCCTTTCTCCAAATTTAAAGGGCCAGTTCAGGTGTTATCTTTAGTTGAAGGTTACTTCATGTTCATCAAAGCTGTCTATATATATATATATATATATATATAGATATAGGTTGTTCTGCAAATTTACGTAGGATCCAAGCTATATTCTCCCACGAAAAGATTCGTGTCTTCAACAGTGGATGACTTCCTGAATGATTTAATCTTAATTATAAAACTCCAATAATATGAATGTAGCCTCGTTCATTGACAAACTAATTACTGCTCTGTTTAACCAAGAATAACACGAGAAATTATATAATCCTTTTCTCCTCCCTAAGCCTGTAATTAAAGGCTAGTTTGGATAGCGGAGGATTCTCATAATACTATTATTCATTATTTTATTATTACTTTTCAACTACTTTTTACTATTATTTACTATTATTTAATATTTTATTATTATTTTTTATTACTATTTACGGAATATCTTCTCACTACCCAATCGCAACCAGCAAACACAAGCTTTTTAATTTTTGTGAGGTTTATTCAGGGAAAAATGTTCCAAACCAATTCACTCAAAGCAATAAAACTAGAAATATTTGTATACAGTTCGGTTTCTCAGCTGCTTGTTTAGATGGAGAAGAAACTCGATCCTCCTGACTTAAGGCGAACTCCATGGCCTATTCCTAGCCGAACCCTGCCTTTAAAAGCCCCTTTGCACCCGACCCTTTTCATTGCTCATTCCTTCTTCTTCCATTCTCATTGCAATAGAAAAAGTCTACTGAAGGTGACGAGAAAGAAAAAATCATAGAGATGGATATAAGAAAGTTGTGCATTTTCATGTTTTTCTTTGTTCTAGCTGTTCTTCTCCATGGATCCCACCTTTGTTCAGGCTGACGGGAATGACGATGGGAACAACAACAACAATAATGGGAACAATGACAACAACAACAAGAATAATGGGAACAATGACGACGACGACGACAACAACCAAGAGGATGATCCTACCACAACAGATTACGACGAGTTGGCACCAGCAAAAAGGGGACAAGAACGAGCTATGTGCAAAGCGAAGGGGGCATGCAAGTCCAAAACCCTTATGTGTCCATCTCAGTGCCGGAGAGGAGGCCCAAGAATAACAAGAAGATGAAGAAGGGATGCTTTGTTTATTGCAGTAGCAAGTGTGAAGTCACTTGCAAGTGTAAGCATCGATCCTCTCCCTACTGACTTCTACCACTTCTTTTTATCACTTATAATAGTTATGTTTCTTTATTTATGATAAGTATTATTAGATTTCAATTTGTGATTCTATTCGACACGCTGAGAGCTTGGGAATATATTTAAGAGCAAGAGGAATCTGAGGATTTCTTTTTGGCAGATAGAAAACCCAGTTGCAATGGATATGGCTCTCTCTGCTATGATCCTCGGTTTGTTGGTGGGGATGGTGTGATGTTCTACTTCCATGGAGCGAAGGGAGGAAACTTTGCCATTGTTTCAGATGATAACATCCAAATCAATGCTCATTTCATTGGAACCCGACCACAAGGAAGGACTCGTGACTTTACATGGGTGCAAGCCCTGGCTGTCATGTTTGACACTCACACCCTTGTTATTGCTGCAAAGAGAGTCACACACTGGGACGATAATGTTGATCCTCTTTCTGTGAGGTGGGATGGCGAGGCTGTCGACATTGCTAACAATGGAGAGGGAGAATGGAGGACTAATGGTGAAGAAAGAGAAGTGGTAGTTGAGAGAACAGATGATGCTAACAGTGTAAGAGTTACAGTTGCTCATCTGGTTGAAATAGACATTAGGGTGACACCAATTGGACAGAAAGAAAATAAGGTTCATAACTACCAGATACCAGCAGATGATGCTTTTGCTCACTTGGAGACAGTTCAGGTTTGCCAATCTGACAGATTTTGTGGAGGGAGTGTTGGGAAAGACATACACACCAGACTATGTTAGCCCTGTGAAGATTGGGGTTCCCATGCCAATGATGGGTGGGGAGGACAAGTACCAGACTCCATCCCTCTATTCACCTATTTGCAAAGCTTTCAGGTTTCAGAGGCAACCTGCAATTGGTCCTGTGAAGGAAGTTGCTCAGTACTGATGACAATCAAGTTAAATAGACAAATTGGTCTTTGAAAACAAATCTGTAGTTGTCTGCAGGAGACGTTTATCTTGTTAATTGGGTCTTCGGTTTTGTGTTTGACAGAATACAGAAATAAGGGCTCTAACGCTTGCCCATGGCACTGTCATCTTCATAAATCTGTGATCATTTCATCTTTCAATAAATTCTTTTCAAGTTCTTGGTGATTGAAGTTTTTTTTTTTAACTTTTGGTTAAACTTGGAGAAAACTAATTTTTCTTTTTACCTTAATATATATTTATACATAGTTACAAGAAATTGTGGAATAGTTTAGTCAAATAGAACTTTCTGATGAATGAGGAAGCCTACAAAATCTTATAATTTTGCTTATAGATGAATGGAGATACTTCTTGTCCAATTAGTTATGATGGCTTGCGATAAGTACTCTAGAGGAAACAACTGCATGGCTAGATGCATGGACAAAGGAAGATTTGCTAAACTCATGGTTAGATCTCTCTTTCCCCACCATGAAAAATATATTGAAGCTTATTATATTAAGCTTAATATGATAAATTAACTTGGACCTGTTACTAGGTCTCGTTTGGATTCAGAAATGAGTTGAGATGGTTTTAGATGAATTGAATAAAATATTATCAGAATATTATTTTTGATATTATCAGTCATATATATTGACTGTACTCTTTCAGGGGTTCAATTTTTTTTGTTTTTTTTTGGTAATGCCACAAAGTATACTAACTTAGTTAAGTAATATTTTACATTTAATAAGTTTAGCTATTCCTATGCATCCGATCATAGGTCTACGACTAGTTTTATATTATATTTTATATATATATATATATATATATATATATATATTCAATTAGCCATCCTAAGCCTTATAGGTGTGGTCAAACGGGTTAACAGATAGTTTATTAAATCAGCTCATTTTTGCTTATTTTTGTTTTGGCTCTAAGTATTTGACTGGTTATCATTGCAATGGAACCTCCATTTGTGGATGCCTTATGCCTTTACCACTAGGCACGTTGATTTCTCATACAATTTTGAGGATTATTCTTCAGAATTATGCAATCATGGATCGCCCTCTTTTTCTCAATCATGGTTATGCAGGCCGGTCACAGTTGCAGATTGTGGATCTCACTCTTTTTCAAATTCAACGCGACTGCATGACATTTACGCCCTTCACGACTGTATGTAACATTATTCTTAGCTATAAGGCTTATGGTAATTGAGTTAGCAGCTCCAACAACAGCCATAAACACAACTTAAAAGATTTTAACAGTAGGAACGTTCTACAAAGTGGAAAATACTATTGAATTGGATAATATATGGAAGAACATTACGCATGAATCCAGAGGATTCCTATCATTTTTCTTCTCCTTTAATGGATCGAGAAAATGCAATGAGGTATATGGCTTATGAGACACCTTTTTGTCTTTTTTTTTTTTTTAATTATTATGGGTGGAATCCTTTTTACCTTGATAACCAGTTAAAAAGCTTATTAAATTAGAGACTTGTGTGACTACTAGTCTTATACTCCATAAAGCGAAGTGTTTGAGGACGCCTCTGACCTCTCTGTACAGGAAGCTTCTACTGCTAAACTCTTTGTCACTCCTTTACATGGGTCACCAAAAGTGTTAACTGATACTCCAATGCTACAGCTCTTCGATCCAATGCAAGCCTGTTAGAGTTCAGACTTGTCAGTATAAACCCATTATACATTGAATTTTAAGAGGTACAAGGGATTTTATAAAGAGTGAGCAATATCACACCTTCTGGACAATGGAAAGAGCCCTCCTGCTGCTGCACTGGCCATGGCTATAGCCCCCACAAGTTCCACGAGGAGTCCCAAAACTCGCAAACTTGATTGAAGAGATGACCTGACCAGGACTCGGGCACTCCAACAATACTGTAGGCCCCAGTTTCCTTCCTGATGTTGAATCTGTATTCCATGTATCTATAGGTGATGGGTGGGATTCTGACACGTGTGAGCACAAACTTCCAATCTGTCTTGTGGCAAAAGATATCTTTGTTGGATCACCACCTATTTCCTCAAACAGTACAAGAGTGTTGCCACTTGATTGCAACCATGAACGGGGTACATGGTACCTGTGAGATCAGAGATATCAGAATCAAACGTTTCACTTTTGCACATTTGATTCTCTGTAAGGAACTCACAGTGTTTGAGATGGCTTCCCACAGTTCCTGAGGCATTTAGTTGAGCCATAAGGTCCCCGGTAATTGCAAGAGTCAGCACAACCACTATTTGGAGAGGCATACACAGGCCAATAGCGCCCAATGCTTTGTCCATTCACCCATGCCTCACCCTTCCCCAAACCTGTGAAGTCTATTGCAACCGGGTCACTGCCAGCAGGTGCATCAAACTTTGTCTGAATCAAGAAGTATAGCTTTTGATTAGCCTTTGACTAGAATCCACTTCAGGTGGATACAGACAATAGGACAACCAGTCAAGCATGTCATTATGAGTTAACCAATCGTTTGCGATTCCCTTTGTCACAAAATAAGGTATGATAACCAATAATAACTAAAAAATTGATGTTACCTTGTACCAAATCAAGGGTTGGTTCTTGGGTAACGTAGATTTTGAATCCCACTGCAAAGAACTTTCACTGGGCAGACCTAATTCTTCACCTTTGAGTCCAACCTGCACTCACAATGAGAGATGAAACAAGAGGAACAATGAATGTTGTTGCATTTGATCCATTTGGAGAGACATGAACAGAAAATGAGATATCCATTAGGGAGCTGTATAACTTCTGATTCTGAATGAATTAATTGAGAATTCAGTTTCTTCATCGCCTAGTCGGTGGAACAACACAATTCTCTGTTTCAAGGATTCCTATCTATTGGTAACCAAATCAGGACATGTTGAAATAGAAATAAAAATAAAGGAAATAAAAAAATGAACCTGATATGTCCATTCCTGTGAAGAGAGGTCAACGGTGGTGCCATTTTTTATGCCTTTTAGCTTTACTGGACCGGTGATCCCCGCTCCGGTTTTGTCAAAAAAAGCTCCATAGTTCTAATATAAATATATTGATATATGCATTAAAAATAACTTAAGACTTGTTGAATTCTGAAACTTGTTCAACCAATAATAATACTCATTTAGCTTGAAAATTACTATTACAACAATAACTTCCCCTTATTTTAGGAATGCAGGAAGGCTGACCTGAAGTCCCACAGTCAAACTCAGCAGATCAATTTTGTTCTTCCCAGTTACAAGTGCAATGGGGATATCCTCTGAAACCTTAGCATTGCCACTATTACCTTTTCCACTCCCTGCAATGTTTCCAAATCTTAAAATGGTTGGTCAAACTACAGAATATCAGAAAGGATTTCAAAGTTAGATTTCACAAGGTAAATGTAATGTTCAATTTACCAATAGAGAATTGTCAATTATATAGATTGCTTTTCTAAAAATTTCAGTCTAAAAAGATGATTTTATTCTCTCTTTTCCAGAAAAGTGACAACCAAAGATTGAAAGAGAAAGAGGTTTCCTCCAAGAAAATTCTGGATTAGAAGGGAAAAAAAGATAAGCCTCAAAGCTGACAATTAAGTAGTGATCAAGGGGTAGTAACTCATATCACGGGAAGAAACTTTGCACAGAGTTCCATTACTATTAATGGGTGGCTCTGTGATTTCTTATGGGCACAGGCATCTCAGGTAATTCAGTCTTATGGTTCTTCATTATCTGCATATGGCCTTTTTTTCCTAGCTGCTCATTTTGTTTGGGCTCATAATAAATTAAAAGTTGCTCCTGCTACTCAGCCCAGAGCCTTGAGCATTGTCCTAGGCCGTGCTGTAGGAGTAACTCATTACCTTCTGGGTGGAATTGCCACAACATGGGCATTCTTCTTAGGGATAATGGCTAGGAGGATTTGAAAGGCATTATGGCATGAAGGTATCCAAGATTTAGCCAAGGCTTAGCTCAGGACCCCACTACTGTCGTATTTGGTTTGGATGTATGCCATTGGATGTATGTTGGCACAGGAAGGGCCACTGGATCACCCCATCTACTTTGCAAGTAGGCAACTTTCTGCTTGGGAATTATACAGCCACTGAAACTTCTTTATCATGATCTGACCCACACTTAAGACCCAAGATTGAGCACCAAGGCTGCTCATAACAACGTACCAAAAAGGAGGATGTGATGGCCAAACCTAAACTATTTCTCGAGAGATAGCTGTCTATATATTGATAAGGGATAAATGGATTCTCAAGAAGAGAGGAGCCATGGTGATCCCCCTGGACCACCGGATCCCACAAGTGAATAAAAAGCTGGATCTACATTGGATCTCACCTAAATTGCCCCATCTATCCTTCTCAGAAGAAATTTGGTTCCAAACCCTGGTTCGAATAGGAGAAGTACGCCATGCTAATGTGCCTTGGATGATCCACATCTCAAGTCAGGTGTTGATGAGCACATTGAACTATCCATGTGGCTGAGAGCCCTCACAATCAAGGCACAACGAATCAACGATGCAATTATCAAGGGTGTGCTCTACCCTAAGTAATAGCCGGTTGTGGAAGTCCGTCAACAAAAAGCACCAACATAAGCTAGATAAGGATTTATAAACTAAGCAGAAATGGAGTGATGAAAGATTCATCCAACTCTTTTTTTGATAATAAATATGTAACTGGGTTCCTTGATCAAGGTATACAACCATAGAACAAACTAAAACTTCGAGACAACACATGCGTGCACACACACACACTAGATGACCGAGAAACCTTCTGTACCTTAACCTAATGATAGACAAAGTAACCTTTGCCTTCCTCAAAATTACAAAGGAAGGTAAGATTGAGCTTCTTCAAGACCTGTGCCCACCTCAGTCTTGGCAGCATTGAAGGATGGAAAACAAGTTTCATAAGGAAGCATACATCTATAGTAATTTCATTTGATCACATTCCCATTGCTATATAATTTCCACTTACCTACAAGCTTCCCATTACTGAATGCATAAAGGGCATGTCCAAGAGATTCCACATGAAGAACTGTTTGGGATCCATCTTCAAGGAACGGTTCATCACCTTTAATTTCAATGCTGCCAAAAGTAACCAGAAGAAAATGTATTTCAATAGTGATCACATCATAATAACTGGCTGGAGAGGCAAACAATATTTCTATGATAGAATTAAGAGACTTCTTTACCCTAATGAATACCACAGGTAGTCGCTATTATCAGCTGTGGTATTTATTTGCTCCAATAGTCCAAGTTTCACAAATGCATCATCCTTTGAGATACCCACTGGTTCATTTATCCAACTCCAACTGGAGCCTAATGCTTCAGATGAATCGATATTGCCTTTCAGAGATTGATGACTGAAGCTTGGAATCATTGCCGCAGAGTTAATCTGTCATGAAAAATTTATAACACGTGATTAGTTAGAGAATAATGTTAAAACATATTGAAATTGATTTTTTTAAAGGAAACCGATAAACAACAAAAATGGTTAGTGTAGCATTTTGTTGCTTCCGCATTTTGAAGATGCTTCACATGCCTGAAACTTCCTTGGAAACAGGCTGCAATGCAGGCCTTGATAACACTCTTGGTTGCAGTGCATCGCAAGTAAGAGAAAAAATCATTCTTCTCCCATTATTTTGCACAGAATTAATGAAGGTATAACTTATCTATGTGACTTGCACGCATAATTGTCTCTTATGCCAAAACATATATACAACCACTAACAAATTTCCTAAACCAAGTCTCATCTAGAGTTCCTTAGAATGGTAGTAAGGTTGAATCTGTCAACTTTTCCACAAAAGAATTATGTAATTGAAAACTTCTAAAATACTAGAAACCAATGGATTTAAATTTTTTGCAAAATAATAGAAAATAACTTCTTACAAATATTACATGTCTTGAAATCATTCTATAAAAGTTAGTGCTGAAAGTCATTTAAAAAAGATGCTCACTAATATCCATTGAAGAAAAATCAACATAATATATGGAAAACTAGTATGCAAATGTTTAAAAATAATAGATGGTTTGTTTGTGTCCACATTTCAGCTATATGCACATCTAGTCTTCCATTGAAAGAAGTAAATCCAGAACAATCAATGGAAATTATGAACTACCAAAGAACCCAATGCAAGTTGAAAATAGCAAGCAAATATCTAAGCAAAGCCAGCATTTAAAAGAAGCTCGTCAACATCCTGACATAACCCATATTAATATCCTTAACAATGAAATCATTTAGGAACAATCAATTATGCTGATACAAGTAGAAGATTTTACAGATTAATACATAAATAATAAACTTCTGAAGGAAAATCCGTGGAATGGAGCTACACATCTAACTAAGAAAAACTAATCATGATTCACATTTTCTGGGAAGAAATAGAGGGAGTTGTGAGGCAAAAAGATACACTGGAAGTTCATGAGTAACAAAGGCATACCTTTGCGGTATTAAGAACTACATTCTTGCAGTCAGGTAAAATGCTGACAGACCATGCAGGCAAGCGATATGAATTACCATTGAAATTCACAGTTGCATCAGATTGGGTGCCCACATTAGCAAGAAAAGCAGCACACACAGATCCTGTTTTATAAACTGCGGCCTGAAACTCAAAATAAAACCTTGCTAATTAAAAACTTGTTACTTACAAAAAATGAAAGATTACACCTTACGCCTCAAAACATAAACCCATTTAATGTATGAAGTGGCCTTTCTAACAAATGGAATGATTGTAAATGAATAATAAAGGTACCTCTAAGTTTTGACCAAGAGAAGTAACCGTTGGATCAGTGCCCACCAATGCTTCTTCACAAAGCTTTACCGCCTTATGCACATCTTTTAAGTGGCCCCACTTAGGTTGTCTAACAATCCCTGCACCATATATGGTAAATACGGAATTCATTAAGAAATAAGAGTTTTCCTAGTATATTATGAAACCAAGTAACTATGGGCTATCATACAACTTTTTTTGGATATAAAAAGAACATTCTAAGTGCTTGCAAGATCATCTAACCATCACATTGACAGAAAATGTTAGTTAGACTGTTTGTAATTGATGACCTGGAGTGCATCCACACACATAACTCTCACTCTTACATTCTAAACACCAGATATATGAAAGATAAATCGATGTCATACCATACTCGTCAATTGGAGCATCGTAATCATAACTTGTGGAAATGAAGGGTCCACCAGTAGTTCTGCCAAAGTTAGTCCCACCGTGGTACTGTTCAAGAGCAACCAACAAATTTACAGCACTTCATATTTTTGTGTCACAGTTTAGACTGGATTTTATCCTAGAAAACAAGGAGATCATTGAAAAAAACTATGTCAAACCATCATAAACTACCAATATAATCCCAGTACCATATAATAGTTTTGGAAAGTTCCACCAAGCTGGAAAAAGCGAGCCACAGCAAATGCGAGGTCTTCCACAGGTCTGTAGGGTACAGGACCACCAAACGAGAGAAACCTAAAATTCGATACAAGTAGAAAAGGTCTCTGGTAAAAGAACAAAATTTTCTTCCAGCAAAAAATAAAATTAGAGCTCGATGTTGATATATGTGATCAATTCATATCCAGGGGAACAGCTTCCTCATTCTAACTACCAGATTGTCAGGAAGTAAAGGGCTAGCTTACCATCCACTCCAATTCTCAGTCCACATTTTTGGCTTCTTGTTAGAATTAGGTTTGAATTGGTCACAGTAAAATCCATTGCAAGTGTTAATCTGTATGTAAACGAGATTGAAAAAAAGTTATAGCAAGCCAAGTGGCTAAAATTCCCAGATTGGTATAGATAATCTGATGTAACTTGGTCAACCACACGTATAAATTTATGCTGTGCTCATGAGATATTATAAGTCAGTCAATAAATTCCACGCAAGGTAAGATGACAAAAACTCACAATTGGATCAGGAGCATCTGCTTGCTGGCACATGACCCAAGGCACCCCTGTATCCAAAGACGTAGCCATGGCTGCTGCCCAATTGATGTATGATTTAGCCGCAGGCCCATATGCCCAAGCTACGTTTCCATACTCATTTTCTATCTGGCGTAAGTAAAGAAAAATAACAATCAACAGCCATACTGATTTCCAGAAACCAAAAGTTCAATCTGAGATCATCTAGGAATCATTGTACTGAGCAGCCCCAATTGCGTCAAATATTTGGAAAATTAACCTGAGATAAAATGATGGGTCCACCCTGAGAGGCATAAAGTTTCTCCTGCTGCATCAAGTCCACAATCTTGGCTGTGAATCGCTTCATTTCTGCCTGAAACAGAGTTTTGTAATCAAAGATTAGAGTTAAGAAAACACCAAAACAGGAGCCTGTTATTACAAAGCAGGGTGAGCTTGAGAACCTTGAACGGCTCATTGTCAGTTCGAAACTGGATTCCAGGAATAAAATGCAACCAGACGGGAAAACCACTGTTCAAGAATTGAAACATACAAATGATTATATAAGAAAAAACTTTAGAACATAGTAAGGATCAGCAATTATCAAGTCAGCTTCTTTCTTTCCCGCCAAAAGACAAGAACAGCCATGCACTAAGATTGTATTAGAATCTTTACCCATAGTTCCATTCCGCGCATGCATAAGGTCCGATACGAAGATGAACATAAAGACCAGCATCAGCAACTGTCTTCACAAATTTCACCAAATCCTTTCTTCCCTCAAAATCATACTGCACAGTTGTCAAGTATGTCAGTTCGAAATCAAAAAAGTTTGTTATTTTATCTTCTTTTTTCCCTAAATATGGAAAGCTCTGCAATTTGGTGAACTGTGTAACATTATCTGCTTTATTGATTCTAACTTTTTAAGTTGTAAGTAACATGAATCAGCTCAAGACTATGAACTCCATAATTCTTTCCGCATTTCTTCCGATCAAAATAACGAAGCATCAAGGAATTCGCCAGGGCAGAAACAGTGCCGGCAACTAAAAATAAAATAAAGGAGAGAGAAAAACCTGGTTTCGAACTCGTTCGTGCAAGTTCCAGAAAACGTAAGTCTCGATCACATCCAATCCTCCGTCTTTAGATTTTTGTATCAAATCCGGCCACATCTGCGACAACATTGAACAATTAGTAACAGGAAGAGAGACCGAACTTCAGAGAGAGAGTCCAAGTGTGGCTGGCACCTCGGGAGTGCTACGAGGGTAATGAATGGAGCCGGAGATCAAGACCCGGCGCTTGCCGTCGATCACTAGCGCTCTGTGATCGTACGTCACATTGCCACAAAACGACGTGGAGGCCAGCAGGCCGAGCACCCAGCAGAAAACCAACAGAAACCCAGTCCCTCTCATGGCGGACGCGCGCCTTTACTCACTTTCAAGATGGGACTTTTTTCCTCTTTAGTTTCTTATCTGTACAATTTATACACGGTTTGGGTTCTGAAACAGTAGTTAATGGCTTAAAAGCAAGTTTTCTTGCTTTTCTTAAGCAACATTCCTTTGCTTTGCTTCAGCTGATGCCTTCTTTACCGATGTGTTTCACATGGACGTGTTGCTTGCCCGCCTTAAATGGCAAAGACTTGGAGTCAAGGGAATCGAATACAAAGCAAGGAACAGAAAGCTTAAGACGAAAAAATATATATATCCATTATCCCATCCTTATACCGGGGAGCACACGTCACCTCCGGCTAAGAGCGCGTCATCACCGTCATCCCGGCCGTCGTTTTCGTCTTCTCCTTTTTATCAGACACTCTGTCTGTAGAACTCAGCTCAGCCACTCCCTTGTCTGCTTTGAAGTTAGATAAACGGGAGTAATGGCATGGCTATAATTATATAGAGAGTTGGGAGAAATCGTATGTGCGTGAGATCAGGGGAAGATATGTGAGGAAGTTGTGAACGGTCTAAGTAGGAGCACACGTGGAGAACAGTTAAGTAATTCTCGTGGTTCCTGAGCCCTCTCAAGTTGCTGAGGATTTCAGCTCTGTTTCATTTGATTAGTGTTCCTTTTCTGGCAGTTGGCAAACGCGGAAGGCTCTTTTTTATTCTGATAAAGAATAAATACATATAGAAATTATTATTGAGAGTATTCATTTTACACATATGATGTGGCATCATCTAGACTACACATCTCTCTAAGTGAGTGTTGAGAATAATCAATTAGAAGCAGCCACGCAATGAATACAAAATGTGTACTGTTACAGTGACTTCTCTCTAATATTATTATTCACATAAATTCAAGCCTTTTCCTGAGTCCTGACTTAATATTTGATAATTTTTTATTTTTAAATTTTTAAACACATTTTAAAAAAATAATAATAATTTTATTATGTACAGTCACTTTTACGTATTTTTTATACATTCTAATTATGTGATTGATTAAAATAATTATTTTATAGTAAAAAAATAATGCAGTTAATCACATGAGTGAAATGTATAAAAAAAAAAAAAAAAAGTATATGTAAAATGACTGCTTATCACACTTTTGTTAAAAGAGAGGTCAAAAGAAATTTAAAAATTATTATTTTATTACATAATTGATTGTGAAGTAATTGTTACATTATCAGTTTTTATCCCCCCTTTACCCGGGCAGATGAACTAATATTTATATCAAAAGTAGTTGAAATAAATATAAGGAGTAATATTTTTGCGATATTAAATAATTAAAAATTATTTATTATATTTTATTTATTAATTATTTAATATTATATCGTAAGATTTTGAGAGGACAATGATTAAAAATATAATAATTAAACTAATAATAAATAGTATTTATTTAATAAATTACATATTAAAGCACTACCTTTGTCTTCTTCTATCTAGCTTTCATATCATGATAGTTTGATTTTAAATGTAACGACGGCATGAATTTAAAATGATTAAAAGCCCTAATTTTGTTTCTTCCTTTGGTTTTTCATTTTCTGAACTAATTTTTGTTTTGAGTTTGGTTTCCAGTATTTTTTCCTTATAAAACTCACTTTAATTTTTGGGTTATGCAAAATTTCTCAAAGAACTCCTTGCATTTTGTAACAAATAAATAAATACTTTCATTCTCTATTTGAACACAACTCCTTGTATTTTGGGATTCAAAGTCATTGTGAAATGGTGTAAGAAACACAAAAGGTAAGATTTAATCGTTTGTTTTTGTAGATGAAATGAAATTTTTTTTTTTTTTTTATACTTTTGGAGGAGGGGGTTTCGAACTTCAAACCTCTATTTTGGAAGTTGGGGTTATGACAATCAGGCCACAGAATTTTGACAGATGAGATGAGTTGAGATAAAAGTTAAAAGTTAAATAAAATATTGTTAGAATATATTTTTTCAATACTATTTTTGTTTTGAAATTTGAAAAAATTGAATTGTTTATTTTATTTTTTATGAAAATTTTAAAAAAATTATAATGATTAAATGAGATGAAATAAAAATAGTTGTGAAAATAAATGAGAACTTTGGGTGTTTGGTTTTGGGTGTGAAGCTCCAATTTTGCTGGGAATGGAATTAGAGACTCTGGTTTTGGGTAAGTGGGAAGGAAAAGGCAACATTTGAAGTATTTTCTCTTTGGTTTGACCATATATTAATATACCAAGGTAGCAAATAACCATTTGACGCAACAACAACAACTTAGGGAATCACGAGGGAAATGTGGGCACTTTGGATGATACATGAGTTTAAATTTCATTTGTTGAGATGGTTTGTGAATAATAGTAAGATTTGTGAATTGAAATTTGTGAATAACAATAAGAGAAAATATATTTGTAACCATGAATTGTGCAACCGCCGTGAAATCGCTTTGAAAAAAGTGAATAAAACATGGGATCCAAGTTAAAAAAATTAATTTTTTAATAGTGGACCCCACTATTTTTAAAGGGATTACGCGGCGTTTACGCACTTCACGGTTATATATAGAATTACTCTAATAATAAATAGTCTAAACCGACTCTTATTGAAAACTTATTGGATGCGTCCATTCAAAAGGCCAACTATATCGCCTTTAATTTATTTATTCACTACAAATCATCTTAACCATTTATTTAATAACTTTTTACTAAAGAAAAGTATTATATTCATCTTTTTTATAATAAAAATAGTTTTACAATCTAATGTATCATATCAAGTTATGTCAACTTATGAGTTTACTTTTGAAATTTTTTTATTACTAAATCATTTCTCTTTACGAAATATAATCCAAACTTGGTTGGATTTGAAGCGCATGCATTTTATTAAGAGAAATGTCAGTTACAGTCGTGAATGTGTAAACGCCATACAATCATTTTGAAAAAAGTGAATATATATGAGACTCACATGAAAAAAATTATTTTTTTAATAGTAGATTCTACTGTTTTTCAAAGGGACTACACAACGCTTGTGAACTCCACGACTACATATAACATTACTCTTTTATTAAGATGGTTTGGATAATTTATCCAACGGAAGAGACATAGGTAAAAAAAGATTTCATAAAATTAAGTTTGCAAATCAACGTCATTTTTTGTAATATATTAGATTTAGTTTATAATAAAAATAATTTTATAATTCGACATATAATTTCAAATCTTGTTAATTTATAAATTTCTTTTTATAAAAAAACTTTGTGATTAAAATATTTCTCGCATGTGATCTAGTGGTTAGAATTCTTTTTAACTTTTGTTAGTTACTTGCTGATTAGTTAGTTAAGACGGGTCTCTCACCTTTTTTTTTTTTTTTTTTTTTAGGAGTTGGGTGAGGAGTGGAGAGACCCGTGAGGAGTGGAGAGGTCCCAGCCTCGGTCTTTTTCCTCTCTCATCGATTCTTCATCATCATCCTGATTTTAAATGACTAAAAATTATTTATTATATGCATGTAGTGGTAGAGGATATAGTTATGTAGTGGGATTTTTGTCTTTCTTTTATATCTCAAGCTGTTTGGCTTGATAAGCAATTTCTTGTAAGGACTTGATTTAATGAATGATCTTTGGTCATAAAAAAAAAAAAAAAAAAAATCATTATATAGGACATTGTTGTTAAATGCAAATCACGATGCCGGCCTAATTTTTTTAACCAATTACAAAATCCAGGATCACATGGTTGATTTATTTAACCAATTACAAAAACCAGGATCACATGGTTGTTTATTGTTATTATTATTTTTTTCTTGCTTTGGTTTAAATTAAGGGTGTAATTGATCTAATTCATTTCGATTTTAGACATTTTGTAGAACGGAATCAATATCCATCAGTTTTGATAATTTAAAAATTGATATCGGACCAATTAACCATCGGTATATATATACACACACCGATCTAATTCGATTCAAACCAATTTTCAAAATATAAAAATCAGTACCGGACAAATTAGAACCGGTTACAGACCGGTACGATTACAAATTTACAACACATTGGTTGGGTCTAGTTAAATTGGTTTACTGATATATTTTTACACTCCTAATTTAAACATGATATGCTAGCTTAGTGGAGAAATGACGAGTCAAATATTTGCATTAATGAATTGACGTGAGTTTTTATTTATAGATCTAATAAATTGAGGTAAGTTAATATAATTTATTAGATTAAAAAATTTATATTATTATAAAATAGATCTAAAAAACCCTTTATATTAAATCACGTAAATTTATATATTTTATTATAAATTTATATATTTAATTACATAATATTTCTATACAAACCCCTCTTAAAAAAACCCAAAATTGCATGACTTTTCGAATTTATAAATTCTTGTTAACACGTGAAACCAGATCACTATATTAATATTCGCCTGCACAATTTGCCGACGCCTTAATAGCGATAGCTCGACTCTCGACGCAAATATTTCGATTTGAGAAAAGCTTGTATGACACTCACAGCTGACCGCTACAGTATACCGTTGAGAGATTTTTTTTTAATTTAATAATTAAAGAAGTGATTTTAAATATATTAATATATTTTTTATTTAAAAAAAAAAAAATAAATAAATTAAAAAGTGACTAGCGATATAAACGAGCGGCACTCTTTGGATTTAATCAATTTTTTACTTCCAAATGATTTAAATTACTTTAATAAAAATGTTAAATGTATTTAAAAAAAATATAAAAAATTTAGTTCTAACCGTTGAAAATTAGACTTCCAAATGATGCAAAGAAATCAATTACTTTTATTTATAAGATAAAAAAAAATTATCTCATAAATAAAAATGTAAATATATACATCACTACTCCATCATTCAATTACTTAAAAAATGACAAAATTTATACAGCTCCACAGCAATTACTATGGCAATTATTGTTGCCTTTAGATGTACGGTTGATGATAAGGTCCGTGTGTTCACATTTGAGTTGAGAGGCTTCGTTTATAAACTAAACTGTCTTTTCATTATAATTTTTTTAAATTTTAATAAAAAATATAATAAATAATTTAATATTTTTAAATTTTAAAATAATAATAATAATATTATAACAATATTTTATCATCTCAACTCAGTTTAACATCCCAATACACCCTAAAAAGTTGGTATTGGATTTTGAAACTGAGTATGTACCAATCCCACCACCGACGCCCACTGTACATTTTTTCAAGATTTCAAATATATATATAAATTTTATAAAAATAAATTGGACACAACTTTATATCATATGTTATATATACTTTATAATAAAAATAGACTTATAATTTAACATATCACATCAAATTATATTAATTTATAGATTTAATTTTTTTTTTATAAAATTACTTTATAGTTAAAATATTTCTTATATGGCAATATGCTATTTTTATCAGTCAAATCATGATAAGCTCTGCAAGCTATAAGGTCTCAAAGGTGCTGATTAGGTTGTTGATGGATAGAGTATATATGTATTATTTAATGGATATAAAAGGAATTAATAATTGAGAATTTGATCCTTACATATGATTTTTTTTAGGTTATTATATAAAGTTTGAATGAATATTTATGTATATGTAGGTGTCATCAATTCCAGGACAAAGGTCACATTCAAACGTGTCGTGCTGTGCTGGGAGACCTGTACAATAATGTCACATGATTTCTACCTTTTGTTTTTGGTAGTCCTTAGCTTTCTCCCTACAGACTCCTTTGGCTGGCTTTAACAGGACAGACATTAAGCACAAGAATCTTAAAATCTTTTATAACTCTGTATTAAATTTAAGGTAGTTTTTTGTAATTAATTAATTATTTTTTAAATGGCAGACTTACATTGATTGATTGTCAAATTAATTATAAAAGAATTGCAAGTGTGTTGG
Source organism: Juglans mandshurica (assembly GCA_022457165.1). Classification (NCBI taxonomy): domain Eukaryota; kingdom Viridiplantae; phylum Streptophyta; class Magnoliopsida; order Fagales; family Juglandaceae; genus Juglans; species Juglans mandshurica. The sequence goes on along the minus strand of CM039630.1, from coordinate 11,910,735 downwards.
GGGGCTCCGGCCAGGCGGAGCGGACAGTGGAGGGAGGGCTGGTAGCAGGACCTGCCGTCCACCCCAAACTCCGACAATGCAGTCGGAAACAAATCAAATTTTTTTAGAGTAATTCTATATATAATTGTGAAGTGCGTAAACGTCGCGTAGTCACTTTAAACAAGAGTGAGGTCCACTATTAAAATATATTTTTTTTCATATAGGTCTTATATTTTATTTATTTTTTTCAAAGCAATTACGCGACGGTTGCACAATTCACAATTACAAATATATTTTCTCAATTTTTTATTATAGAATATTAATTATATCATTTCTCTATTTATTTTTCCCTTTCTTTCTTTCTTTCTTTCCTGTCAAGAATTCTGTCTTGTTTTTGTTTTTCCCTTTTCATTGTCGGTGAAATAGAAGCTTGATTTCTTCGTCCGAGATTAGCATTATGGCACTTTTGCACTAGGCCCAGAAGCAGATATGCCTTTATAATGTCAGGCAATGACACCTTTATCATAATATTTATAAATGAGTGGTCGTATATTTAATTCTAATTTTAGTGACCTTTTTATTTATAAAATTCATTTTATTAGTTTTTTTTTAATTTTTAATTTTATAATTTTCAGCATATCAATAACTGACATGTGTAGAAGTAATTTTTTTATAAATTTTTCGTAAATATATTTAACATTTTCCTTAAATAATCACCTCGATTTTAATTTTTTATATTCTTAATATTTATCTAAGTTTTTAAATAAACTCATAATTAGGTATTTCTGTCCAACTCTGATTAATTTCTCAACCACTCAATGGCAATAAGGACATGTGTTAACTAATAAAAATCTTAAATGTTTGACACCGTTTGAATTAAAAGATGAGATGAATTATGATGAATTGAGACGAATTTAGACATCACCATGTAATCGCTTTTGCACTGATAATTCTCTGTATTTTTATTCAGTAACCCACCCGCAATGGTCTCACCAAAGCAAAAATTAAAATTTGTCTAAAACTATATATTTTGTCTAAAGTTAAATCTATTATAACTCCACATTGAATTATTTATATATTAGTCAAAATGTTAATATAATATTATTTTTTTAATAATAATATTTTTAATATATATTTTTTTTCAGATTTTGTAACTAAACTAACGTTAATTAATAATTAGATATATCAATATTAATGACTATGCACAAAATAAGTTAATTAATATTATTATTGACAAAGTTAATTAATAATTGGAGATAGGAATATTTTGGAATAAAATATGTGTTTTGGCTGTGAACAATGTCTAGTCAAAAATGGAGAAAGGTTTGGATTTACTGTAGCTCATACGTGGAACTCCCAAGTTTTGACTGCAGAGGGTTTCAATAATATAAAGCCAAAACTTTTAGATACATTGGCATTTGGCTAAATCAATACGAGTGCTCTTAGATATAATTTTAGAAAAATTATACTCATCATTTTTACACCACACATCATACGTAATTTTTCTATTTTTCTTCTCTTACTAAATGTGTAGTGTTTGGATGATGAGTAGAAGAACTCAATTAGTTTAAGAAGAATAAAACTATAATAAATAAAATAAAATAAAATAAAAATATGTATAGTATGTGGTGTGTGGGGATAATGAATATAAAAAATCATACTAGAGTTTACAAGTCTCGCGTATTTATTTTAAAATAAAATAGGATTTATCATTACCTCTAAAAAAAAAAAAAGTGAGATTTATTGTTAAAAAATAAATTTTTCATATAAATTTTAAATTTATAAACTTTCTAAAGAAAATGTACTAGAGTTGTATATGGATGACTATATGTTACATTACTTTTTTTTTTTTTTTTCTTTTTTGAAATGTTAATTCTCAGTGTCATTTAACCGAGTCTTACGTGAGCTTGGACGGAGGAGAAGAAAAGCGAGCACACATATTGACTTTAAAATATTAGTGGTTGTGGGGTTTGTCTATTTTGGAAAATAAAGGTGTGGGCGGTGCGACGAGGTTCGACCAAGTGGTTCTCCACCATTGAAAGCGATGCTGCATATATGCTTTGAATTGTGGAACAAATCATGTTAATCCAACCACATGTACCAAGGAATTGACATCATGATGATATCTAATGATTTTTTGCCAATCTTAATGTTGATATCATCTCAACCAAAGTTGACTTCATCCTTAAAAGCCTTGCAAATGACATTCCATTCCTTACTTAGTACCTCAATTTGGGTAACCTAACAATACAAGTAGATTGATGAATAGAGATAGTCTTTCTAATTGGGTGGTTCAATTTTATAAAGATATAAACGCATCATATGAGCTTAGCAACATTTAATGATGTTCATGTAGAATTTTTTGAAAAGTGTAGACATTACATGAGTAATGAATACTATATAATATATTTATCTCTTTTTCCATTATATCTTCTAAAATTCGAGAATATCTTAATTATAATTTATAAATTAGCTACATACCAAACCCTTTCATAATTGGCATGTGGCCCATGCCATAGCGTGGCGTGATGATACTAATTGGATTGGAGTTTTATTATAATAATCGAGAAATTGGTATTATTAAGAATTTAGAATTGGAAGATATTCCATTCTCTTCTACCTCTCTTGATGTTTTGATAAAGGTTGGTTGGGCCCGACCAATGATTGGCTAATGAATATGGAATTACTTATGGTGGATACCACAACCACATCCCATCAAGTATGATAATATTTTTTTGCTTAAATACTTGCCATTTTGTAGAAGTAATCAATCACATTGGTGGGATTGTTTGCATGTAAATTACAATGATGATAATGAGTTAGGGAGAAATAAACGAGCATAGGGTTCAACTTCTACTATAAAAAGCCCACTGCATGGAGCATTAATATCCAAGCCCACTTGGTAGAAATGAGCCCATTGATCTATAAATAAAGAATGAAGAATGTTATACATAAGTCATTATTCACTCTCACATTCCATACCTACATTTTTTTTCTTTTAACAAGGTGTGAGGTATTTTTCATAAGGTATGAGGTGTGGAATAGTAAATAGTGACTGATGAGAAGAATTTTTCATCAAGAATATTGCAAGACAAATACTTGTAGTCCCTCGTGCTCTCTCTTTTTTAGTTATTTTTTAGAATATTTTATTGACTGGTTTCCTAATTTTAAGGACATGTTTGGATAATGAGATAACATATTTTATAAATAATAGTGAAATAATTTGAGTTAATAAGAAAAAAAATTGAATAAAAGTATTATTATAAAGTTAAAATATTATATTAATATAATTTTTATTTTGAAATTTAAAAAAAATTTGTATTATTTTTGTGTTTTGTTTAAAAATTTAAAAAAATTACAATACTTAAGTAATGATTAGATGAAAAAATTAAAAGAACGTGATGTTCATCTATACTCCTATGGAAATGAGTTTGTGTGACTAGACTAAACTAGACTTGCACAACATATTCAGAACAACGAAGCAACAATACTTAATTCTTTTAGAATAATGATCGTTTTGGCAACGAAAAAGGTCCAATTTACACTTTTCATTGAGCTAAAAGTCTGATGGTCTGATAACATATGACTCGGTTATCTAAATGGAAAACTTAGTTCGAAACCCCCCACCCCTTGTGTAAAAAAAAAAAAACACTCCATTCTCTCAAGAGAGCCGATTTATCTTTATATTTAAAGTGCAATGGGAATGGTCTGTAGGTGGAAAAGATGTCGATCGTCCGACACTGTAAGAGACGCATTGCATTCAACACCCAGAAATCACTCTGTTTTAATGTTTTTTAAGTACGTATTAAGTAGGGTATTTTAAATAAAATATACGAAAAAATAAAGATAATATATATGCTTTTCGTAAAGAATGGTTACAAAACTTATTGTGAATATTAAATCCCTTTTTAATATCAAATGGATTCTTTACTCAGTAAAATCTTGGGGATAAAATTTTTAAATCATTATATATATGTATGTATGTATGTATATATGATCATGAATCAAGTACTCAAACTTAGTTTTGTTTTTGTTTCTGTTTCTATTTTATCATAATCAATCCATGATACTAAAAGAAATTGTTTGGCGGTAAAAAAACTAATCCTAGAGGGTCCAATGCGTAGAAAACGCATATATAGCAATAGGAATACAAGAAATTTGGGTAGGGAATCCAGAGGATCAATACTCATGGATAAAACAAAAGAGTAATATACAGGTATGGGTTGTGCAAGTACCGCGTACTTCTAATTTTGAAAAAGAGTGGAGTCTACCATTAAAAAATTAATCTTTTCATATGAATCACATATTTACTCAATTTTTTCAAAAGGAGTGCGCGACGCTTGCGTACTCTATAACTGCAAATATCATTTCTCAAAACAAAAACCTCATCTCTGAATTCGAATTGTTGTGAACTATATAAGTTTAGTAGGAAGATTGAAGACATAATCATGATGATCATAGTTTAGAATTGTAAAATACATACCTGTTAAGTATATATATCTATATACTATATTTTTTTATAAGAAAACGATTCATATGTTTAAAGAATATTGCGTGACAACTTTTTAAATTAGATTTAAAAAAAACACGTTCTTCTAGTATATTGTTTAATGAACTCTAGACAGATTGTTAAATTAAATACGTCCACTTGAAGGAAAATTCCGCCCAAATAATTATCTAGATGTTGCAATCATGTGGCGAAAGAGACCCATCTAAACTAGAAAAAGAAAAAGAACCATATCATTTCCAACAACTGGATTAAGAAGATTATGATCAACATGTATATTTTACTTCGAGTAGATGAGTGACATGATGCGAATGATTGTTCTCCATATCCATGCAGCCATGTCAAGGTCCATATATAGCTAGGCCATAGACCAAGTAACAGGCACTACACCATCGTCTATATTCAGTCCCAAATCGTTCCACACAGCATCTGATCCATCAACAATATTATTCTTACATGGAGGCTGGCCTGCATGCTCTGCATCACACCCATTCACAGAATCACACTCATCTACCACCTTGGCTTTCACACTCCTCCCATTACTAGCCGTAATTTTGACCATCTTCCCACAGCATGACCCCCCATCAAACCATCCAGTTGATAGTGCCACAACCCGCTCTGAGTTTTCATGGAAACTTTCATCGCAACTGGATGCACCCCGCCATCCCCACCTTAGCTGAAATCATTGTTTGTGAGAAGGGCTCGCGTGGAGGAAGTGACGGGGGGGTGAGCATTTGAACTGAGAGAAAGATTTTCCCTTGCAATTCTTAGTTCCTGAGGGCTGGCATTTGTTATCTTTAGGGGGGTGGCCGGGAGCCCTTGCATATGTTGTTGCCAACCTGATCAGGTTCATCATTGCACTTACCCTCAATGCAAATGAGTTGGCCGGTGCAGTCTTCGAGGGATTTGCATGGGCCGTTGCATGAGGATATAGCTCGTGCAGGGAGAGGGAGGAGATGTTGATAATGAGGAAAAGGGGAAGCAACACTAAAACTAGGTTTGCCATTTGAGAGAAAATGTTGGCGGGTCAAGTTGTGCAATGATGAGAGTTGGAGATCGAGACGAAGGGTTTAGCTTAATTACATGTACTTATAGAGGCATAGTGCTTCAATGTCTCTTCCTTTCCCAACATTAGTGGGTGACTCTACTCGTGTGCCCTCTTATGACATTTCACTTTCGTTTGGTGCGCTTATTTTTTATACATACATATGTAACGAATATCCTTCGGAGCAATAGCATTGATGATCCTTTAGCTAGCTAAATCCAGTCAACGTGGAAGTCTTGGGTGATCTCCTATGAGGTGATCTTGTTTAAAGTTTAAACATTCAAATACAAAAAGAAAGATCAAGTTAATGCGTACATGCCATCTATAAAAGACTTGCAAATATTCTAACACTACTCTTACACACTAAAACAAGTCTAATTTTTCATGAGTTGTATCGACACGGTAAGAAAAAACGATATTTATGGTGAGTTATTTACGATAAAAATGATTATTTGCTACGAGAACAGACTCATTTTGATAAGAAATAATCATTTTAATCACAAATAACTGACCGCATATAAGCGTTTTTCTAAAAATGAGAAAGATTGATAAATCGAGAGGATCATGATATATGAAACATAAAAGTATATATAATTTGCCGGCCTTGATCTGATCTACAAACCTTTTCCATTGTGAAAATGATGAATATTTTTGTTAATTATTGCCCACTTGTTAAATTGCTCAAAGGACGTTGCCTGCAGTTAACAACTTTTGTTTATTCAACTTCCAAATGAAAAGGATATATATTGCAAACAAATGCATGGATCACTACCCATGCACTTAATTAATTAGTAGAAGTACGTACTTCTGTATTAATTGTACTATCCGTTTCTCTCAAGCCTCTTTCGTTAAGTTCGTCTTCTTCTGTCTGGTTTATGGATAAGCATTAGGGACTTTGGTTTCATTCATTTCTTTAAAATTAATGCGTTGCATATATATTCCTTTCCTCTTGGACACAAAGTACTAGTTGACAATGATGGAGTGTGTATATACATATACATATATATATATATATATGTGTGTGTGTGTTCATGCTTTAAGCATCTATGGAACAGTACACCCAATAACAAGAGGACAAGGTGCGTGCATGCATGCTGATTAAGTTTTGTGTATTCTACGTAATTAATGGACAAAATTAGGAATTAACAAGTGGAAGGGCTCCAATACTCCCAAAGGCCTGCAGTGTGTTTCTTGGGCTTGGACCTCCACGGCCCAGTAAGACACCTGAGGCCTAAATACCCCCTGACCCGGTAGGGTTCAGGTTGAATCGATAAAGAGAGTGCCCACCAACTATCCCAACGTTGTTAAGGGTGTTTATACACTCAAATAGATAGATAACTCTGAGGAATGAGAATTCAAGTTTCAAATAGCAGAGAAGTCAATTAAATCCAAAGGATCAGAAGAAGGCAAAGTCTCTATTTAAAGAGGCCAGGTACGTTAACAAAGTTAGAACATTGATTGGCTTTAAGATTACTCTTATCGTTACTGACTTAAGCATCAGAGTGTCTCCTTTACCACCTTCAAGACCTCTTACTCTTTGGTTGCTGGAGATCGAGAGTGCTAAGCGGTGAAACGCGTCCTCAACATTTGGCGCCATCTGTGGGATCCCTAATACCTCACAATCAGCGTGCTTTTCACATGCCCACCACCACTTGATCTCAGGCAACTAGAGATCAGTAGGAGACTTCATGAAACATGGAGGGAAAACTTGCGAAAGGGGAACGAGGCCCTCAAGGCGAAAAACAGACCATCATGGGTGGAGATGGAGGCACACAGTGCGGGCGTCGGTAAGGCTCACCAGGAGGACGAGGATATGAAGAAACTACACCACGACTTGCGCAACTTGATAGATAAGTATGAAGAAATGGCTAAAAAGATAGGGACATCATATTCGGTTGACCAGCTGTTAACCAGCACTAACTTGCCCTACACTTTGGAGATCATGATAGTACTGCTTCCACCAAAGTTCAAAGTCTCGTCAATAGACATGTATGACGGCTCCAAGGATCCAGTGGAACACTTGGAAACCTTCAAGACCCACATGACTCTCTATGGATTCCCGGGAGAGATTGCATGCAGAGCCTTCCCCTGACGTTGAAGGGAGCAGCTCGGGGATGGTTAGGAGCATTGCGGCCGAGCTCTATTGAAAGTTTTGAAGTACTTGGCAGACAGTTCATCACCCAGTTTATGGCTAGTCGGTGAAGGAGACGGCCGGCGACGTACCTGTTGATGGTGAAATAGAGGGAAGACGAGAGTCTGAAGGCGTACTTGGCACGATTCAATAAGAAAAGAATGACAGCGGATGACCAAGATGAAAAAATCATGTTGGTTGCATTGCTTGAGGGAATCTGGCCGAGGAGTCCTTTCATGACTGAGCTGGCAAGAAAAACCCCATTCACTCTACGATGAGTTTATGGATCGGGCAAATGATTTTATGAATGTTGAAGACACACTAATCGCCCTCACCACTAGACCGGGGCAAAAAAAGGAGAATGCATCGAGTGAAGGCCCTAAAAAGACCCAAGAAAACAGCCAAAGGCCAAGGAAGAATCAATACGAGAAAAAGCGGGAGACGCTTACGGGGCGAAATAGCAGAAGTCACGTACACTATTCCAGTGAACAAGACCAGGTCGAAACGAAGGAGAGTAGGCGTGACGAGGACCGCGGGCGGCGATCACAGAGGTATTGTACGTACCATAGAGCGAATGACCATTGAACAGAGGATTGCCATACGTTCAAGCGAAAAATTGAGGAATTAAAGGGCAGTGGAGAGCTGGAGTGCATCGTGGCCGAGAACACATCTCCGCCACGGCGTTTAAACGACAGGAGGCAAGAGCGCAAGTCCAGACGGAGTGAAAGCCTGAGGAGGAGATCGCCTAAGAGGGCGAGGAGGTCACAAGAACCAAGAAACCAACGGCCTAGGCAAGAGGCAGATAGGCGGGACCCACCTTTAGGAGAAATTTGTACCGTATTTGGCGGAAATGCGGGAGGTGGTCCAACCTCGTCGGAGAGAAAAACCAATGCAAGGTGGGCAAGATACGAATAAGTTTACGACGTGGAGAAGCATGTTAAACAGGCGTGGACGCAGACCTTGCCCCTAATTTCTTTTGGCAAAGAAGACTCCAGAGGGGCAGTATACCCCCATGATGACATAATAGTGACAATGCTAGTGGTGAGTTACACGATGATAAGAATATTGATAGATAACGGGAGCTCGACGAACATCCTGTTCTGGGATGCTTTCATGAAGATGGGATTAAATGTGCGTCAACTTCGCCCCAGCACCAACCACATTGAAGGGATTCATGGGAGACGTAATCCAACCTATGGGATCCATTACACTGTCCGTGTCAGTAGGGACTGATTCTTGCATCGCCACCAACATGATTGTTCCTGGTGGTCAAAACACAGTCATCGTATAATGCCATAATAGGCCGACCAACGTTGAATGCTTTCAAATCAATCACGTCGACTTACCATATGAAAGTGAATTTTTCAACACCATCGGGAATTGGCGAGGTATGTGGCGAACAAGTGCTCGCTTGGGAGTGTTATGTGCAGGAATTAAAAAGAGGAGAGCGGGATGTTACAATGGTAGAGTCGTGAGAAAATGGCGATGGAGTCCTCCTGCCACCTCCACCCGCAGTTTTCATGATAGAAGCATAAACAAGGGATGATGAAGCATTGAAATAAGGAGAAGCCGACGAATTGTTGGAACTTGTGTCTTTTGATCCAACCCAGCCCACCAACCATGTGAGGATCGAGACTACAATGATGAAGGAAGAAAGAGATCGCCTAGTACAACTCCTTTTTGAACACAAAGACGACTTTGCCTGGAATCACCAAGATATGCCAGGAATTAGTAAGGAAGTGATGGAACATCGGTTGAACATTGATCCGGACATAAGTCCTGTTAAGTAGAAGAAGAGGAATTTCAGCACAGAGAAGTATCAAGCTATGACAGAGGAAGTGGATAGTTTGTTGGTAGCAGGATTTATTAGGGAGACTCATTATCCAGAATGGCTGTCAAACATGGTCCTAGTGAAGAAATCCAACAACAAGTGGTGAATGTGCGTCGATTTCATGGATCTAAACAAAGTGTGCCCAATAGTTTTCCTCTCCCCAGGATAGTTCTGATAGTTGACGCCATGGCTGGTCACAAAATGTTGAGCTTCATAGACGCCTACTCCGGGTACAACCAAATCAAAATGAGCTGCGCTGAACTAGATAAAACGGCCTTTATAACCGACTAGGGTCTATATGTTACATGGTTATGCCATTTGGATTGAAGAACATAGGAGTAACTTACCAAAGGCTGGTCAATAAAATGTTCAAAGATCAGATAGGCCGGAAGATAGAGGTGTATGGGGACAATCTCTTGGTAAAGAGCATGGAGTTTGGGCAGCATGTAGAAGATTTGAGAGAAGCTTTCGACGTATTGCGCCAATACAAAATGAAGCTCAACCAGACTAAGTGTGCGTTTGGAGTTCGGTCAGGCAAGTTCTTGGGCTTCATGGTATCTGAAAAGGGCACTGAGGCAAATCTCGTGAAACTCAGAGTGATCATCGAGATGAAGTCACCTACAACTCTTAACGAGGTTCAAAAATTGGCGGGAAGAATAGCGGCTTTGAACAGGTTCGTATCCCATTCAACAGACAGGTGCATGCCCTTTTTCTAAGTACTGAAGAAGGCGCAAGAATGGGATGCTCGATGTGAAGAAGTGTTTGCACAGCTAAAGGAGTATCTCACCCACCCACCATTACTCATTCAAACTAAGCAAGGAGAGCCCTTGTCACTCTATCTGGCTGTATATTAGAGGCCCGTATATTATGTTAGCAGAGCTTTGAGAGGAGTAGAGAAGAGATACCCAAAGATCGATTCGATCGCCTTCACCCTAGTGATGTAAGCAAGGAGGTTGCACCCTTATTTCTAGGCTCACCCCATAAGGGTCATCACTTTCACGCCTATGCAAAAAGTGCTGCAAAGGCCCGACACTTTAGGACAGCTAGTGAAATGGTCCATGGAGTTAAGCAAATACAACATCAGTTATGTTACTAGGACCTCTGCCAAAGGGCAGGTCTTGGCCAATTTTATTGCAGAGTTAACAAACTTTCTCGAGGAGACACCGAAGGCGCCTGAGAAGGAACAGTGGCTTGTGCATGTAGATGGCTCATCTTGCCGAGCAAGAGGGGGTGTTGGCATCCACATGGTAACAGAAGACAGCATGGTTTCGTTTCATGCCATCCAACTAAACTTCAAGGTGACAAACAATGAAGCGGAGTACGAGACAATGCTCATAGGGTTGGCCATAGCTAAAGCATCAGGCAAGAGTTCGATAATTGTCAAGGCGGACTCCCAGGTGGTCGTTGGCCAAATCACGGGAGAATATTCAATGAAGGGACTGAAGCTAATCGGGTACTTCCATCATGTTCAAGAGAAGTCCTGTCGATTCCAGTATTTTTGAATCGAGCAGATTCCCAGAGGGAAAAATTGAAAAGCGGATCGACTGGCAAGGGCAACATCGACAAGACAGGAGCAGATGTTGCCATGAGTGGTAGCCCTCAGGAAGATAGATGCGACGACCATAGGGGATGAAGTTTGTGGAATCGATGGAAGTTTGCCTGAATGGGCAGATGACATCACTTAGTACATGAAAGAAGGTGAGCTATCCGCTTCTCAGAAGGAGGCAAGGAAGATAAGAAATAGGGTCGCCAGCTTCACCTTGATAGATGAAATGTTATACAGGCAGGACTTTTCTAGTCCACTGCTAAGATGCATTTCGAAGGAGGAGGCCGAGTATGTGATGAAGGAAGTACATGAAGGTATTTGTGGGAATCATTCAGGACGAAAGTCGTTGGCAGCTAAAGTCATAAGGGCAGGCTAGTATTAGCCTAACGCCTTGCAGGATGCAAATGAGTTCGTGAAAAGGTGTGCCTAGTGCCAATTGCACGTGCCAGTCTCGAACATGCCAGTAGAAGAATTGAGGTCAATGACGGCTCCGTGGCCGTTTGCCCAATGGGGGATAGACTTGGTTGTCTCTATGCCCTTGGGTAAGGGAGGAACATAGTTCATTTGGAAGGCAATCGTATGCAGGTTCAGGATTGCACAAAGCATTGTCTCCGACAATGGCAAGCAATTCAGTTCAGAACATTATCGTGGGTGGTGTGTAGAACTTGGGATCAAAGTCAAGTATTCATCTCCCGGACACCCACAGGCGAACGGACAGGTCGAGGCAACCATTAAAACCATAATCGGGATACTAAAGAAGAAAGTAGGCGAAAAGAAAGGGACGTGGGCAGATGAACTCCCAGAGATTCTATGGACGTACAGAACAATATCCAAGACATCAACAAGTGAAATTCCTTTCGCCTTGGCGTATGGAACCGAAGCCATGATATCCATAGAAATGGGGGTACCAGCCATATGAGGCTCCATTTCGATGCCAATGAGAATGAAAAGAAACTGGAAGAGCATCTGGATCTGCTAGAAGAAAGAAGGGGAAATGCTGAGACAAGGGTGACCACTTACACAAGGAAGACATAACAATATTTCAACAGAAGAGAGAGACCAAGGTCCTTTAAGGTAGGCGATTTGGTGTTAAAAGAGACTGGAGTGATCACTGCAGAAGAAGGAAAGCTAGGTCCAAGATGTAAAGAACCGTACTTGGTTACAGCAACCTGTCGTTAGGGAACCTATCGCCTAAAAGACACGGTAGGGAGTGAATTGCCTCATCTGTGGAATGCTGAACACCTAAGAAAGTTTTATGTTTAAAATTTCAATGTTAAGACTTTTTGTTTAACTGTTATTTTTGCCGAAGGTTTTCTTTTTCTATAAATTCAATCATTCACATTGTGTTATGGCTTTTATTATCTCCTATATTTTGCTTGTGTTAAGTGGTCGAGCAACTCTCCCGCCTTACATCTTCTCGCCAAGGCTATACAGTTGAGGAACCCTCCCATTATTCCAATAGGAAGTGGTTGAGCAACTCTCCCGCCTTACTCCAAATCGCCAAGGTTACGCGGTCGAGAACTCTCGCGCTACGCCTTCTCGCCAAGGCTACATGGTCGAGGAACCTTTTAGTTACACCTTCTCACCAATACGAAGTGGTCGAGCAACTCTCCCACCTTACTCCAATTGCCAAGGTAATGCGGTCGAGCAACTCTCTCGCCTTAATCCAATGGCCAAGGTTATGTAGTTGAGCAACTCTCCCGCCTTACGGCCAAGGTTACGCGGTCGAGCAACTATCCCGCTATACCTTCTCGCCAATATGAAGTGGTCGAGCAACTTTCCTACCTCACTCCAAATCGCCAAGGTTACGCGGTCGAGAACTCTCCTACTACACCTTCTCGCTCGGGCTACACGGTCGAGAAACCCTCCCGTTATGCTAATCGCCAATATGAAGCAGTCGAGCATCTCTTCCGCCTTACTTAAATCGCCAAGGTTACGCGGACAAATCACTCTCCCGCTACACCTTCTCGCCAAGGCTACACGATCGGGAAATTCTCATGTTACGCCAATTGCCAATATGAAGTGGTCGAGTAGCTCTCCCGCCTTACTTCAATCGCCAAGGTTACGCGATCGAACCACTCTCCCTCTACACCATTTTGCGAAGGCTACACGGTTGATGAACCCTCCCGTTATGCCAATCGCCAATATGAAGCGGTAGAACATCTCTCCCCCCTTACTTCAATTGCCAAGGTTATGCGGTTGAACAAATCTCCCGCTACACCTTCTCGCCAAGGCTACACAGTTGAGGAACCCTTCTATTGAGCCAATCGCCAAAAATAAGCAACTGGGTAACTCTCCCACCTACCTCCACTCACCAAGATCACGCGGTCCAAGTGACACAAACAAGCAGATTGCCACATAACTGGCCAAGACATTCAGTTGGATTCTAGATAAGTTAAATCCCATTCTTGTTCGTTCCCTCATTTATCTAAATTGATCCAATTTGTCATGAGTAATGTTGAAGTCGAGATAAACTATGTTAACAATCCATTTAGACGCAGTTCTATGAATACACAATTAATTAAAGTGAAAGGATAAGGTTTTCAATCATAAAAGATTCATATAACTTGATAATGACAAAAGGAGTTCCCAAAACCAGAATGTACAATCGCTAAAGGACGTTCTGCCCGAAATACAAACAAAGTCAAAATGCAAGAAATAAAATTTCAAGAAGCAGGCGGGAGAGGAGGAAAGTCATCTGGCATTACATCTGGCCCAACGGAGTCAAAGTAATGGTAGGCTGCAGAGCTAGCGCGTATGTCTCTCCAATTCAATGTGTGGAGGTCGGTCTTGGGATGTGCGAGTAGAAGTGCCCGCAACTATTTGATGCCAAGTTTGAAATCAATCCCAAAACCAACTCTTGCACAAGCAAAGTTTATCTGAGGGATAAGGCGATTAATTTGCTCCTGCAAATGGCCCAGTTCCTAATTTAGTTTGGAGATTTTGTGTCCAAAAGCAGCCAAGGCCTTTTTATTACCCTCCCAACTCTGACTCAGCGTAAAAAAATTGAGATCCTGTTCTTTGAGGGAATTCTTGGCTGCAGCCAAGTCCTGCTTTGCTTTAACTTTCTCGCCGTGAGCAAAACTTAGTCGGATGAGGGTTTCCCGCTGTTCTTCCTTGGAAATAGCTAGGCGAGTGAGGCAATCGGTTTTTGCATTCCTTAAGTCTTCCACTTCTTTCTCCATCCCATTCAGATGGAGAGTAAAATTGTTTCGCTAAGCCTCCATCTTGACGGTGCTAGCCTTATACAACGCATTCTCGTCCAATGCACTCGCCAATTGGGACTGAAGAGAAGCAACTTGTTCTAGGTAGGAAGCTTTAACCCGAGCAAGCTCGGTTGCCAGCTTCTCGTTTTCCACCCGAGCAGAAGTGACAGCCCCATGAGCTCTACCAATGAACCAACGCATGAAGTCGTTTTCCTGTTCGAGCTCCATACGATCTTCAGCAAGCATCTCAGCCAACCTATCAAGTCCCTGCAAAAAATAAAAAAGAGTCAATTAAGACAAAGAAAATCATGGTCCAACAAAATAACAATGATTCAAGCGAAGTTAAAACAACCAAAGTAAAGCTTACTGGCGAAAGAATGCCGCGTAAGTGGAGAATAGTGGAACGAAATGCTTCATCGCGGCGTGATCTGAAGGCCTGAGAGGAGGAGGCACCATCCCGAGTAGCAGGGATCTGGAAGGAAACCCCAGTCATGCCTTCCGAAATCAACGATTCTCGAGCAGGGAGAGGCGAAGGTTTTACATTTGCTTGAGTTGAGGTCCCAGCTGATTGGTGAATTGGAGGAATGGTAGCACTCTTGGAACGAAGCCTCGTCAGAATATCCAGTTTGCCCATTGTCGATAGAAAACTTTGGGGAAGTCTCTCCACCCCTTAAAGTGTCAAAGGCAGCATCTTTCCACAATAAAGTGGGAGAAGGTTCTTTGTTCCCCCCCCCCAGCAGGGGGAAATGCTGAAATGGGGTGAAGGAATCAACACCCTGCTCCCACTCGCCGCGAACAAATTCAGAAAGACAAAGAGCAGCTCAGGAGTTTCCCCACCCGAAGTCATCGATGAAGTAGATGATTGCTCGCCAGCGGCCACTAAGTGAAATGAGTCCTCATCTTCAGCCAAGAAGGGAGGAAAGTCGCCAACAGGAGGTGCGTTAAGGCGATTCGGGTCCATAACAGAGATAAAATCCTCCCCCTCTCGGGGAGGGGCATTCTCAGGAGTAACTGCTCGCCCAGTAGAAGTTCCCGACATCAAGGCCTTCGCCTCCTCAACTTCAATAATAAAATCGAGTTCAATATCCATTTGAGCCATGATAACATCCAGCGAATCAGATCGAGTTAATGGGAGATTCCTAGACCCCTCTCCTTTGTTTGACATGGGGGATGGGGGGAAGTGGAGCGGCCCTGGAGGAATTGGATGCGTCTATCGGTTTCGCCACAAGACGAGCCTTCTTTTTCTTTCCGTTGGCCAGACAGAGACAACCCCACTGAGCACGACTAGGGACCATAAAAAATTTATCAATATTTGTGGGCGTCAGACCAGGAGAGTTAAGATTGGCCATTCCCCAGGATTGAACCAAGCGAATGCGAGCTTCTTCTCGGGGGGATAGTAAGACCTCAAAGTCATGCTCGTCGGGAACGAGCGACCAATCTGCTCAAATGGGAAACTCCCGATGTACAACCTCGTACGTCGAAAATTCCCACCCCTTCCTGATATAAAGAAAAACTTCCTGGACCAGTCTTTAGTGTGGGAGTATTTACGCTCAAGTTGAACAAGTTTACTACGGGATCTAAAGTTGCATAGATTCCCATCCAAATGCCTAAACTCGTGAAGGGAAAGGAATTCCCAAGTAGTGAGACCAGAATAGTCATCATCGGTGGGTTCTAGAACTCGTCGCCACAAAATGCAGCAAGCCATCAAGATACGTCATGCATTCGGCACCAGTTAGGTAGGAGCAAGACCTAAGATGTCTAAGACGTCTCGAATAGAGCCAAAAAGAGAGTGACGGAAACGACCATACCTCTGATGTCCACCGCTCCCCTTTGTTGGCCAGGAAGAGACAACCCCACTGAGTCAAGGATATTAAAATGGTCCCTCGCACATCCAGTTTGTGGTGGGAGAGAGAGGAAACCCAATGATGACCTTCGAAGATTGAGCGAGAAATGCCTCCATTGACGTCAGGGCTAGTAGCGGCACCACCAGCACCACTTGGGGCAGAGGGCTCGCAGGGTCGCGAAGGACCACCACCTCGAGAAGAGCCTACGATCGGGTTCTTGCCAGAAGCCATGAAAATGCGGACGTAGAAAATGCGAAGGAAGGAAAGAAAGAAAGAAAGAAGAGAACTGGGAAAGAAAGGAGAAGAACTGAGAAGCACGAAGAGACAAGAGCAAGGAGAGCCAGGGAGTAAATCGAAAGACTTGCGCAAAAAGAAATGAAGAAAAGAAAGGTGAACATTGCCAAGCAATAAACGCTGATGACAATTGATAAGAGAGAAGGCGTATCGTTTTCTGACAAAGGTCGTGGGGAAGGCGTATCGGTTTTCTGACAAGGATTGTGGGGAATCACGACGCAGAATTCCTAACGATGCCACAGAAGCCCTTGGCGCGTGGCAAGGACTCGCGGGGTAGCTGAATGGAGCACAAGGCATTGGGCTCCAATCATAAGGCCCAGAGCCTAACCTCACAAAGAACAATAACTACAAAGCCCAACACCTCTTAAAGTGATTTAAAAGGTCCACCGTATGACACAGTAATTTAAAAGGAATAAAGTAAATCAACCGAGAACCTTAGAATGCCTAATGTAAAAGTCCCATTGCACAATATGCCATGAGACTTTGCAGGGTGACTGGAAGGGCTCCAATACTCCCAAAGGCCCACATGGTGTTTCCTGGGCCTGGACCACCATGGCCCAACAAGACACTTGAGGACTAAATACCCACCTGACCCGGTAGGGTTCAGGTTGAACCGATAAAGAGAGTGCCCGCCAACTATCACAACGTTGTTAAGGGTGTTTATCCACTCAAACAGATAAATAACTCTGAAGAACGGGAATTCAAGTTTTAAATAACAGATAAGTCAGTTAAACCCAAAGGATCAGAAGAAGGCAAAGTCTCTATTTAAAGAGGCTAGGTACGTTAACAAGGCTAGAACATTGATTGGCTTTAAGATTAATCCTATCGTTACTGACTTAGGCATCTGAGGGTTCTCTTTACCACCCCAAGACCTCTTACTCTTTGGTTGTAGGAGATCGAGAGTGACGTCCTCAACAACAAGCTAGCTAAGCTATTGAATCCCATGGTGCAGTGGGACGCAATCCCCTTAGACTCGTCTGGTGCAAAAGAATCTGTTCTTTCTCTGATCATTTCATCAATCTGATTTATCTTGAGAAATATCATTCATCATTCTTTTAAGAGAAATGATTTGTACAAGTCTAAAATATACAAACTTCATACAAGCCTTTGTAAAAAAGTGGACCACACCTAAAAAAATTGTAAAAAAATTATTCTTTAATAGTGGGACCCACTTTTTTTTTTACAAAGAACTTGTATAAGACTTGTCTATTTGAGACTTATACATAACATTATTCGTAGAAATAACTTAATCAACCCCCACTACCTAGAGTTGGGATCATCATCTATATTTGGGTTGGCATGAAATCTACAATTGCATACCATCCCCCCATATATGATAATGAAGAATTCTATGCATCAACTACTATTCACTTTTACACCCTACACCTATAGTTTTTTTTTTCCATAGGATGTGGGGTGTGGGGTGTGGGGTGTGGGGTAGTGAATAGTGGCTGATAAGAAGAATTTTTCTATGATAATATATGCTAATTTATGGGTTGGGATGAAAAGTCTGTCTAAAACCAATTTCCTTTTCAATTATGAGTTGTGACAGAGTTTGAATCAAAAGACTGCATGCTTAATTTCTCTCCTTCAGAAAATTTAAAAATCTAATTGGTTCTTGGGGATTTTAGTTGTCTTGAGGTTCCTTTAATTTGTTGGGATGATTATTTATAGAGTAATGCTATATACAGTCGTGAAGTGCGCAAGCGCCATGTAGTCGCTTTGAAAAATAGTGGGGTCTACTATTAAAAAATTAATTTATTTTCATGTGGGTCCCATATTTATTTACTTTTTTCAAAGTGAGTACACGACGGTTGCACACTCACGACTACAAGTATCATTTCTCTTATTTATATCTATTTAAATTAAAAAAAGGGATATATATCTTTCTTCAAATTTCAGAAAATTGATTGGGTAAAGAAGGATGGAAATACTATTTCAACACGACTGACCCGTATTAATTGGGCCACCGAAGGCCCAGAAAATTCACAAGTAGTAGCGTTTTTTTACAGTGCATGAAATATTCATCCTTCGGTGCGTGACTGTGAAATTAGGGACAATTCCCCCAAATCTGAGAGCACAAGGACTCCGAAACTCGAAACCCACCTTAACAATGGCTTCCTCCAAACAATCCACAGCCGAGAAAAAGACCAAAGCAACCAAACCCACGAAATCACCTAAGAAGCAAAATGGTATTGTTACCACGAAAAGGAACCCGGAAAAGAATAATAAGACCGCCAACGGCACCGTCAGCCATTCCAACGGCTTCGTGTCAATCCCATCTTCAAGCGTCGAGTCCCAGGAAGACGGAGAACAAGGACGGAGCAGAAGTGCCGGCACGAGTAAGAGAGCTCGTGTCACCAAACCCACGAAAGGCAAACGAAAACAGCGAGAGGAAGAGGTCAACGACGTCGTTGATCAACGAGAAGAGGAAGAAGAAGAAGTTGGAGAGAAACAGGACGTGAAGACGCATAGGTTTCCGATGCATCGTATCAAGACGATTATCCGAAGTGAGAACTCCGATTTGCGCGTTACGCAGGAGGCCCTTTTTGTCGTCAACAAAGCTACGGTATTTTATCCTTTTATTTCTATCATTCACGGATTTCAGCTCGGTTTCAACCCAATCACAAATCTAGGGTTTTCAATTTTTATTTTTTGGATGAAGAAAATAAATGTGTTCGTGTTTATGAAGGTTTATTTCAATTGTTTGCAGGAGAAGTTCCTTGAACAATTTACGAAAGATGCGTATTCGTGTTGTGTTGGGGACCGTAAAAAATCGCTCGCTTACAAGCACCTATGTAGTGTCTCTAACTATCTTTTCTGTCTAAATTTGTTATTGAGCAACGTATTTCTTGTTCGATAATTGCATGGCCTTAGAAATGTGTCATGGGTTGGTTTGTTTTCTCAAACACTTTCATTGATCTCGTTAAAAAAAAATAGAGCACTTTTTAAAGATTTGGATGAACTTTGGCCAATTCTTTCGTTTTAGCTTTTAACACTTGGCTATCTGCTCTGCATCAGTAGTCGGTTGTTTTTAATGATATCCTTTTGCTTGCGTTGCGTAGTTGAATAGCTGGGGTTCATGATCTTGATTATTTAAAATCAATGAAGCCTTGAAAAGAAATTTTATAATTTTCATTGAATGTGGTGATCTTTGTTGCACATTTTCGCGGTTTTGGTTCATGATTCATGGAAGGAAACGCAACACCAATGCACTGCTACCTATGGTTTTTAATATTTTACTTGGTCTATCTAGTAAAGTTGGGTCGTTGTGCTGCATGACTTATGCTTTCTTTTGGGATCAATTATAAACTATTGTGGCTGCAGTAATATCGATTGCACGAAAAAATCATTAACAGACCGTATTTTCTACTCTTGATTTATTAGAAAGCTTAAGGGATGCTTGGGAAATGAGATGAGATGATAAATATGTGAATAGTAGTAAAATAATTTAAGTTATGGTGTTTTATTGGATTTTGGGAAATGAGATAAAAAAGTTGAATTAAAATATTATAAAGTTAAAATATTGTTAGAATATATTTTTTTAATATTATTTTTATTTTGGGATTTGAAAAAGTTGAATTATTTTTTGTGTTTTGATTTGGAAGTTTGGGAAAGCTGTAATAATTAGGTAATGATTAGATGAAAAAGTTAAATATTTGAAATTGAGAAGTGTTTGTGTTTGAGTGATGTTTGGGAAAAAAATAAGATGAGATGGGATGGGATGGGATGGGATAGGATGAGATGAAACCATCTCTATTCCCAAACAACCTCTAAATTTCAGACAATTTGCTTGTTACTTCTAATTGATTCAACACCCAGCTTGTAGAGGGTTTCGAAGACTCTTTAAATGTTTAATGTCCCTAATCTGTGCTAGATTTTTTGCAAGTCAATACCGTTATTTTTATTGAAGCTGTATTAAAATGCTTCTTTCTCATTTCAGCATCGGTCATTTGTAAAACGAGGAGATATGACTTTCTTTCAGGTATTTGTATGCTTCTCTTGGTGAAACCTTTCCATGTTAAATACAATATATTCTAAACTTTTCTGCAGTTTCTGATGTTATTTACGTGTCTGTAGATTTTGTCCCTGAGAAGATAAAAGCTGAAAATGCCTTGGCAGAGAGAAAATTAAATGAGACAGAAGTGGGCTAGGTCCTTCAAAATGTGCTGATTGGGATGATAATCCTGCAATTGCTTAAACAAAGCTCATTTATTGCCTTGGATCATGATTTTCCTGCTCAAAGCGCTTAGAGTACTCAGGAAACCCATTACTTGGACAATTATGGAGCAGATCCATGTGTAATCACATCTACCTCTTAAGGGTCTTACAACAGTTGAACCATGTGCATGCTGGTCTAGCAAATGAAAAACAGTTGGATACATTTGATAGATCACCTCGTGAGATGGCCAGTGAGCTGGTTTGAATTGAATTTAGAGTTCTGTAGATATAGTTAATTTTTGTTCTATGAATTTTTCGAGCAGATTGTTCTTAATTCTGGTCAAGTGATCATTCTTTGAATTGAATTCTATTTAACAGTAATCTATTTTAATTTTTAATTATGAATATTAGAGGGAAAGATTAGTTTCAACACAGCATGGCATATTTAATCTGGGTTCTATTGTGATAGGAAACATCCTGCAAACCTATGAACAAACTTTGCATTGCTCAATTGGAAAATATACTGTTCAGCTGTTTTTTCTTCTCCCAGTAGGACTGGTTTTGAAACCCTCACCAAGTGCCTTAGACCAATCTCAAAGTGTAGGAAATTGATCAGGGAATCTTGCTAGAACTTTGGATTACCATTCCAGGAGGAATGGATCTAACATCCATATGCTTATGCTTCTCTATGTATATCTAACACTTCTGCTCTATAATATGAGCTTGTTCCTCCAAATCAAACCCAGTGTTGCAAATTTATCCGTAGCAAGCTTTGATTTTATTTGCTCTTTCAATCTCAATCCATTTACGTACTGGCAGTATCATTTGAGTGGCAACCTCAATGGGTTCACTCTAGAGTTTGGAACTTCTCTCTCCAAAATACCGTACTCTGGATTTTTATGGATTTGGATGTTACATTCTCGACACTCGGTTGATAGCCGTACTTGAGCCATGCCTAAAGCCTAAACTTATGGGAAAGTTGCAGTGGGGCATTAAAAAACAGTGAGCTTTACGTTTAGGCGTTTGTTGAGATGAGTTCGATAAAAATTTAAAAATTGTATAAAATATATTTTTTTAATATTATTTTTATTTTAAAATTTGAAAAAATTAAATTATTTATTTTATTTTGTATAGAAATTAAAAAAAATTATAATAATTAGGTGAGATGAGATAAAAAATTTTGTGAAAACAAACGAGACCTTAATCTCTTGTCGGCTCTCTGCATGGTGATTCCAATACATAACCTTGCAAAATAGAAACAACGTAATTGGTAAATCAGATTTTGCACTTGCTAGTGCTAAATTTGCTTGGAATTTCCAGCGTTTTATTTCCTGGATGCATACGAGAACCAGAAGGTCATCAACTACCATTCAAAGAAGTTTATCAGTCGTAGGACACAAGTAAGAAAGGGAAAAAAGGGATGGGGTTGGGGGTGGGGGAAAAAGGATTACCGGTGTTCAATTTTGCACAGATTATGGCTATTCTTCTGCTAAAAAATGGTTATTTTTCTGTTGAAGAAAAAAGGTAAAACAGGAAGCTAAAACATCAGAAAATCATGTAAAAACAACAGGCTAATGGGGGTATTCCATGAACAAGCAGCCATGAAACACATACAACTTGAGATTCTTCTCGTGTATTTTATCGATGTACAGATTTATAACTAGCGGCACTTGTTTTGCCTGGCAATGGCGGTTGCTCTTTTGGACCACTACCTACAAGGACTTCTGAGTTGTTTGATTGACTTTCCAAATTTCCTGGTCTCGTCCAAATCTTCACGTGCCCTTCCCGGCATGCAGTGAGAACGGATTCCTCAGTAAAAATTAAGCCTGATAAGGGTTCCAGATGGACTCGATGGGCAATTAGTGGGGACAGCTTTGGAACATCTCGCATGCTTGGAGCAGCTGGTTGGAGAGTGCCCACTGGGCAAGCACCATCCCAATGAGATGATTGGCTTCCAGTGCTGAACGTGGGGGACCCACCAGGTGGACACCGGCGAAGTGGCACTATGATCTCATCCATTGACAAATCCCACAAAAGCAATTGTGTATCCTGTAAACATGAAGCAGATGATATAGCAAAGACAGTTTTCTGTACGGCCCTAAATTGTAATCATTTGAGGAGACATCAAGTAAGATTATTATGGAATCGAAAACCAAAGCATTCTGCTTGATTTTCAGCTCTACAAACTACTATTAGATGAAGACCGGAAAATCAAAGACCTTTATTACAAGGCAATACCTCAGCACATAGTTTTCTATCAAGTCAAGGCCCAGCTTCTTAGCATCAAGCTTTCCATGGCACTAATTTTTGTTAAATAATTTGTCCAAAAGCCTTGCACAATACAACCTGTTTATGTTATTATGTTATTCTCCCCAGAAGATTCTTGTCTGTTCTTTTTCCTACTTGACGAAATTTAACTTAATAATCACTCGGCACGTGGTACATCTGATTCATTTTTGGTACTTTAAAATGTGGGACTTCAGAGGAAAAAGGCCAACATCTAATTGACTATGTAATCTTGACTACTTGGTGACATTACTGACATCAAGGTGGCTATCAATTCAAAGAAACATTTATTATCCATTTTATTTCTTGCAAATAGAAACACATTTAGTCTCTTGCATTAATACTAGTAATTTTTATTTTTTTACCTTTTACTTTTTTTCTTTTTTTTGGGGGGGGGGGGGGATTGAAGGGGCAGGGGAAATAAGTTACAAAAAGAAAATCAAACTTTAAACAAAAAGGGAAAAAGATAAAGAAGCTGAGCAACAGAATTACCTAAATTACGTATGGGCAGGAGAGCAAAAGGGAGGAGGGGTGATAGCACAAAATTACCTGACCAACAGAACCAAACCGGTACATGACATTTTCTTCAGAACCATCTGAAGTTGGTGATGACCAATAAGAGTCAAAAGCCACACCACTGACCTGCAAGCCATCCTCTCTAAATTGTTTAAGATAGCCATATGCAACTCAAATAAAAACTTCAACAATTCTCAAACGAGCTTGTTAACAATTCAAAACATTACCCATGAGTTGTGCCCCTCTCCCCATGCAACAACCTTCCGATCTTCCATACTCCATACTGTAACTAGATCGTCTTCCCCACCAGTCAGAATGTATTTTCCATCGAAACTGACAATCAGCATTTAAGGGTTATGTATATTTTCTTCTTTTTGGGTTTTTTTTCTTTTTCATTGGGGTTGGGGAGCAGGTTGTTTAAAAAGTTTCAGCATTCTCTATATGGAATCATGATAAGGAAATACCATGTAATATTTGAATAGCCTGGAATCTGGATATATAAATGAGGAGAACATTGGCCAAGCTTACTTATCAAAAAAAAAAAAAAAAAAACATTGGCCAAGCAATAATAATCTCTTACATATCAAGTTACCTCCAGGCAATACATAGAAGTGCACCATAATAACTTTTTCCACCACATATGAGTTGTTCTTTTGAGTAGTCAAATACCCGTAGATATCCTACATTTAGCTCTTGCCATCAGGACCTCTATAGTAAGTGGAATTTATCTATAAATCACAAGAATAAGAAATCAGAAGAATACCATCTCGACCAACCGTTGCCAAATATGCACCATCAGCAGAAAAGGCAATGCTGTTGATTGAACCTTGGCAGATATGCCATCTAGAAATTGGATTACTCTACAAATAAAATTAAAGAAGAAATGAGGATGGCAACTACACATATATAGAAAGAAATAAACGAAGGTGGAAACTATAAAGCAGGTAGCTTCGCAATGTATCTTCCACAAACTTTGGTGAATAACTAACAGAAGAAGATTTTTCTAAGCCAAGTTGCACCATCTGTAAGTAATGAATAGAGGCAGAAACACGACAAATTTACAAGCACACGCATGGAAATGCGTGGATGCATGCAAGAATACAAAAATTCAGAGAAGGAACAAATTGTTTTAAGAATTACGCATATATGTGCATCATGTATTAGACATCACAATGTTTTATGCAAACAATATGTGAAGTCTCAAAAGTCACAAAGTGTTGCCATGCAAGTTGTCCACTTGTTCTTGTCCCCCTTTTCATAGATTACACATAATTGACTATGTACAAAGTTCTGTTTAGGATAACAAAAAGTTATTTGTATATGATTAGAATATGTCACAATTGCTCCCAAGTGTCCAACAACTAGACATAACACAGAGACAAAACCGCATAACTGGTTACAATTTACAACAGCTTATCAATTCCACAAACCTGATGTTTTTAGTGTCTCAGCACTATCTGTATAATTATTATTTTATATAGTAATCGTGAAACAGAACTGGTATTGAAGTGATTATAGAACAGCAACAAACTACTTGAATATGAACATATACTCTTTTTTGTAAGTAACATGAACATATACTTCAGAATAATAAAATCAATTACCTTACTGGACTTTGCATGCACAACAGAAAACTGGGTTTGATCCTTTATAACCGGAAAGGATGAATCAACAGTACCATCCTTGCCCTATAATAAAAAGGAAGTTATACTAATTTTAGTTTGTGCAGTAGAGCAGAAGGTAACAGTAAAGGCAGGCCGAGAATAAGCAAGTTTAATAAAGTTGAGGCTTGCCTTTTCGTACACATACAGGCTTCCATCAGCATGAGCAACAACAAAAGTACCATCACCCTTTGGAACCCATGCAACACTGGTGCATCGACTGCTAAAAACAACTAGTTAGTTCACACATTCAGACTAGTAACCACACCAGACAAACATAGATATGCACACATTCAAACATACAAACGTAAATACACACAAATGCATGAGTATTTTTACCATGACATTATAAACAATGCCACAACTTGCGACCCCAAAGTTACATTTTCCAGTCACCCCCCTTATATAGACTTATTTGCAAAACCTAGAAAAAAAATGTACCAACCTATTATCCACAACAGGACCCAAACTACAATACACCACATAAATATCTTAGAATTTTGTACTTCCACATAGATTAAAAGATTCAACTGAAGGAAAATTCACTGCATTAAAAAAAACAACTTTGAGAATGTAGAATATCTGCAGGACCTTCACTCTCCAGTTCAGCTTTCACTTTATTTCAATAAACAGGTGCAGTTTGTTTGCAAGGAAATTAACAGGTGGACTTTCTCAGTCCTCCAAGGCTTCCAAGGCAGTTTATTAAGCACATATTAACCCTTATTTAGGTGAAACTCTAGAAGAAGGTAATTTTCTTTATAGGTTTTCTTCCCACTCCCCTTCTTTGAATTCTATAAATTTATTCTTGTCGTGCAACCTCACAAAGGCAGGGTCCTTCAGAGCTAGCCTTGGGGAGCAAATCGAGGATAAATCCTATGTAACGCCCCAATGGAAAACCCAAGCCACATGACATATTCTCCAAAAGGACCAGTCAATGATATAACTGGAGCATTATAAAAAGTAAGAATTTCTCCTTCCCAAGCAATGCGAGATCTCATACACCACCTACCTTTTATCAGAATGGGATATCACAATCTCTCCCCATTATATTCCCGACGTCCTCATCGGGCCAATCCGCCGTAGGTGGCACAACTCAAGTCCCACATTTTTAGTTGAGATAGGCTCTGAGGCCATTTGTAATGCTCCAATGGAAGGCACAAGGCACATGGCCTTCACTCCAAAAAGACTAGTCAATGATATAATTGGAGCCCCATTGAAACATTATAAAGTGCAAGAACTTCTCATTCGCAAGGAATGTGAGATCCCATACACCACCTACCTTTATCAAAATGGGGTATCCCACCCTACCCAGTAGAAATTATGAGAATCTAGGGCAGAATCGAATTCAGGATATTTGAGACTACAACTCATCTCAAGCCCACTTAGATCACTAGTTTGCATCTTGACGGTATCAGGTTGCACCCTTACTTTGATAAAGAGTATGTTGTCTAATCTTCCTACGTATTTTCTTTCACTTTTCCCTTTGCCGGCTGGGGTTGCTAGTAGAATTGAGAATATTTATCATAATTTCTTTTGGGGAGGAATAGGAGAGGAAAATAAGTTTCATTTGGTTAGTTGGAATAAGGTTTGTAAACTGGTTTCTTGTGGAGGATTGGGGGTGAGAAATTTGAGGTTGTTTAATAAAGCACTCCTTGGAAAATGGCTTTGGAGATATCATGAAGAGAGAGATGCTTTATGGAAGAATGTTGTTGCTGTTAAATATGGGAGTGGGTAGGGGGATTGGTGTTCTAATGAAGTTATAGAAGCGTATGGGGTGAGTTTATGGAAGGGTATTATGAAAGGTTGGGGGGAGTTTTCTAAACATATTAAATTTACGGTGGGGGAAAGGAAGGGGATTCTCTTTTGGCATGACATTTGGTGTGGGGAATCAGCTCTTAAATCAGATTTTCCATCTCTTTACAGGATTGCAAGGGATCAAAATGTTGCTGGGGCAAATTACCTTCAATGTACGGATAATAATATTCTATGGAATGTTGACTTTATTAGAGATGCAAATGACTAGGAAGTGAATGTTGTTTCAGATTTTATGGGAAGAATTTATAACTCAAAAGTGATGCCGGGAAGAGAGGATAGGCTATTGTGGGATCATGCTGGAAATTTCAGGTTTTCAGTCAGTTCTTATTATAAGGTGCTTAATTGTCATTCTAGCTGTGTATTCCCCTGGAAAAGCATTTGGAGGGTGAAGGTACCTACAAAGGTAGCATTATTCAGTTGGGTGGTTGGTCTAGGGAAAGTATTGACCACGGATAACCTTAGAAAGCGTGGTTTGTGTATGGTTGATTGGTGTGTCATGTGCAAGAAGGATGGTGAATCTGTAAATCATCTTTTTTTACATTGTGAGGTGGCAAAGTCTTTGTGGAATGAGGTTATTGGTTGGACAGGTTTATATTGGGTGATGCCTAAGGAAATTGTGGATCTCCTTGCATGTTGGCGTGGTTTCGAGGCAAGGAAATGTGCTGCTGCCAGATGGAGAATG
This sequence comes from Juglans mandshurica, assembly GCA_022457165.1. NCBI lineage: Eukaryota > Viridiplantae > Streptophyta > Magnoliopsida > Fagales > Juglandaceae > Juglans > Juglans mandshurica. The sequence goes on along the minus strand of CM039630.1, from coordinate 11,883,231 downwards.
ATTCCTTTGTGTTTAATGTGGTGTTTATGGCTGGAAAGGAATGAAAGATGTTTTCAAAGACAAAGGGTGGATTTGGATGTTGAAGTGAGTTGAGTTGAGTTAAGATGATAAAATATTATTAGAATATTATTGTTTATTATTATTATTATTTTGGGATTTGAAAAAGTTGAATTGTTTATTATATTTTATGTTGGGATTTGAAAAAGTTGTAATGATGAGTTGAGATGAGCTCAACTTCCAAACGAAGCCAAAGAACGTTCTTTTGAAGATCTTCGTTATTTTTTCTTTTCTACTTTTGAGTTTGTGGGCTAGGATCTTTGTAAGGAATGATATAATGTACTGAATCTGTTTATGTCGTAGTTTCCTGCTTTCTAGAGTGTAGTAGGTATTTCATTCACTGTTTTAAATATTTGCCGTACCGGCTACTGGTCTGGTACAGATATTCCCTTCATTTCATACCGGTCCAAATACCGGCCGGTAACGGCCAATATTTCGGTCTATAATTTTTTTTTTTTTCATTTTTTCAAACTACAAGCTCATTTTTTGACCCCCAATTCAGACTAGGCTATTTATAATTTATAGATATATATGTATTTATATATAATTTATTCATATATAGACTATTATTTTAGAATATAATTTATAGATATATTTATATATATAATTTATTCATATATCGACTATCCCGAAACGGTACCGGTACCGAAATATTTCATTCCAGTACCTTGACCGGTACAGCGTCTGGTATGGTATTCAAAACATTGTTTTCATTTGTATACTTTCTGTGTACTTGGGTTGTGCCTATTCTTTGGTAATAAAATTCTTATTAATTACAAAAAAAAAATTAAACTTGTGCTGCAATTGACAGTCCGTTTATTCCTTATGTCATCTTCTGCCAACTTTACTTCATCTGAATGAGACAGAATGAGTTCTTTACCCAAACCATTTATTGGTAACACCACCTCAAATAAATTTCAACTACAATGTAGATGGAGATTCCTCCAATTCGCCTAAAAGAAGACACTGTAATGCTAAAAAAGGGATATGTATGGAAATGAAGCTTACAAAGGACAAAGGTCCTCCGGAAATCAGCACGATGTTGGATTAGTGATCTTCAGTTAAAATTTTAGAACTAAAAATTTTAGCGCCCGTTGACAACCAATGGATCCGAAGCCTACAAGAATACGACACCGGCTGATAGAGCTTAAAAAAAATCTATTTTTTATTGATGTATCTATTGCTAATCAGAATTGATGACTTCCCATAAACTATTCCTTTGTACTGATGAAAATCCTATCAATGATACTTCAATTATATTGAACTTAATGCCAATCTTACATGACCATCTGAACTGAGTTCATCAAAAGAAAGAGGAAGAAAAAACAGAAGTGATTAACATGGAAGAAAAAGTTGTGTGCCCTATAAAGGAAGCTCTAACATAGGCACATTTTGAGATTGAGAGACCAGAAAACATGGCAAAAGAGAAAAAGGAAACAAACTTAAAACAGTCTTGCCTGTTACTGACTGAACCTTCTTTGTTATAATGTTGTGCCCCAACAAGCTTCTTTCCAACATCTTGTAATTGTTGTCTCAAAGAAATTGAGTAGACTGCAATAACATGAAAAATAAGAAGGTTAGAATCTTCTTCTTTGTATAATAATGAATAAATCATTAAAAAAAAAGCTTTTACCATCTCCAGAGTACAATCCTATAAGCAAGTCATGTCCATCCTTGGCTTCAGGATCAAATGCATGGCAGATAGGGTTTGAATTGCTAAAATGTATCGATTTTATAGGATCCTGAAAATAAAAAATCTTACCATCAGCATAAATTCCAAACCAGACACCCAAATATCTCCAAATACCACAGCCCTAAGGATGCCTATTACCTTATCTGGCGAATTGAGGTCGCTGAAAAACAAGGTATCCCCAACATTGAATATCAAATAGGATCCTTTACCATCGTAATTTGAAAGAAGCATAGAATGACTACCATTTGACCCTGCCAATGAACTACTTCTACTCGTTACATTAGCGGCTTTGCTTGCGCCATTCCCTCCTACAAAACTAGGCGGGCGGCCACCATTTCCACCCCCGACCCCTAAGAGCCTTGCAGCAGCATATCTCACTCCGCTGCTCGTACTTGCACTCGAGCTTGGTGCGGCCCCAGCCTGTGCAGGCTTTTCCTTGACGTGCGCTAGAGTTATCTGAAAATCACATACCAGACTTCAATTATTTGAAAGTCACATAGAAATTTATTTCTTATTTGATCGCTGAAAAAAGAAATAAACTTAATTTGAAATTAAAAAATTCTGTAACCTAGAAGCGTGATAAGGAAAAAAAACGATTATCCATTTAAATGAATTCATTTCGAATTAGGGAATGGTGAAGTAAACATCAGGGAACCAGGGCAGCAAAGAAGTTACCAATTATCAAAATCTTGTTCACTTGAACTTTTCAAAATCTTCCCTTTCTTTCCTTTCTTTTCTAATCCCAAAATTCTCTCACTGAAAAAGAAACATCGAAAAGAAAAATAAAAAGAAAGCCCGACCTGAGAAATGGATTTGCCGTGTGAATAAGGGAGGAGACCAGGGGGGTGAATCTTCTCGTAATGGAGCTTGTACCGTCCCTCTGGAGTCTTGAAGTACGTCTTCAGCGCCTGAGATTGTGCATTTGTCGCCGATGGAGACAACGTCATGGCCGTGGACGTCGTCGTCGATGCCGAAGCCATCACCCCGTTTCCGTAGCCGTTGTTCCCGTTGTGCATCATCATCGAGATTCTGCCCGTCTCTCCCACTTTCCTTTTCTCTAGAGTCTTTCACGCTCTGACATTTTCGTAGCTCTTTTTTCCCTCTTCTCCCTCCCTCCCTCCCTCCCAAATCTCTTTTTCTCAAAGACCCCTCTGCTAGAGCTGCTTGTTTCTTCTGTTCAGCTACTGGTAGTTCCCGATCAGGAGCAGCGATCCTGTGCTTCTCGTATACAAGTGTGTATCGTGATCGCATTTTGGACGATGAGAGATCGAGACATTAGACATAAAGGTGGTCATCTTCATGAACGGCTAGGATGTAGGAATCATGAGTGGAGCTTTGGCATTGGTGGGTAACTTGTATACGTGGACTAATCCGCAAATAAGACGCATGCAATGGAAGGAAACTACGAGTGCTGTCGAGAAAAGGACCTCGCGATTAAAGTCGTTGGATTGTTGTGGGCCGCCCGATGAATAGACCTCTTTTTTTTATAATAAATATCTCTGACTCGGGGTTGTTATAAAGGACGTTGTTACGTCCACAGAGAAATTCTTACCGAATACACAATTTTTTTTTTTTTTCATCTTTTCTTTCACTATTTTTTTAAACCATTTAAATATTTTTAAAAATAAAAAAAAATCATATATTCATTTAAAAACACATACTTAATGATTAAGTAAAAAAAAATACAATAAAAAAAATAATAAAAAGTTTCGGTAAAAAATTTCGGTAAGTTTTTTATGTGGAAATAGTGTTTTCCCGTGCACTCATTTAAAAAATAAATAAATATAAAATCTATATAAAAAATTAAATTTTTACAAATAAATTCATCTCATTTAATCCCTAACACGTTACTCAGCAAACCTCACTATTTTTCAAAAGGATTGCGCGGCAATTGCGCATTCTACGACTGTACATTATCAAAAAATTATATGCAGTGCAATGCAATTCAAGTTCATTGATTAGTTTCAATAAAAATATAGTATGAATCTAAATAGCTTCAATAAAAATGTAATTTATGTATTTAACCTCAATTGTCAATATTTTTTTGCCTCATATACTGAAAAGATAAATATCATTAAGTTATAAGCACCTAACAAATGTAATATTTTATACACAACCACAAATTTAATACAAAATACTCATTTATCTCCTAATCTTTTATTCAACTAAAGGAAATAAATAATTACACGTTTAATCTTTCAATTTTTTCTACGATTCTTATTGAATACAATGATGAAAAAGTTAATATGTTATTTTATCTTTCAATTTCTTTGCAATTCTTATTTAATAAAATGATAAAAAAATTAATATATGTTTAGTTCTATCATATTTTTGTACAAAAAAAAACTTAGCTGATATATAATTTAAAAATAAATACAGTTTTTAATCGATTCAAATCGGTCTAAAATTAGCTAGAATCGGTTTGAATCAACCTAAATCGATCAATTGAAGCGATTTAATAAAATTCACTAAAATCGATTCATTTTTAACCGACTCAATTTAAATGGATTGAATTGAACCATTTCTTTTATCCTTACTGTGTACTATTATTTAGGCAAGTAATTTTTTTATTATTTTGTATCTGTATCAAACTGTAACATTTGATATAAGTAAAACATAAAAGAAATAAAAATTAATATTTTAGTGTCTTTCATCAATTGTTTGATCGGGATACTACTATCGAGGTTTTAAAGTAATTGATTTGGACAAATGGATCCAACAAACTGACGTGGTAGTGTCCACATGGATGGGCAGCAGGAAAACTCTCTCCTCCTTTTTCTTCCCAGACCCGCAAGAGACTTAGTAGTTTCCCGTCGCCACAATTATTGCTGACAGGGGAAGCCAACAACCCTCTCCAATGCCAGGTATCTCTCCCTTTTTCCACATTCGAGTTGCCCTAACTTTCATCGAACCCTAACATTGGAAATTAGGCTTCCTCAATTGATCGGTTAGGCTTGGCCAGCGTAGGTAACTCCACCATAGTTGATTTTGTGACGGGTTTTGGATTGAGTTTGAGATATAGATTTTTTATGGTGGGTATATTTTCGAAGTATTGACAGCACATTTTGACCAGTTTTGGTCGATGGCTAGCATTTTTGCAATTTCTTGATGGCTAGCAATTGTTTATACTGTGATTTCTTGATGGCTAGCGATTGATGGGTATATATTCATATTATTGATGGCTAGCATTTACAATAAATTGTTTCTAGTTTATTCTAGATTGGCTCAAACTAACATCATTACTGTCATCGACATCTTTTTCATTGTCATTGTCACTGTATGCATAGGCCAATAAGAAAGAATGCGTATGCTTCTTGTTTTCTGCGATTTCTTTGATGACTAGCATTTTCTGTGATTTTGTTTCTGTACTTCCTGTAATTAATATATAATCTCTCATTTGCCCCTGACATGATCATCATCTCCACCCCTTTTATAAGGTATATATAGTCTAGGGTTCAATATTGGTTTATTTGAGTTAGGAAACTTTGGGTTGATTGCAGGGGGACTTCCAAGGGTTGCCTGTTGCCGATTGTAAAACAGTTACTTCAATTCTTTATATGATGATGTAGATTAATGAGGAGTAGTCCATTTTGATCCAATATTGTGTATATACTTGTTTGGAATGATTTTTCTTTCATAGTTTGTGTTTTACTTGAGATCGAGTTTTATGAAAAAACTACAGTATGAAATTTGTAAGAGTAATGTAATGAAGAGAGATTGTATAAAAGTTTTATTGATAGGTTTACCTTGAATGATTTGTTCATTTTGTGGATGAACAAAATGAAAACAAAGTGGATGAGTTTTCTAATCAAACAAGAAAACATAGTGTAACACCTTGCTTTCAGCAAATGGGTTTTCTCAAAAAGTAAAAAGAAAAAAACTAAGGCAAAGAATTAATGATCCATACTAACATCGAAGACCCAATGCAAACGACAAAGTCACATTTAAACCCCAAAATCACTCTCAAGTATGTTCCAGCATTGTTATCATGACTGGGTAAGAATATTATCTTCACTCCCAACTCTAATACGTATTTTCTTCACTTGTGGATTACAAAAAAAAAGTTACACAGTTTAGGGCTGGGCGATGGAGTCGAAGTTGGCCTTCAACTCTAACTTCGATTAGAGTTGTCGGAGTTGGAGTTCGAGAGGTAGAGCGTCGGGGAGAGAGAGAGAGAGAGAGAGCTTGGTTGTTCGCGTTTGTGTCGTCATCGAACGATGCCAATCCCACCTCCTCTTCAATCATGGCAGTTCTTCGTCGTCGGTCTCAAGACTCTCAACTGCTCCAAGCCTCAACATCGAGTCTCCTCTCAGTCTTCTCATTTCCTTTTATGCTTTTATTGAGTCTATCTTTCAAAAACTAGTTTTCACATACACTGTAAAATGTGAACGAGAATGGTATTTCGAAGTTAACACCGACTATAAAACTAGACATGCATGTATCATAACCAAAAATAAAAAATAAATAAATAAAGAAAACGACGGTGATTTGAAGCCAAAGGCTGAGAGGCTCGAGACTCGAGTGATTAAAAAATTAAAGATGTTTCAATGTGTTTTCCATCTTTCAAGTTATGCTTACCGAGAGACCAAAAGTGAAATAAATATTGCGTTGCTCCAGAACTTCAGATAAAAAACATGGTCTCAGTGTTACGTTGGTTCATCATTAACCATTAGGTAGTAAAGCAAATGGATGGTGTCAGAGTATTTTTATTTTTTATAACTAAAATTGTTTCAGTTGAACAAGAATGCAAAGATTAGAAACAATAAATTAAGCGAATAAAGAAAATTATTTGAAAGACAAACTACAAGACTGATAAAAGCGAAAAAAAGAAGAGAACATTCATAGGAAAACGAGCACTTTTATTTCTTTATTAGGAGAATGGTAAATATTAAGGTAGTGGAGGAAATAAAGATACAGTGAACAAAGAGCAGAGATATCAGTCAGAGTTCGGAAGTTGAAGACGATGTCGGCTCCAACTCCGACTCTGAATCTCGATTATTCCGACTCCGCTGGAGTCAGAGTCGGAGAGGGTGTCGACCAGAGTTAGAGTCGCCGGAGTTTTCGCCCACCCCTAGCACAGTTAGTGGACGTCATCATAACTACTCTTTATGATGGTATACTTTATTTTCAAATCCTTTCTCCAATGATCAAGACATGGATGGTAACTGCACGATATTCTTCCACATGGTGAATACAATGTGTGCATGTCTACATAAAATTTTCTTGAACTCGAATAGTCTACATGTGCACATTACTTCACATTCATTGTCATTGAAGTATACATAGTATTTCACCTATTTTACAATATTATCATAAATGCTCAAGTGGTTTACAACTTCGTACGTCGATATAGTGCCTTCCATTTTTGTCAGGGAAGACAAGCAATTCATAATCCCCTAAATTCTATTTGGACCTCTTTAAACTTGGCATTCATGTGTACCTCTTCAAAGTGCTTCTCAATTGCATGGATTGTAATGCAATGGATCTTTCGTTGGAATAAATTGAAATCTACTATCATTTCATTCTTGACCATCCTGGCCAAAGCATTATCATAGTTCCCAACAAATTTTTTCAACGGTGTAGTAGCATCTATATAGCCATAAGAAAATGCGTTCTACTCTTGCTACGCTTGGCTGTGGACATTGCAACCCAAGACGTACCTGTCACATATGCAGGTACTCATTGATGACGCTTATCATTCAACTTACTCAACCAAGCACTATCTGTTAAACTATTGATTTGAACGATGTTGTGCCACCTTTGTTCAAATTCTTCACAGCTCAAAGAGTCATATATACAATCTAATAAATGAACTTTATAGTTGTCATATTGTGAATAATATCCAAATCTGTGAGATATTTTCCTTAAAATATTATATAAACATAATCTATACTTGGCCTTTGGAAAAATTCTTGCAAGTGCAGCTTGCATTGCCCTATCTTAGTTGCTTATAATATCATTAGGAGTCTGTCTTAACAAACACCTCAACCATGATTCGAACAACCATACAAATATATTTGTGTCCTCGTTTGATATGAGGCCACATCCAAAGAGTATCGACTGGCCATAGTGGTTGACTCCCACAAAAGGGGCGAATGAAATTTTAAATTTATTCGTTAAATACATTGTGTCAAATGTTAAAATATCTCCAAATGACTCATATGCTACCCTACTTTGGGTATTCGCCCAAAACACATTTCTCAACATCGAATTATTGTCTAGATCCTTCACATAGAAAACCATTTTTTTTTCTCTTGATATCGTACTAAATAGTTGCGAAATAGTTTTGCGTCTCATTCTCCAAGTAACTCATTCCGAACTTTATTGATATGATTCATGCACACTTTTTCTCCAAAAGTGAGATTATCATATCCACCCACTTCAATCACCCTAGTTTTGTAATTTTTAGCCAGATGGATTCCGACTTTATCCATCATCTCAATTTTTTTTTTACTAACTTAGTAATTTTTTATGATAAGCAATATGTCTTGCCTTACTCAGGCTCACAACATGCTTGTGTTCGAGGACGGCAGTGGATAATTGATACCTTCCACAGCTGTTTACTTTGCATTAATCTTAGCCTTGCAATCTATCCCCCCTCTCGATTTTGGCTAGTTAATGTTCGATGACTTGCTTCTTGGTTTATGATGGCAACTGCATGCTTTGGTGAAGTACTTTACCTTCCCATAATTTTCAGAAGTCGATGTTCTTTTCAACGCTCCAAAGCCCTCTTGTTTGGCATACTTCTTGTAATATTCAATATCTTGTTGAGTCCTAAATATATATCAACTTTCAGTTCTTCAACCTTTTGATTGCCAGTGTACTGAGATTCAGCTTGCTCTTGTTGGTCTACATTAATCAAAACATAAAAGAGTCCATGATATAGCTAAAATCCATAACGGGATCATACAACAATTTAAGGAAACAATGCCATTAAAAATTTATAATTAACGTCTAACCTCGTTGAGTAGAAAAATCTTCACTGTCGTGTTCTTCCTCAGAAAATATCAATCGACTCGGTTCCATCTTGATTAGCTATGAGATAACCAAAAAAAGAAATCACAAGTTAAGCAATATATATAGTTATACAAGTATGTTTTGGATGTGGCTTCCAAACAAAAAAAATATTTTGGACATGACTCTCAAACAAAACAATATATAAGCAACTATGTTTTGGACGTGGCTCCCAAAATTGGTGTTATACAAAACTGATGTGGCCCCCAAAAAAATAATTTTTTGGACACTCGATGTAACACCTGGACCAAAGCCCAGCCCAGACTTGATGAAGCCCGGCCCACGGCAAGCTAACACTTGAAGAATTCTGAAACGGTGTCGTTTGGTAAGTTTCCTTCTTCCTTCACTGATTTCTTCTGCACGGTTTTCCCTCAATTGCTTCTGTTCCGCACATTTCTCCATCACGTACGCACCTAACCCATGATCTTGCAGTTGCATTGATCTCTTCTCACGTAAAAAATCCTCACCTTCTAGTAGATACTCTTCCATTCATTTTCCTCTCAACCTTTCTCTCTTGACCGTGCGTTTAACTACTAGATTTGGAGCAATCATCGTTGACCTCCTCCACACGATTTTGTACTGCCGTCAAGCCCTCTCACCGAAAGAACTACCATCGGTAACTCTTTCCTCTCATTCTTTGATCTCACTTTCACTCTCTCTTTTCCTCTATTCATGCACACACAAATTTCTTTTTTTTTTTCCTCTGTTTTTCATAGACACACCCACGACAGTGCCTTCTCACGCACACACTCATTTTATTTTCACAGAGTGTTTCCCTCCATCAAGCAGTGCCCCTTGTGTTTATCAGCTTTGTCAAAGAACCCAATGCCGGTAAGCATACGTTACTCTTTTTGTTCATCGTTTACTAAAAGGGGAATTTTATGTATTTTAAGTTTAGTTATTTTAATTATTTATGTTAAAGTGTGGTGATTTGGGTTGATGTGTGGCGAATGGAAGTGATTGATGGCTGCTCGGGGTGGTTTATTGACTGTGTGTGCAATGTGTGCTTGAGCTGGTTGTGTTGGGTGTGTTATGAGTGGTGTAGATATCCAAGATTTGAAGTGTTGGATGATTAAAAATATATGGTGGTTGTGCTAAAGTTTTATATTGAAGGTCGGAGTTGACGTGGTTGTTTGTGTTATGTTTTAAACAAAGGAGTTGCCGTTGTTGGTTTTGGAGATGTTTTTATTGTTGGTTTAGTGTTGGTAAGAGGTAGTTGTATCAATGTTTTGAATACCGTACTGGAAGCTGTACTGGTCAAAGTACTGGAACGAAATATTTCGGTACCGGTACTGTTTCGGGATAGTTGATATATGAATAAATTATATATATAAATATATATATAAATTATATTCCAAAATAATAGTTTATATATGAATAAATTATATATAAATACATATATATATATATATATATAAATTATAAATAGCCTAATCTGAATTGGAGGTAAAAAAATAAGCTTGTAGTTTGAAAAAATGAAAAAAAAAAATGAAGGCCGAAATATAGGCCGGTACAGGCCGAAATTGAGGCCGGTATGACTGGTACCGACTGGTACGGCCTGTACGAAACGTACATGGTACCTGTACCGACCCAGCGGCAGGTACGGCAAATATCAGCCATACCACCGGTACAGTACGAAATTCCAAACAGTGAGCTGTATGGGTTGAGTTTGGTTGTTGGGTGGAGATGTTAATGGTTTTGTTGGGGTTTAAATGCTAATGGTTTGAGGAGGGGACTGTTCGGGTTTAATTTTATGATAGACTTTGAGTTAAAAATGGGCTGTTTTGGATTATTACTCAATAAATAGTAGCTTACTGGTTTGGTTTATTAAATATTGGGTATATGTTTTGTTTAGGTGGTATTATTGCTAGAGTTCCGACTTAAGGCGTACATAATACATGGAAGTCAGGTAAGCGGGGTTCTTATACTAGCTTTGCACCAAAGAAATGAAATGATGTTGACTTTGAAAATATGCATGTTTATCTTTGAAAAGAAATTTGAAAAACGATCTCAGATGTTTGTTCTGCATATGCATAAATCCTATATAAGAGAAAGTATTTTTGTCATGACTGGTGTAGACATGAGCTGATTTTAGTATTCTATTTCTGAACCGTGAAAAATAGCGAATATAAGATCCCAAAAGTTTTGTTTTGATTAAATGAAAAAGTTTTGTGTCTATTATTCTTGGATATGTGAAATGTTCTAAAAGTGTTCAGTATTCAGTTTTGATATGACGTATCATTTGAAAATCTTGGCATGAATTTCTGATTCTGTATTCTGGATATGATCTGGTTCCGATGATGTTCTGTTTATTTTCTGTTAAGGTCCAGCCACGGATATAATGATGGTTTATAACCCTACCACGGGGTGAAATATGGTATACTGCCCAACCACGGGTATAATGGTAGTTTATAATCCTACCACAGGGGTGAAACATGGTAATTGTCCCGATGTGATACTCTGATATGCTATGAAGATGAGGTTTCAGTCTGTGATATACCAAGGGATCTTTTTGAAATAAGAAAGTTTTTATGAAAGTTTCGCTCTGACTTTTTGATAATGTGTTTCAGTTTATGCATTCTGAAAATAAATATGATGTTTATTTTTTCTAAAAGTAAATGTTTTGTTATGCACGCCGAACTTTATAAATGCACATATTTACATACTAGTATATGTTCTCTGCTTACTGAGTTGTTGATAACTCATCCCTTAATCTTCATAATATTTTTCAGATGACATTGATGATTCAGATGAGGATCAATATTAGAGTTTGTGGGCAAGATTAGCTGTAGATAGTTATTGGGTACCTCGTGGTACTAGTGTTGTTGGTGGATTTATTTATTTAGTAGGTTGATTTCAATATGTTTAGACGGTTTGTGGAGACTTATGTCAATTCTATTTTATTCTATTTTGTTAATTGAGACATGAAGAGAAGTTTATATTTATTTGGGTTGAGGATCTGATATGTGAGTATACATGGTTTATTAAGGTTGAAGTGTTTACGTTTGATTTGGAGTTTTGGTAGTATATATTTTTGGATTTAGAAATATATTAGTATTGTTGGAGTTGATTATCAGGTGTTAGGAGTTAACTCCCTGGACCTCCGGGGTTGGGGTGTTACACTCGAACCACCCGGAATCGCTAAACACTTTATATATATAGTTTTATATAACTGAAATTATTTTTGACACTCGTATTATACAAATGGTTTCATACAGATTGTTTCAGATGCTTTCATACACATAAAACACATTACAGGGGACTAGAACACAAATATATACTATGACAAATAAAAAAGTGCAGAGGTTAAGCACGATGGAGACAATGAGTGTAAGTAAAAATGAAGGCAATGAAATTTATATTCAATTCAACGTATTCTCTAGGGACAATATTCACGTTTATACTATTGCATACACAGGAACATGATAAAGACATCGATAGTACTTGATAGAGAGAGCACCTTGTGTATACCTGCCAGTGATGAGGGTTCCAACGCCGGGGATTGGAAACACAAACAATAAAAGTGAAAAATTGACAAAAAAAAAAAAAAACCAAAGAGAAAAAAAAGTGACTTACCAGCAATCCAATATTTGTGGGTAACTAGCCCAACATTACATGAATTTCATCTCTCATGTCCTTTAACTTTTCCTCTTATGTGGTGTCAGGATTTGGATAATCTTTTAAAACTTTTATTCTCAGTTTAGATGGATTTATGAACAAATCTAGATGCCCATGGTAATTTGAATTTCTATCACAATCCCAACCTTTATTTGAAACGCATGAAAATCCTTTTCTAAATAGGTGGGAATCCATATTTCCAACTTGTTAAGATATTTGAAATGTACACACACACAATATATATATATATATATATATATATATATATATTTTTATAAATTTTTAAACTATACTTGTATGTTTATTTATATATAAAATTAGGACTTATGAGCAATGTTTTAAATTTCTTTTTGGTGATCATTCTAGCTTAAGTATTGGAACGGAAGATTGGAGATTTATAAAATGAATATATGTTAAACAAATTAAAAAACAAATTCAGAGAGATTAGTGTTAAAAGAAAATATTAAAAAAAATCACAAACTTGAGTTGAGACACAAAAAAATAAAATAAAGAAAGAAATAAAAGAAGTGAGAAATTGTTAAAAATAATGATATTTAAAAAATAGAGGATGAGAGGACATATTGAAGTTATAAAATAATTAAAATTATCTAATGACTTTCAAATTTTAAAATTACATGAATGCCATTAAATGTAAAATTTACAAAAATGTCATCCTATATCAAGAAAACTATAAAATTGCCATTAAAACAGTCCATAATGAAATGTAGTCTGGAAAGCAAATTTTGGCTAAAATGGCCAAAATTTTGGCATGAGATTTGACAGAAGTCGAGGTGTCAAGATATGTAAAAATAGTTACACACCCCTTATGATCATGCCAGTAGATATGCATGAATCTAGAATGTTACTAACAATATGCTAATAATTGTAGCGGAAAGGTAAATGAAAAATTATACTATAAAAAACACATCCCAATCCAAAAACTTTCATAATCACCAAAAGATATTTACCTTAAAATCCATACATCCTTTAACAGAAAACACAGTCATCATTTACAATGCGTACATGATCATGTCCATAAATATTACAAGTCATACGTCCTTAATAGAAGCATTTCCCACTATCTCCAGGTTTACAATCATCAAGTCTTCAAAATATTATAACAAATACTGTCAGCTCGCAACACCTACTTCAATCCAACTCTTCAAGGTTTGTCCGTACTCCTTCAAGGTCATGCTTAGCATCATATGCAACACAACCTATGGCTTTGAGGAGCGAGACTGTAGTATGACTATCATAGTAAGATTATAAAATCTCAATAAGTTAGTCCTAAATTACACTCATGATATCAAGTAATTACAATTGTTAACTGACTCACTAAAAAATGAGTAGCACAAAGGCTATCCTAAGTGCAGGAGGATGTCGCGTAATAATTAGAAATAAATTTCTAGATCGTCTCCTCAGGGAAAGTTACTTAAAATCAAATTCATTTAAAATGGTGAAAATATTCATAAAGAAAAAATAAAAATGATGGTATGTGCAATGAATGGAAGAGTGCAACGAGAATGAAAATGGTACTAGTCATGGACTAGATTCATATTTTTAGATTTTTGAGTGTCGAAATGAAATGTAAAAGACTACCAAAATGAAATTAACAATCAAAGAATCAACTAAACTAAACAATCTTAATTAACCTAAAAATTAAATAATAAAACTGAAATTATTTAAGTCTTAATTAAGCTTTAATCAATCTAATAGCAAAGAAATCAAGAGATTAATAAAACTAAGCTAAGAATTAAACTAGATTAGAAAGTAATTGACAAAATATGAACTGAGAATTGAAAAGCTCCAAAATCAAGATTCTAGAGTTCATCCTTGTATTCAAATCACAAATTTTCAAAATCAATCCATAGCAATTGTAATCACTGTTAAATGAAAACTTAAAGAAGTGAGAAAAATAACAACATTAAGTAAAATAAATTGCCCAAACTTCTAAGCCAAAAATCTCAAAAATACTCTATAAACTTTAAACTAAAATTAAATAAATAGCAGAGAGTGGAAAGAGTAAGCCAAATGAATGGAGATGAAGACGAAAAGTAGTGGAGGAGGCTGGGTAGCGACAGTGGTTCAAGGTTCTTCAACGGCGCTGTGTGCGTCTCCAAAAAGTATGTTGTTCCATCCCCTAGCCTCCAAACGAAAAATCCCAACTAATAAAACTCGTCCTCTTACGCCAAAAGCCCTTCCTTTTTTCTCTCTCTTTTTTTTTTCTTCTTCTTCTTCTTCTTCTTTTCGTGCGGCATTCCGTTCGTAAAGCCAAAAGGCCCGCATGCGTAAAACTCTCTTGAGTTTTACTTTTCAAAATGCCAAACTGTGCAGCTGTCTAACTCCAAAATGCCCCTACATGCTAAAACTCAACTTTTCCTCAAAACCCCAAAATAGCTTGGTCCCACGTGCATGTGTGGCTCTAGAGAAACCAAATAAACCTTTTTGACTTTTCTATTATCTTGGTTTTACATTTCTTGTCCTATATAAAATAAAATAAAAATTAGAAAAGAAATAAAATAAAAAGGAATAATAGAATATAAAAAATATGTTGTGCATGTGAAAAAACATTATCTAATTAAATCACAAGTTATAAAATTAAGTATCAATCATGCTATTAACCAATTTGAATCACAACTCAGATTTATTCATCTTAACCATTTTTCATTTTAAAACCAATAATAATGTAATGAAATAAATAAAATATATTGGTTCTAAATGTATAAAATATGCAATAATTCAGCTCAATCATTAACAAATATGAAAATGCAACTTTATAGCCTTGAAATCACACCATGCTATATATCCCACAGTCAATGATTTGAAATTGTGATACCGTCTCAAGAACTATAAGGTTTCAAAAAAATCTTCAACCTTAAAAGTTCTCTAACCTCTATCAGTTGAGAGGCAACTGCTAGACCCGAAACATTTATACCCTCTAAGTCTGAGTGGGTTCACTAGACTAGAGATCTTTATTCCCAGAGATATCTCTGAATCTCTTTATGTTCATTGGACTCGAGACATTTATCCATTCTAAGTCCTAACGCATCCACTCGACTAGAGACCTTTATACTTAGAGACCTTTATATCCAATGAGTCTCTTTACCTTCACTAGACCTGAGACATTTATCCCTCTAAGTCCAAACGTGTCCACTCGACCAAAGACATTTATCCCCTCTAAGTTCGAGTGTATTGATTATTCTTAATTAACTCAGAAATTTTCACACCAATCACACAAAAGGAATTTCATAAATGTTTTTTATGTTTTATGTAATGATGTTATAGTTATGGTGAATTGATGATTTTTATGTAATAACGCCATATTATAAAAATTAGATTCTCCTTGCCAGAAACATGTTGGACAGTCTCTGTCTCTCTCTGTCTCTCTCTCTCCTCTCTACTTCTTTCTCAATGTGCCATTCTCAGTCTCTTTCTCCATCTCAAATTTACTAGTAGGTGCGTGGAAGAAGAAAGAAAACAGTGTGTGAAGGTGCTCAGGTAAGACAATCGATCAAGAGAAAGTGTTAAGTGTTGTCCATCCACCAATATATAGTCGTCAACCAAATTGACGGGTATCCTACGCATTGTCAATAAAGTTATGAGGTGTCAAGACTCTCAATCTGAGGTGTTGTGTAGATAGTAGTGAAAGGTAGCAGATCAGACTTGGCTTTCAAGCATCATTCCTATCCGAGAAAGATGTTTACTGTGCACTTAGATCTGATTTAGGCTCTTTTAAATGTAAGGAGTGTGGCGCTCTCAACCCCCCTTTGGGATTTGACAGGAGTTAAGGTGTCGAGATATGTAACAATAGCTAAACATCCCTTATGCTCATGACAGTAGATACGCATGAATCTAGAATGTTACTAACAATATATTAATAATTGCAGCAAAAAGGTAAATTAAAAATTCTACCAGATAAAATACATCCAAATCCAAAAACTTTCAAAGTCACTAAAAGATATTTACATTACAGGTCAAACGTCTTCAATAGAAAATACTATTATCATTTACAATGTCTACATGATCATGTCCATAAATATTACAAGCCGCATGTCCTTAAGAGAAGCATTGTCCACTAATTACATATTTACAATCATCAAGTCTTCAAAATATTATAACAGACACTACTAGTGAATACATCTACTTCAATCCAACTCCTTAAGATTTGTTTGTACTCCCCCAAGATCATGTTCACCGTCTTCTGCAACACAGTCTACTATTCCAAGGAGTGGGACTACCAAACTACGATTATAAAATCTCAGTAAGTTAGTCTTAAAACTACTCTCATAAGTAATGACAGTTATTAACAAATATACAAAAACAACTTTATAGTTTTAAAATCACAAGTCACACGTTGTTAACAAAACCGATTAAAAACATACACCTAATTAATTGTCTATCCCTAACAAACACCACATGGCAAGGATATTGTAAGGTGTGTACTTGACTTCTTTGCTCTGTTTTGGAATTTTCTCTTCTTTTGATATTCTTGCTACATTGATCATAATAAAGAGTAAAAGAAAGTCAAACCCTCATTGTGATCTATAGCCAGTAACGAGAACTGAATGATAACGTATTAAGAGTAACAATAATGCCAGATCATATATGTATAGAAAAGATCAGACTAATTTTTGGTTATTTTCGTCGGTATATGCTGCATGATTCAATTTAAAACGGAGTGCAAAGATTTTGTTCACATAAATAAGTCTTCTAAATTATGAATTCTCACACATTACTGCATACTTGATCCTTTCAACCGTGCACTTTATAAGATTGTTTATTGTATCCACTGATCCGAGAGAGTGTTTTGTCGATGGGACTGAATCAACTAAGATCTGAAATGCCACTGTCAATAGAGAGCCACCAGACCTCACCTTAAGAATGCCCCCACCATTGAGGCCAGGCCCATCAGGCAGTATAGCAAAACTAGATGGTATAAGGGCAACATGATCTGAATTCTCGCCACTTAAAACCACATTCATTGCAATGCTATCAACTTGTGTAGGGGTGAAAACCGAACCGGTTAGTTCGGTTTTGGCCCAAAATTGAAACTGATCGACATGTGGTTTTTCACTGGGGAAATCGGCAGAAATTGATCGATATAGAGGGTACATCTTTCTGTCTTTTTTTTTTGCTCAATTCAAGATCTTTTTGAGCTTTTTTTAGTTGATTTCAAATTCTAATTTGCTGAGTTTTTAAAACCCATTTTAAATATTGAATTTCAGTTTAATTTTAATTTCATTTGTAATGTTAGACTTAGATTAAAAAAATAAATTAACAATATTAAAATAGTAATGCAAATCAATATGAATAACATTTTAGGTGTGCCCTTTTCAAAAAGCAAATGAATATTTTATAAGGGCACGCCTAAAGTGTTTTCCATATTATTGAATTTGAATGATAAAAAATAAGCGCCTCAACGATTCTCAGAGCTAACGAACTCTGAAAAGGATCAAGTACACGACCTTTCGTACTGAATGTTGACTCTGATACAATCGTGGAAACAAAACAAGTCTCGTGCAATACTCGCAAGTATAGAATAGTTAGGCTCATTAATCTTTCACCAAATCAAAAGTCAAAAGATGGGTTGAGTGCCTCACAATCATCTGCTAAATACCAGTCCACATCTATTTTGGCAACTGTAGATCCCCTAGCGGAAGATGCTTGATACCACTCAAAACAATTATGACTCATGATTGTGTTCACCAACTTTTGTGGTTGTAGATGTCAGATGAGGCTCATGTTCTCAACTAGTCTAGGTAGAACCTAACGTAGCATTATACTCTGCGTATAAGTTATTTAATAACTGTCTCACACTCGACACCAACTCTTCAGCATGAGTCTCATCATGAATTTTTTTCAGGTTGAAAGTAAGAAGTTCTAACTTACTATGTGGATCAAGTACAACTGCAATCAACATCAACAAGTTCATCCTATCTAATGAACCCTAATACTTATCATATTTCATTCTCATGCTTATGGTCATGTTCATCAAACAACTATTTTCACTCTCACTCAGTCTAACCAACTCTTTTTGGAGCATACAAATCTTTAAAAAATTGGTATTGGCCGTGACATATAAAGACCCAGAAAATCTAGTAGTGACATCATAAAACATTTTAAAATTTTTTACAAAAACTCACACTGTCTCGCACTCCTTAACTCTAGGAGGCCATATGTGTCCATCATTAAACTAAGAGAGAAAATTGTAGTTCTCACTCTCTATCCGTCTAAAGGCTTTCTCAAGTTTCTCAACCGCCTCCAACATCTTGTAAGTTGAGTTCCATCGAGTTTGTACATCAAGAAACAACATTTTCTTACAATCGATTTTATTTTTCTCTATACATCTCTTAAACTTGTCTAATATTATAGGGGATGAGCGCACATATCTAACCGCATTCCTAACCATTGTAATGTTGTGATGGAATCATTACACTAATTCAGAACCTTATTCACAACAAGGTTCAAAATATGAGTACACCATTTTATGTGCTAAGCTTTCCCCCAAACACATTCTTTGCAAAAAATTGTCTTAAATATGAAATTACAATATCATTTGAGCTAGCTTTATCAGTAGTAACAGTAAATATCTTATCAATACCTCAATCAAGAAGACACGATTCAATATATCTCCTAGTAGTATCCCACGATGATTAGAGATTAAAGAAAAATTAATGATTTTTTTTTTTACAATTTCCAATCTCTATCAATGAAATGTGCAGTTACACTCATCTATTAAGATTTTGTACCGATGTCCATGTATCGATAGTCAATGTAATCCTCATGCTTCCATCTTTAAACAAATTTTTAAGCTTTCCATTTTCTGATGAAAACAATTTCATATAATCTTTTGCAACCGTGAAGCAACATGAAATTTTAAATCAAGGTTCAAGCAACCAACACATCTTTCTAAATCATTGCCCATCAACAATTTTAAATGGCAATTCATTGATAATTATCATCTTTGCAATCGACAACCTCACAGCCTCTTCACTATACTTGTGGGTTACAAGACTCCTTACATTACTACTATCACTTTCTCCATCCCTCTCCTCGGGTGTTGCCTCATATACCAATGTTTTTGGATATATATCCAAAAGTTTATGTTTATTAGGATTTTTGGGACATAAAGGCAAATGATTTTCCATGGTTTAAGTTTTGTTCCTCTTTGACGACAAGTGTACATCTTGCCATAATAATTACACTTAGCCTTAGAATCATCATCTACGGGAAAAACCATCTACCTTTGTAAAATGGTCACAAACAATCGACGGATCTTTCCCATTCTGTTTCTTAGAAAGTGGACAACTACTGCTGTTAGGGGCACTAAAGGGTCTTGGTGTTTGCATTGTTTGAGTCTCTTAAATCATCTCTCAAATTAATGATTTGCTCATTCAAATCAACATCAAGTGGAGTTGAGGAAAAATCCATCTAACATGTGAAAATTTAAATACATAATTAATTTCAAAATACAAAAAAATAAAACAAACATCAACACAATTACACAACAACTAGTTTGCAACATGGCAAACATCATAAGTTTGCCAACATAAGTTTGCCATATTGGCAAACTTATCAAGTAATGCCATTAAAATCTTTGACCCAAAAGGAAGAGATCTAGAGAAAAAAGTAAGTGTTTGTTTCCTTATCAAGTATTGCCACTCGAATAGAAAAGGTTAGCTGGCAATGCAAATAGATATTGACTGTTTTCTATGGAGTATGATCCCAAAATCATGAGAAGCAAATTTAGATCTCTCTCTCTCTCTCAACTGAAACTTATCTTAACCTCACTTTGTACAAAATTTCATTCTTGGTAGGTTTGGATAGTGAAATGAGAATTTTTAGTTTTAGATGAAAGTTTAAAATATTATTTTTTAATATTATTATTGTTTTGAGATTTGAAAAAGTTGAATTGTTTATTATATTTTGTGTGGAAATTTGAAAAAGTTGTAATGATAAGATGAAATGAAAATTTTACATCTCATCCCACTTCTCAAACCTGCCTGACTTTAATCTAGATTTTAGCTTGCTCATCAACCTCACAATTTATTTCAAAATAATTTTACAACAAAACTGTCAACTTAATTTATGCAAAGAAATATTAAATTAGCACCAAACAATTTGATCTAACACTCACAGTGAGAATTAGTTTTCGGATCGCTGTTCACTGTCCCAAAAGTTTGATCTAAAATCTTTGTACATACACACAAAAACAATTTAGAAAAAAAATAATATGAAAAATAATTATCAAAGATAAAGAACATATAAAAAATGAATACATTAAAACACAAAAAAGAACTACGGTGTACTGAAATGGAACTCGAGTGACCGTGAGATGATAACCTCAAAAGCCACCAGCGTGCGGCGTGGCTGAGTGAGAGAAGTGGGCCTCAAGTCACGAAGATGTTAGAGAGATGAGAGAAGTTCGGGAGAGGTGACTCAGGAGAGGAGAGGTGGCGTACGATAGTGCCGAGCTTTAATGAACAAGATGAACGCCATGAAAAACGTGGGCGATGACGATGTGGGGGGCTAGGGGTTGGGAGTCGAAGGCTTCAAGAATGAAGAAGAGAAATGGAATCGGGAAGAATAAGAAGAGAGATGAGAGGGGAGAGGAGGTTATTATAAGCCAAACGATGCCGTTTCACTCATTTAAGTGAAACAATGTCGTTTTATATACGTATAATATATATATATATATATATATATAATAGATCGGCTTGGCGGTTTGAACTAAGTTCAAATTGGGATCGAACCGGCCGACGTCAGTTTCCACATATCTATACCGTCGTTCTACTGGTTCTCTGTCGGTTTCGGCCAGTTCCATACTTTGGCGGCCGATTCGCGTCAACCACGACTGTTTTTCTCGATTTTCATCCAACCCTAATTGATGCATAAATTACGTATGACCCGTAAATACCGGCATATGGCCAAAAACCAATTAACCGATTAAAAACCAACCTTGAAAATATGCAAGCATCAATGGATATTCAAACCACTTGACATCAACTAGAAATTGTTTCAAAGAGAGAAAAATAGATAGAACCAGTTTCATTTTAACAATTTGCTATCATGGTTAATTGTTTTGGGAATTTATTTTGAAAATTTATTAGTAATATTATGGACATATACTTATTTTGTTTGGGGGTGGTGTATAGATAGTTTCAGTACTTGTAAATAGAATTGAGACAATATTATGGATGTGAAAATTCTCTTTGTAACGCCTCGGTCCCGGATGGGTCGGAGAGTTACCTCTTAACACTTAAAATCATATCTCATTGTACAAATGTAAACTCCAATTCCTCATTTACTCGTAAACCTCATTACTTTGAACCATCTACTCCAAAATAAATAACTAAGATTACGACGAAATCTCAACATAAAAGTCAATTTCCCAAAGTACTAAGTCAACAGAGCCAAACGAAACTATTCAATGAAATTCTCCAATCATAAGTACCCTTTTTGTATTTAATAGACTATGCTTACAAAGCCTTATCCATGCTTCCTATTCTTGAGCCTTCGCTGAAATATCCAATATATCTGAAAAATGTTGTGGAGATAAGGGGTGAGTTATCAACAATTCAGTAAGCAGAAGTCATATGCTAGCGTGCAAACATGAGCATTTACCAAGTACAATATGCAGAACAAAATATTTTACAGAGTTATCATACAGAACAAAACATGTTTTCCAAAAGTAATGGAGCGATGGTTTTAAGACAAGTAAAACCCATAATACTTTGGCATAACATAAATATCATCATCAGATCCAAACAGAGCATCAAACATAGCAGAGACCATGTTTCAACCCCGTGGTAGGGTTGTGCTAACCCCGGTGGCCAAACCAGGCAGAGACAGAGGTGAAATCTTTCCTTTATTCTTCTCGGAGCCCCGAGTGTGCACACAGGAAAGACCACAATAAAACCACTTTGTTTCCAAAGTGGGTACACTCAGAGATAGAGAAGTTGGTACCAACCCAAATAGAGCAGAGCATAACAGAGCAGAGTAGAGCAAAGAAGAGACAGAGTCAGATATGAAAACCAGTACACCATGCCAAAGGTTTTCAGATGTTATATCAAAATAATACAGAGTACCAAAATAGAATCAGACAGTTTACCCACATTGAACACAAAAGCCAGAGCATCTTTCTAAATAAATGTACAACTTTTCATATTCTCAATATCGCTCCTTTTTTAGATTTCAGAAACCACATGACAGAATTTAGCTTATGTCTACACAATGCTTGTCAGAACATATTTTTCATTTTCCATACAGATTTCATGAGTATGCAAATAAACGATCGAGGTTGGTTTTATTTTTCCCAAGTTCTCATTTCATCATAAAAATATGCAAAGTTTTCAAAAAATCAACCTCAGTCTCAATAATTCGTGTAAGGCCTAACATAGGAACCCCGCTTACCTGCACTTCTTAGCTTTTTTCAGAATTCCTCAAAAATATCGAACAATAACAATCATCACCTATAAAATAATCAAGTATTTTTCGTAAATTTCTAATCAACCACTTATTTTGATATTTAATCCTAAACTTATAAAATAACCTATTTAATTCCTTAAAAACTAAAATTCTCATAATTTCCAAAATACCCTCATTTTCCCAAAACCATCAATATCGACTTAAACGAATTCGTACCGAATAAGAGTTTAATCAAGCATGTATTAAGACAATTACGGAACTCAATAAAAAGTAATATTTAAAAAATATCTAAAGTACCAACGACGCATCATAAAATACTTTGACTACTTTAAAAATCTTATAAAATACGTCATGAAAAACTCCTATATTAAAAATAGGTTTACTTCCTTTAGTTAATAATATTATTAAAATACTATTTACACAAAAATAATATTTTATGAGTCTTAAGACAAAACCCATTTAAACATAAACCCAAAAAGACCACTCATCCGAAAACATACACCGGTAATAGTACTCAAATATTTGGTTAACAATTTACATATATATATATATATATACACTTATCAAAAACAAAAAAATTTACATATAAATATACACTCCTTAAGAGAAAGACTAGCAGCGATCGGAAACAAAACACAGAAAAACTGAAGTAGCGACGGTAGGGACTTACACTAGGAGGAGATAGGGACCGCGTGCGACGGCTGGGCTGGAAGTACCGTGGTGGCGCGACTGTCGAGCTGGGAGGGGCGTAAAGCGGCGAAGTAGCCTACACTGGGCGGCGAACGCGAGAGAGTCAGAGAGAGATGAGCAGGAGGGAGAGCGAGAAAGGCAGAGCGAGAGATGGCGTGCGGTGGAGACGGGATTGCATGCAATGGTTTCTGTCGTGTAGCAAGGGCTGTACCGTGCGACGCTTGTGGTGGCTGGGTAACTTGCAGCGGGTTCGCTTGACACAAGGAGTTGCGGTTTGAGGTAAAACTGGTGGTGGGTTGCTCTATTTTTGGCATAGCAAAACAGAGGAAGTTTCTGGGCAGTTGGGGCGCGGTGGTTGGGCTATTTTCATGGTATTTCTAACGTGAGGCAGCGCCTTACGAGGTGGTTGAGGAGGAGAGTAGTTGTCTGATTCGCGGAGGAGGGATAGACACATGACAGAGCTGATTCATTTTTGACGATGATCTTGGCTGGTTCATTGGAGGCCAACGAGTGCGTGGGATAGGCTTTCGTTGAGGACACAGTGGCGCTGGGCCGTGGGGGCTGACCCGAGGTGGTTGGATGGCAGAGTTTCAAGGTGCCTCGCGACTTGGTGCGGAGAAGATAGATAAATAGAGAGAGTTTGAGAGGATGGACAGAAGCGAAATAAGTGGAGATTAGGTGGAGGAATCTTCGGAAGTGTAGAAACTAAAATTGAAAAACGGTTGAGAAGATAAAACGTAAGCGACAAGTGGAAGCTCACAGCGAACGACGTCGTGGGGGTAGGGGAGGTTACTCAGCTGCGTGAAAACAAGAGAGAAAAAAAAAAGAAATAAGAGAATCCAATGAATGGCCTTTGGTTTAATGGACCCGGGTGCTACACTCTTGGTTGTAAACTATAATCTTATTTTTGTTTATCCGTTACAAATAAAATACTGTTGGAAATGATGAGATTTTATAAATTTTTATTTTTATTTTTAAAACCGTAATAATTGAAAAACTATTATTACCCAAAAAAAAAAAAAGGTTGTGTTTAAAATATTAGCTTGAAGGTGATAATTCAAAACATAAGGAAAAATAAAAGAGTGAGTAATTAAGATTGTAAATGTAGTGAGAGAGAGAAATAATAAAGAAAGAATAGAAAAATATTATTTTAAACGAATAGAGAAATGATAGAGAATGAAATGTATGAAGTTTTTGAAAGATGAGTAAAATTTAGGATAAAAT
Source organism: Juglans mandshurica (assembly GCA_022457165.1). NCBI lineage: Eukaryota > Viridiplantae > Streptophyta > Magnoliopsida > Fagales > Juglandaceae > Juglans > Juglans mandshurica. Next base: position 11,858,507 of record CM039630.1, on the reverse strand, counting down.
TTTAGGAATGACATTTTTTAGCCAAAATTTAGGAAAATTTATAAAGAAGGGGACCCCAATTGAGATGCATAGTGAGGGAGTGAAATGATTGGCATGCCAGGAGTCTTATTGAGCAAAATCACGGTGAAATGATTTTCTCACAATGAAGTTGCTACCTTATACTTTGGAAATAATTCAGGCATTGCAAGTAAAATTAATGAAAGCAGCATACTCGCATCCACCATCTTTGTCAAGGATCACAAATTCATGAAAAAAATTTCAGAATCACAATGTCACAGAGATCTCCCTTCAATGGCTGATGTATAGCAAAACCCATATATGCATCAGATAGTCATTACCAAATTTCAATACACAGCCTTCTACAGTATGCGCATCACCAAATATTTTGTAATACTTGATTCACCAATGAACATTCCTAACCATATAAAACTTACAAAAATAACAAAGTTTTTAAAATAGACAAGCCTGCTCCCAAAGATTTCTTGTACAAGTTCTCAAGAAATACATCAATCTCGCCATTATGTTCTAACAATATGAATGACCCCTGCCCAAGGTGTGACCCTTTCCATCACATAAGGCCAGGCTATTCACAAGTTCGTTCTATGCATTCTTCTACAATAGACAGGGAATGCCATGAATTAGGCAACAGAGCAAAAGTTCTATGCATTGACTAAAAACAGGAACTTGAAGCTTGACATTGGAGATCATAATACCCTGCAAATCATACACACACACACTCAAATCTCAATACCCTTCAAATCATATACAAATATGTTCTCCATTTCCAATCGTTAAGAACAAAAGTGAAAGCTTGCCTTGTAGTCATTAACTAAATCAAAATAGAGAAGCTACTTGTGAACTCAAACGTAAGGAAATCGTACGAATAATATTTGTAGTAATAATTATAAACTAGTTTGGAGATTTCTGATAACTAGTGAGATTCCAGTTCCAATTTCTCTGTTCTTTTCGTTTCATTTTTTTCAATTTCATCCAGTGCTCGATAAATCTTTTTATATTAATACGACCCCATGCATCTTTTTTGTTTTTGTTCGAATCTCTGTTGGTCCAAGCTCATGATAAATAAGCCCAAAAAGATAAATAAATAGATAAAAACAAAATCTGTGGATATAAATGGCAGTGTTCAAAGTTTCAAACCTCGATTAGAAATCACAACTTCCCCAACTCTTGCATCTTCAAGGATGAAATCAACTCGAGTTAGAATTTTAACCTCGCCTTGGTTAATTCCTTTTCTCTAATTTTTTCCTACACAAGCCAACAGTCGGTTCAGATCTGGAGAAGAAAGTGAGAAGAGGGTTTACCAACAGTTGCCTCTTCTCTCGTTGCAATCCCTCTGAATCTCTCCCGCTGTTGCTTCTTCTAATTCCTTCTTCTTCTCCTCTCCATCGTGTTTTCTCGAGAGGATATACAAGCTCCGCTGCTGCTGCTGCTGCTTCTTTTTTTCTTTTTACCTTTTAATTAAACCTGACGTGTTGCGGAGCCACGTTTTCATAATTTCTCTCGAATCATGTCATCATATTTAATTATTGTAATTTTTTCAAATTTTTAAATAAAATAAAATAAAAGATTCAATATTTTCTGTAACGCCTCAAACTCGGATAGTTTGGAAACTTACTACCTATCTCTTAAGAACTTATTTTTCAACACAATTAAAATGAAACTCAAATCTTTAATAGCAAAACTCAATATCAAGAGTTCTAAATAACCACCTCGAAAACTCCACAAAGTCATTACTGCAGCTAAAATAAACTAAGGAGTGTGTAATCTTTCGGTAGTCATAACAATCCAACCAATAATTTCATAAATCTTACTGAAACTCAAGATATTAATAAAACTCAAAGACATTAAAACTAAGAACATCAGAATCAGAAGTCATTCTTCTAACAACATCTCCTTAGTTTAAACACGTTCACCAATCTAATCCAGGTCCTCATTTGGACTCTCCGCATCATCTGAAAAATATTATAATGATAGGGAGTGAGTTATCAACAACTCAGTAAGCAGAAGTCATATGCTAGCGTGCAAACATGAGCATTTACAAAGTATAACATGCAGAACAAAATATTTTCCAGAGTTATCATACAGAATAGAACATACTTTCAAAAGTAACATAGCGATGGTTTTAAGACAAATAAAACTCATAATACTTTGGCATAACATAAACTGAGTATCATCATTAGATCCAAACAGAGCATCAAACAGAGCAGAGACCATGTTTCACCCCCGTGGTAGGGTTGTGCTAACCCCGGTGGCCAAACCAGGCAGAGACAGAGGTGAAATATTTCTTTTATTCTTTTCAGAGCCCCGAGTGTGCACACAGGAAAGACCACAATAAAACCACTTTGTTTCCAAAGTGGGTGCACTCAGAGAAAAAGAAGTTGGTACCAACCCAAAAGAGCAGAGCATAACAGAGCAGAACAGAGCAAAGCAGAGACAGAGTCAGATACAAATACCAGTACACCATGCCAAAGGTTTTCAGATGTTATATCAAAATAATACAGAGTACCAAAACAGAATCAACCAGTTTACACACAACGAACACAAAAGCCAGAACATCTTTCCAAATAAATGCACAACTTTTCATATTCTCAATATCGCTCATTTTTCAGATTTCAGAAACCACATGACAGAATTTAGCTCATGTCTACACAATGCATGTCAGAACATATTTTTCTTTTTCCACACAGATTTCATGAGTATGCAAATAAATGACCGAGGTTGGTTTTGTTTTTCCCAAGTTCTCATTTCATCATAAAAATATGCAAAGTTTTCAGAAAATCAACCTCAGTCTCAATAATTCGTGTAAGGCGTAGCATAGGAACCCCACTTACCCGACTCCTGCAGCGTATTATCTATGACTTGAATACGGTCTCTATCCGTCTCGTCACCTATTCATAAAAATAATATAAACTAAATATTAAAGTCTAACAATACAAAATTGGTATTAAACAACTCAAGACCCAAATTCTGGACCATAATTTAGCAAGTTTAATCAAACTCAAACAGCCAAATAACAATCCGGACAGCCCTCACTTCGACCCAAAATATTCTATACCAAACTCAGTATTGTCCAATACAAGCGTCAAGACCAATGCTAATTCAAATTTCAATAACTCACACTTATTCCAACAGTTCACAGTCCCAAACAATTACTAACAATTTAACCAACAACACTACACAAAGCACATTTCTTCCCATTCACAACTCCATAACAGAAAATATAAACTAATACCTCCAAAAATTAAACTGCACTCGACAAAGAAAATTAAATTCCCTTCTAAATATTTTTTCAACCACCAATCCAACCGACCCCCCCTTACTCCTCGGACTCGGTCCGACACAACCAACAAATTCACAGTAAATATGAATTAGCGCATAAATACATTTAAATCTCAAAAGTTCTTTGGGAAAAACACTTACAATGCTATAATATAATTTTTGAAAGATCACGGAGGTGCTAGAAGCGGCAACGCAACAACAAAACAGTGCCAAATGCACTGTGGCCGTGGGTCTCAAAAACCCACTTTTGAACGGGTGTAAACGAATACCCGAGATTGATAAGGTAGGGTTTAGGGATGTCGGTGAAACTAGTGATGGTGGTGGTTGGCCGTGGGTGGCGGCGCAGAGGGTGGTCGAAGGTTAAAATACCCAAAACAGAAATATTGATGGTGTGGCTTCACCGGTGACAGATCGGAGGTGGGGTTGGGTCCATTGGGCTGCTAGGAGGTCGATGATGATGTGGTGAGAATATGGTGGCCGGAGGTGGTGTGACGGCGGCGCGGTTGGGGCTGAGATTACAGGGGGTGGTCGCCGGTGGCTGGGGAGGATGGAGGGCCGGTCGGTGTCGCGCACGGCGGCACGAGGTGGCGGGGCTGGATGGACGAAGGAACGGACAGAGAGAGAGAGCGGGGGGTTGCGGCGCGCGGGAGAGCCAGGGGAGGGAAGAAGAAAGAAAAAAAAAAGGAAAGAAAGAAAAAGAAGAAAGGAGAAAAAAAAGAAATAGGAAAGAGAAAATGTAGGGAAAGAAATGAGGTCCAATCCTCATATCTTGGGTCACAAAAATAATCTAACGGAAATGATTTTAAAACAGCAAGTGAAATAAAATAATTTAAACGCAGTGATTAAAATGAAAATAAATAATTAAACCCTATAACAAGTTAATTTAATTTGAGAAGAAATTTAAACGCATAAAAATAATTAATTTAGAGAAGCACTTCAAAAAAAATTTTCGTAAACTAATAATCATAAAAATAATATAACTAAAAATCCAACAATTTTAAAACAAGAGAATAAATTTTTGAATCAATAAAAATAATTCTTTCAATAAAAAATATACTAAAATACGAAGTGTTACATTTTCAAATCACAAACAAAAATAATATTAAAAAAATATATTCTAACAATATTTTATTTAATTTTTAACTTTAATCTTAATTTATCTCATCTCATCTCATCTCATCTCATCTCATCTTATCTGCGAAAACAAACGTTTGGATACCAAGAATATTCTACTACTTTTCATTATTATATTATTACTTTTTATTACTATTCATTATTTTTTAATATAATTCAATATTCTATTATTACTTTTTCACTTCCTTTCACAATTCTTCTTGACACTTGTCTTGCTACCGAAACGTACCCTTGGTCCTCCGCCTGCGCAAGGGCGATAGTACCCAGAAGAATTGGTGAGGGGACAGAAATGGTGCAATATTTGCTTGTGTTGAAAGGAATTTGGTGGAGCAGCTTTGGATAAAAGCAGCATAGAAAGTCAACTGATACAGCGAAGGTGCCCACAGAGAGCAATAAACATTGAGCAGGTACAGGTCAGAGGCTAACATCCATGAGGTTGGGGAAATGGGACCTCAACTCACAAATTTAGCATAATCTTTCTTCACTCTTCATCATATCCTCTTTGCAAAGTGAAACCTACAGAAACTTCTTTCTTAAGGTAGTGGCAATGGCAAGGAAATGGCTCAGAATAATTGAAAAGTGAAAGCAAAGCAATCATGCATGCATGTCTTTTATTTGCCTATAGATCCCCTCTGTTTTTGCCGTCTTCTCAAGCAAACTGGTCGCTCAAACGGCAAATCTCTTGCTCTATCCACTCAATTTCTCAACCTAAATTAGCATCTAACAGCTAAGGTTTTGCAACTAAAATTGTACCCTTTCACCTAACTTCACACTCCCCCAGCCTTAATAAAAACCCTCTCCACCTTCTCCTTCCTACACATATCAAACACTAGTCACTCCTGCAAGGACCACTCTTGCTTGCACTATATCAAATTTCTCGGGCAAAAGGCAGCCCTTCCCCACACTCAGAAAAAAAAGAAACTTAAGATGATCAATCAGTCTTTCTTATCCCTCTCACTTCTTGTTTTCCTCTTCCATTGCACCAAAACCTTAGCCCAGCCAGCACAGGCGCCGGCACCTCCCGGCCCTACCAATGTCACCAAAATTCTTGAAAAGGCAGGCCAGTTCACGATCTTAATCCGCCTCATGAAGAGCACCAAAGTGGGTGACCAACTCAACCAGCAGCTCAACGATTCAAACAATGGCATAACCTTTTTTGCTCCAACTGATAACGCATTTTCGAGCCTCAAATCAGGAACTCTTAATGCTTTAAATGACCAACAAAAAGTCCAGCTTATACAATTCCATATCTTGCCCAACTTTCTTTCTCTGTCAAACTTCCAAACTGTGAGTAATCCAGTGCGGACACAGGCTGGAGATACCGGCCCCGGCTTGTACCCTCTAAATGTGACCACTTCAGGTAACCAAGTGAACATCTCTACTGGGCTTGTCAACACCACAGTGGGAGGTACGGTATATACAGATAATCAGCTAGCTGTTTATCAAATAGACTCGGTGCTTCTTCCCCAGGACATTTTTGCTCCTAAGCCTCCGGCACCAGCCCCTGCTCCTGCCCAGCCCAAGCCTAAAACTAAGAAGAAGACAGCTTCTAGTCCTGCTGGTGCTGCCTCAGTTGATGCATCTGGTGCATTGAGTCTGACCCAGCACGGAATGCTGATGTCCATTGGAGTTGCTGTGATTGCAGCACTGTCTTTGTGACGAAAGCTTCTTCACGATCTATGCACCAGATCATGAGTATTCTTTCTTGGGGTCCAAGTTTCTAGTCCGGTATGATTTTGCTGAGTTGGATTGAATGGTCGGGGATCAAGATCGAGTGCTTTCAAATAATGGCCATTTTCGCCTGTCCCATGTGTATCATGCCAGTTTGTGATGAGAACCAATGAAGGTTTAATTTTTATTTGATTGTTCTTTTCTATTCCTTCATCATTTTTTTCCCTTCAAGCTTCTATGTAATCAAGAATTTTGTATAATTTTTAAAGAGTTGTGTCAATGGGCTTGAGCATTCAACTTTTCCTTTTCAATTCCAGTTAAATGTAGTATAGACTAAACGATCTTGGATAAGAAACGCACTCAAGAACGATCTTGGGAGTGCAATCTATCTGAGTTGAACAGATATGAGTAGCTAGGTGGTGTCTTCCCAGTACACCTTGATTATGATATAAAATAGCAAAAAAAGAAAAATAAATTCATGCCATATCAGAACCTATAGAGGTGACAAAATATATTAGATGGGTTGGTGCTAAAGGATTGGATCTCAAATATGACAACAACCCTCTTGTGCTTTTAAATTGCAATTAGGGAACAATATCTGCAAGTAAAGTAAACATTAATCTTCATTTTTACAGCAAATAATGCATGTTGACAATAATGACTGAGAGTAATGCATATTTTATTTAGAATGGGAATATTAATTTACATAGTTAATAATCATTCGTAGCAATCCTAGCTAAGCTTTGTTAGTTTTAAGTCACCATCACTCTTTTGAAATTACTATCCCAAGCATCAATCATGCATATCATGTGAAGTTTGGATTAGGATATCATATTTTCCTTCCTTAGAAACCCAAGGAAACAAAAACATCCACAAAAAACATCACTTTCTCTCTAACCTCTCCTCGTTTGGACACTCGAAACATTTTCAGATATTTTCAAAACTTCTCGTAATTTCATTTCAAAATATCACTTATCCAAACATCAAACCCAATACAACTTTTCCTCTTATAAACAAAACATAAAAAGCAATACAAAAAAAGTTTGAAAATAATATTAAAAAATTATTTTCAAACAATCTTTTAACTTTTATGACATTTTTATTCAGTTTTTCTCTCTCATTTTTTAAAATTTAATAAAATGTCTTAATTTAAACCATTTCACTACTACTTACAAACCATTTTACTACTATAGATAGAATTCTGAAATATTCTAAGACTATGATGTTTGGGAAACGAGATGAGTTGAACGTTCATTTCAAAACTTTTCATAATTTTCTTATCAAGCATAACTCAAATATAAAATATTTTTTAATTTCAAATTTTTAATTTTTTCATTTAATCATTATAACTTTATCAAATTTTCAAACAAAACACAAAAATTATACAAAAAAATTAACCGAGGTTCACCTATGTGAAATTTCTTGTCTAAAGGATTTGTGCATCCTAAAAATTAGTCGGGATTCTGTCCGTACTAGTAAAAAAACTTGAAAGCCTAAAGTTCTGATAAGAAATTAGAAAAACCTCGAGTTATTAAAAACCCAAATGGGAGACCCGATCAAGTCCCTACACAGTTGAAAAACTTAGAGTAAAACAGACTAATGATTAGATGAAAACATTGCAGAAATGAAACTGCACAAAAAATTCAATGCCAGATGCTTAACGAGACACAGCAACACCTACGGCTTGGTTTTTCATTTCATTTCATCTTATCATTATAATTTTTTTAAATTTCTATACAAAATATAATAAATAATTCAACATTTTAAAATCTAAAAACAATAATAATATTAAAAAATAATATTCTAATAATATTTTATCAAACTTTCAATTTTCATCTAAAACATCTCATCTCACTATCTAAACCGTACCAAAGTGCAGGGTGACAAAATGAGACTGAGCAGCATATATCGACATAAATTAGATGTGTTTGGTTATTGAACTAAACTCAACTCATGATTTCAAACTAATTATTGATGAGATCCATTATTTTTTCAACTTCTCATAAAAAAGTTAAACTCATATAAACCTACTTCATATATTTTAATTTAAAAAAATTAAACACATCTCAATTTAAAAAAAAGTTAAACTCATCTCAATAGGATCTACAAAATATTACTATTAACAACTCAATTCAACTCATCTTAATATTCAAACGTAGCCTTTACTCACCGAATGTGATTATGTAAGTGAACAGGCTCACTAAAAACTCCAAGATTCTCTCCTCTATAATTTCCTCTGTTCTCTCTTGTGTGTATAGCAGTATTCTGGGGATTATTCTCAGAAGATATAGACGTCTCGGCGTACTCAACCTCGTTTATACACGCAAGCAAAGGGACGCTAAAAAGCTATTTGAAGAACAAGAACAATAATGTTTGTTTGCAATGAATTAGAATATGCAAAAGATGATGTACCGTACAGGGAATTAGTGTGTGAGTTAGTAAAAGATGCATGAGGGCGGTAGCCTTTAGAAAGGAAATTAAATAGAGAAAAAGAAGATAGAGGTGAACTTTGCAGTGGTTTAAAAACATTTTTTTAGAAAATTATTCCCAAAAATAACATATTTTCTGAAAACTCAAAATAATCTTTATACTTCCTTCGTTTCCCAGGCAATCATAGTGCTGGAAAGAATATAAAGCACGGTACCTGAGAGACAAGAGTGGTAGTGGGAGTAGGGAAGAAGACCAGGTGTGCTGACTCTCCTTAAAGACTTGTAGCATGCAAATCATGAGTTTTTAAAAGCAAAAGTTCATAGTTTAGTAGGCGAAGGCTAAGCAATCCTTTTACATCTTTACTAACTAAAATATGATACCTTTAAGATCCCATATGTTTTTTGCTGTCCTTCCAAGCAAACTAGTTGCTAAAACGGCAAAATCTCTGATTCTATCCAATCACTCTCCCACCAATCATATAAAGATGAGCTGCTAACATCTAATTCAGGTTTTGCAACAAAGATTGTAATCTTTCACCTAAATTCACTCTCTCCCAGCCATTATAAAAGCCTCTCATGATCTTCTTCCTTCAGCACACATCAATCACTCCCAGCAACTTACATATCAATCTTGCATCTGCAAATTTCCCAACCAAAAAGCATACCACCATGCATAGAAAGATGATAAATCAAGCTTTCTTCTACTTCTCACTTGTTTTTCTCTGCTACTGCACCACAACTTTAGGCCAGCCAGCTCAGGCCCCAGCCTTGCCTGCCTTGGCCCCAGCTCACCCTGCCAATGCTCCAACTAAGCCTGCTGATGCTCCTACCCCACCTGGCCCTCCCGACGTCACCAAAATCCTCCAAAAGGCTGGCGGGTTCACGATCCTAATCCGCCTCTTAAAGAGGAGTGCAGTGGCGGACCAAATCAAAGGGCAGCTCAACGATACAAAGAATGGCTTTACTCTTTTTGCTCCAACCGACGCTGCATTTTCAAATCTCAAATCCGGTACTCTAAATTCTCTCAGTGATGAACAAAAGATCCGGCTCATACAGTTTCACACCTTACCAACTTATTATTCTTTGGCAAACTTCCAAACCGTGAGCAACCCATTGAGAACACAAGCAGGAGATACCAACCCTGGTGATTATCCATTAAATGTGACCTCAGTCGGAAACCAAGTAAACATTTCGACTGGTCTTGTCAATGCCTCAGTGAGCGGTACAGTATATTCTGATAATCAGCTTGCTGTTTATCAAGTGGACAAAGTTCTTCTTCCTTTGGATATTTTTGTCGCAAAGCCTCCGGTACCAGCACCAGCACCGGCCCCAACCAAACCTAAGGCTAAGAAGAAGACAGCAGGCAGTCCTGAGAGCAGTACTAGTGCTACTACTACTTCTACAGTGGTTAATTCTGATGCAGTGAGATTCACAGAGCAAGCAGTAATGGTGTCTGTCGGAGTTTCTGTCTTTGTCGCTGCATTATCTATGCTATAAAAAAAAAGATGATGCAGTATATGTTTTTGAGTGATGAGTACATTAATTGTCTAGAACTGTGTGATTAATTTTGCTGCGTTGGTTTGAGCTGTCGTCATTTTCATCGAGTGTTTTCACATAATTAATGTAATCCTTCCCTTTTGAACTTTGCAGTAGTTACGTTTTTCTTTGCCAATCATTTGTCACGGTCCTTTTCATTTTCTAGCTTCTCACAATTATTTTGTATGACTTACGCTCTTGCTATTGCATTTCTATGTTAGGACATTAATTCATGCGATGCATTAGATTTATTTATAATAAAAAAAAATTTATAATCTGATGTATTACATTAAGTCATGTTTATTTATGAGTTTATTTTTTACATGGAGCAATACTATTATTTTTGGCTTTGTTTTAGTTTAATTTTGTATTCTTCTATTGATCTGTCTGTTGGTTGAAAGGAAGTAGGAATAGATTAAGGCCCCGTTTGGATTGAGAGTTGATCTCAACTCATTTCATTTAATTATTATAATTTTTTTAAATTTCTACACAAAATATAATAAATAATTCAACTTTTTCAAATCCCAAAACAATAATAATATTAAAAAATAATATTCGAACAATATTTTATTCAACTTTCATCTCAACTCATCTCATCTCAACTCACTATCTAAGGTTCAGTTTGGATAGACAGTTCAGATGAGATGAGATAATATGTTTAATTTGAATAGTAGTAAGATTTTTTGAGTTAAGATGAGATGAGATAGATTGTAAAAAAGTGTATATTTGGATAATGAGATGAGATGATATAGTTTTGATTTTTTGGGATTTATTTGAGATGAATTTGAAAATTTATAGATGAAATAAAGATGAAAGACTGACCGTTTGAATGTCCAAAACCCTCTCATCTGTACAGATCAAACTATCTCATCTGGACATCCAAACCGAGCTGAACTTCTTCTGTAGTCGTTTTTGAGTTACCCTTTAGACAAAATGTCAAAAACTTGAAGGGTACATTAGGATTAAGTTAAATAAGTTCCAACAAGTAATTACCATGTGTATGCCAAATGCATGGTCTATATAGAGACTTACAAAAACAACTTACAAACTGACTTGACGTGGTATGAAAATCCTAAAACACTTTTTATTGTAAAATATTAAATCTAATATATCACATCAAATCATATAATTTTGCAACAAATTCACTTCTATAAATTCTCCGTATAGATCTAACACTTCATTGTTTTGAACGAAATATTGTATGTTAATACTCCCAAGGTGCATGTATGCCTAGGGGTCGTGTCCTGTTCATCTTGTGTCAAGTCATAAATATTAGTTTAAATGAGTTAACCCAAACACGACTCGTTTAATTAAATGGATCAGGTTCTAAAATCATAACACAACCCATTTAAATAATGTGTGACACGACATGACCTGCTCAACCTGTTTCATATAAATGGGTTGAGTTGATCTGTATATTTATTTTTTAATCCAATTAATATAATTTCATATATAATATAAGGATAAGTATATAAATTATTCACAATTACAACTAGATTCATAATAAGATATTTTATTATCAGTATCCAAACAAATAACATATAAGAAAATTAATATTTTCCTAAAATAAAATTACACAATTTAACAAAAAATATTAATAGTTTGAGATATTAAATAGTCAAATACTAATATTAATATTACATCCCATCAAAAAAATAAAAAATAAAAAATAAAACTAAAGATTTACAAAATTTGGAAATATTAGAATTTAGTCGTGTTATATGAGTTGATTGTAAGTTTTGCGGATTGACTCGCAGTTGATTTGTTTATTAATCATGTTTTATCGGATCAATCCATTTTGATCCAAATTATCAATTTTATAAAATCCAAATCCGCTTATTTCGTATCATATTCGTGTCAAACTTAGAGATTGTGCTTTATATTGCAACCTCTATGTATGCCTCCCCTAACTAGAAATGAAATGGTAGTGGCGCAGTTGCAAGAAATTAAAGCAAACTAGTCAAGTCCGTTGCTAACTTAGCCTTGCGATTATTTAATTGCACTTCCAATTGGATTGCACTGAGGTAAGTATGGCGTGGCCTTAGCCATTAAGAGCGGATTCCATAGGCTCATGCATGATTAGCTCAAGGAGTAATGAAGAACTATATCAATCCAATCAAATTTGATGAACTATACCAACAACATACGGGAAAAGAATTCAGATTCAGAAGTCTCTTTTCGTCTCAGCTTTTCCAGTAAGCTTTTACAGCTAAAGAGTAATCATTTGCGAAAGCAAAAGCAATGATATGCATCTCATCTCTCATTTACCCGCACAAACATTTGAGATCCCCTCTCTTTTTCCTTGCCTTCCCAAGCAAACTAGTTGCTGAAACAACAATATCTGTCACACGTATCCATAGATTCCTCTACCTCTCCAAGATAGATAAGCTGCAAAAAAACAATGGATTTGCAACTAGAGTTACTACTTTTCACCTAAAGTCACTCTCTCTCGTACTCAATAAAAGCCATATCTTCCCTCCCACACTCATCAAGCCCCACAAGCACCACTCTTCATTTGTAAATCTCCCAACCTAAACACACCCATCCGCGTACGGAGCAAGTACTACAAGGATGACCAAGCAAGCTCTCTCCCTCCTCTCAATTGTACTTATTTTTCTCTTCCATAGCATAACAACTTTAGCCCAGCCTGCTGCGGTTCCATCCCCACCCGTCGTTGCTCCAGCTCAACCAACCACTCCCCCAACTGCACCCGCTAAACCACCAGCCCCGGCTGCCACGCCCCCAACCCAGCCAGCAAATGCCCCAGTCCAGTCTGCCCAAGTCCCCATACAAAAAGGTCCTACCGACATCATCAAAATCCTAACGAAGGCCCATGGCTACTCGGTATTTATCCGCCTCTTAAAGAGCACTGGAGTGGCAGGACAACTATTCGGGCAGCTCAACAATTCAAACATTGGGTTTACCATCTTTGCTCCAGTAGATAGTGCATTTTCAAACCTCAAAGCAGGCACTATAAACTCTCTGTCTGACCTACAAAAGACAGAATTAATACAATTTCACATCTTGAACACCATGGTTGCTTTGTCAAACTTTCAGACCTTGAGCAATCCAGTGCCGACAGAGGCTGGAGATACTAGCGATGGTGAATTCCCGCTAAACGTGACCACTGCCGGCAATCAAGTGAACATCTCGACCGGCCTTGTGAATACCACATTGGGTGGTACAATATATTTGGATAACCAGCTCGCTATATATCAAGTGGACAAAGTACTTCTTCCTCTAGACATTTTTTCTCCTAAGCCAAAAGTAGCAGCAGCCCCAACACTCTCCAAGCCAGATGCTACGACAACTGCTACAGACAGTCCCTCCGGTGATGTTGCGGTTGCTGCCAAAGTGGACGCGTCTGGTGCAATGTGCCTCGGTATAAATGGAATGCTGTTATCCATTGGAGTTGCTGTGGCCACATTCTTTGCGAGGAAAGGACCTTGATGGCGTTGGAGTACGTATTAGATTGATTTTCTTTTGGGGGGTCCATTTTCTCTTCTTGCATGATTATGCTAAGTTGGGTTGAACGGTTGTAATCTACATCGTGCACTTCCAAAAATAATTGCCAATATCTTTCTTTATCCCATATGTATCATTTTTTCTTTTTCTTCTTTTCTAATCCTGTCCATGTTATGGGTTAATTTTGAGAATTTTATTTAAAAGGTTTTTAGTTTATATTTTTAATGTTGCTTTCCACCTTTATTTTTGTTTCTTCCTTCAATGTTATTCTTTTTTCAGTTTATGTACAGAAAATTGGCGTCAGCAGGCCTAATCATGAATGCAGTTTGGAACAAACCATTCCCAAAGCTTCTACAGAAGCAAATATTGGCGATTTTTGCAAAGCTACTAGCACATCTGCAGTGACGATTGTAGATGGCCGTAACCACTGGTTATGATATTATAGCAGTGATCAGTATGAACAAATGTCTCAAGCAGGCTGCAAGGGCAAGTCACACTAGGTGTAGGTGCAGTTGAAGTAGGCAGAGGAACATCAATCTCCTCATCATTCTCGATATATCTACCAGGTTTAGGTCTCCTAAAATGTGAGTGACTCAACTGTAGTGTGTTATGTCTTAAAGGTACAACGAACTGGCCGGGGTCACATAATGTGGAAGTGGGGCCTAATTGGATCGAGTAATTTGGGTGATAAAGACTGAGAAATGAGGCCAACTGCATGCACTAGTTGGCTTAATAAACACATCTTAGACAGCCTGAAAAAAATGACTTTGGGTAGTGGTTGGCACACATAACTGCAGACAGTAAGAATGCCGCTCATGAAAGTGGATGTGCAAAAAGGAGTAGCCATGCATGATAGATCTAGAAGGGTTCAGTGGATCGGTTTATTGATAATCAGACTGCGCAATCCTAAGCCCTCTAGATCTAAGAATACCAGAGACAAGATCATGAGTGAATATGAAGGTAACACCTCTAAGGTATACAAGAAAAGGAATGCTTATCTTGAAGATCAACAGTATTTGTAACATCCGGACCCAATCAAACTCAATTTTATTTTATTTATTTAATTATTTTTATTTTGTTTTAGTTTATTCTAATTATTTTACTATTCTCCACACGTTTATTTTTTCTCGCATGTTTTATTTTGTTTTCTTCTCTTTCTGTCTTTATTTCTTAACTCCCGTAAGATTTCCTCTCGTCCACTCCATGCACACACACGACACATCCATGCACACGTCTCTCTCTCGGCTCTCTAGGGTTTTATTTTATTTTTGGTCATCCTTTCATCTATATTTTTGCCCGTTCTTCATCCTCAACAAAAACCTAGAGTGCCGCTTCTTCTTTTTCACGCTAAAAGCCTCCTTCACAGTGAGCCCTTCCCCATAGGGCAGCTGTGCAGCACCTGGACTACTGCCCCAAACGAGCCAAGCCCGTAACGCAACATGGTATAACCTGTGGTGCCGCTGCGCAGCTCACCCACTGCACCGTAGTGCAACGCGAAGACAACCGTGTAGCACCCTAGCCACTGCCACGACCGAGCCCAGCCTGAGACACTCGAACCACATCCCGCACGATGGAAACCACCTTGATTGCTGCTGCTCTGCCCTGCACCTCCGCACCAAGCCGCTGATGCATTGTGGGACGTGAAGGACTCTGTTTTTACACGCCGAAACAGGGGAAGCATCCCCACCGTGAGCCACGTCGTCAGCCCCCTCAACTTCGACGCCACTGCCATCAAACGACGCCAAAAAGCAAGCCTCCACCGCCCAGTGATGTCCAGTGCCACCGTCAGAAGCCCCATGCACGCCGCGTGATGCGTACAACTCTCTCTCCCTCAGTGTTATTCCACCGCAAGCCACTGCAAACCACCATCTTTCGCGCCGGAAACCACCGTAAAAGCAGCAGCAATCACTGGCTGTGAGACCCTCAGGCCACCCCAGCTGTAGCATCCTCTCACGGTGAGTACCTCCCTCGGTTACTCCCTCCTTTCTCTCCGCCCTCTCTCGCTCACTTTTCCCTCTCTTTCTCTAGTGCCCAGCGCTGCTCGACGGAAGCTTCGCCGTGCTCCTGCTCTTCTGCCGCGCCACCGCAGTCCCTCCAGCCAGCCCCGTCGCGCCTCACCCTCGATGCGTGCCTCGGTTTCCCTTGGGTAACTTCCTGCCGTGCATGTTATTCGATTTACGTATGTTTTGTTTTGGTTAGTTTTCAAGAAATTAATTGAAATTACCGTAATGCCCTTTACCACATGTTCTATTAATGGGCTTTTATATTTTATTATGTATTAGTACACTGTTATTTAATTATGATTACAGAAAATTATTTTAATATGTTATTAAGTAAAGTTTTATTTTAAAAGTAAATAATATTGGAGTAATGTTATTTTTACACTTTAGATATGATTTAGTCTAGTTAAAAAATAGTTATGGTTTACTTTAAAATATTTTGGGATAATTATATTATCTACTATTAAACTTTATAAGTTGTTTTCATTAATAAATAAGTTAGATTTTTAAATGTTTTTAGTCAAAGTTATCAATTGGACAGTGGTGATTTTAGAAAAAGATGATATATTTTAAAGTTATGAAATTTTAGGTTTTGAGGAATTAAGTAGGCTATTTTAGAAGTTTAGGATTAATTATCAAAATAAGTGGTTGATTGGAAATTTACGAGAATTACTTGATTATTTGATAGGTGACAATTGTTAATTGTTCGACATTTTGAGGAAAATTCTGAAAAGCTAAGAAGTTCAGGTAAGCGGGGTTCCTATGCTAGACTTTTCATTAAAATAAAATGAGCTGGGGTTAATTTTTGAAAAATATACATATTTGGTTATGAAAAAAAATTTGAACTAGCTCAGTTATTTGTTCAGCATTATTCATGAGATTCTGTTTATAGAAGAAAGTATATTTTTGTCATGATTGGTGTATACATGAGCTTATTTCTGACATTCTGTTACTGAACTTTGAAAAAGAGAGCGAATATGAAATTTGTGCATAAATTATGTTGTGATATGATTTTTGTTCTATTATGAAGATTTTTTTTATACTCTGATATGATCTGATTTGATTTCTGAAAACCTCTGGCATAACATTTTGTTTCTGTTTCTGTTCCATTCTGATTTCACCACGGGCGTAAAACTGTGGCCTCTGTTCGGGTTGGTAACAACTTTTTTGTTTCTGGTGCACCCACTTTGGAAACAAAGTGGTTTTCTGCGTCATCTTTCCTATGTGCACACTCGGGGCTTCGAGAATGAATAAGGGGAAGATTCACATTCTGTTTCTGCTTGGTTAGCTACCGGAGTTTGCACAACCCTACCATGGGGGTTAAACATGGTATTTGTTCTGATATGATAAGATAAGATGTGATGTTTCAGTTTATGCTATGCCAAAGAGATTTTGATTATGAATATTTTCGAACTTTCGCTCTTACATTTTTAATAACATATTCTGACGCTGCATTTTGAAAACATTATTCTGATTCTGCATTCTGAAAGAAAATATTTTGTTCTGCATTCTGATTTCTGTAAATGCTCATGTTTACACACTAGTATATGTCCTCTACTTACTGAGTTGTTGATAACTCACCCCTTATCTCCATATATTTTTCAGATAATTTTGATGGTTCTGCTGGAGAACAAGAATAGAAAGTTTAGCAAGGTGTGATGATCATAGTGGAATAAGTGTCTGAGGGTACAAATGCTTATTTGAGAGTCGTAGTTAGTAAACTGATTTATTTTTCGGGTATTTGATTTGATGAGTTGAGGATGTTTTCGAGTTTTTGGAAAATTTCTAATTTATGTTATTGGAGATTTCTTTATTATCGTCATGGAAGAACTTAGATTTTTGGTTTGATTAAGTGGATTAATATTTTATGGGATTTTATGGATTTTATAGTTGTGTTATTTAAGTTAATTTTAAGTATTAAGAGCTAACTCTCCGGACTTCCGGGAACGGGGCATTACAGTATTAGCAAATAATTTCTCAAGCAAAAGTCTAGAGAGAGCAGGGAGGTCAGGAACTAAGTATCCGAATGATATTCTCGAACAATGTTGGGCACAAGAGTTGTCCTAAATCACTCAATATAACATTTCTCTCAATAAGAAGACAACGACCACAGAAATGATTATCATAGAGTTTCTGAGCCTTAATTAACATCATGAACGCGAGAAGCATTAGGAGCCAGAGGCGTTTGCAAAATGCATGACCATGCACACAACATAATGAGGCATTGACACTTAGATGTGCATGCATGCTAAATACCCGAAAATGCATCTAATTTACATATAAGGAATGCAAATGAACTTAGGCCTGGTTTGGTTTCACAAACCTTTCAAACATCTCATCTCAACATCCAAACACCACAAACATAAATATTTTTCAATTTCAAATCTTTAACTTTTTCATCTAATCATTACTTAATCATTACAACT
Organism: Juglans mandshurica; assembly: GCA_022457165.1. Lineage (NCBI taxonomy): Eukaryota > Viridiplantae > Streptophyta > Magnoliopsida > Fagales > Juglandaceae > Juglans > Juglans mandshurica. The sequence continues at coordinate 11,840,549 of CM039630.1, read as the reverse complement.
TTCTTAAACTTCCAAACAAAATGCAAAAAATAATTCAATTTTTTCAAATCTCAAAACAAAAATAGTATTAAAAAATGATATTCTAACCCTCTTTTAACTTTATAATTTTTTTATTCAAATTTTCTCTTTCCTTTTCCAAAACTCCATAAAACATCTTAACTCAAACTATTTTACTACTATTAACAAATTATCTCACTACTATTCACAAATTTATTATCTCATCTGTGTAACCAAACGAAGCATTAGTCTCTTGTCCAACATGCATATACAAATGGACCTAAAGTGAATGCCTATTAACCCAATTATGCATATAATATCTGTTAACATTGTCCATATGACATTCAGATTAAACTGAGACCATAACATACTGATGGAATGCATGGCTTTGAAATAAACTGTTCCACAACACATTGAAGTGCAGCAGTATCTAATAATAAAGTGAACTGATGCAAGAAAACCCAGTATTTGGAACTATATGGCAATGAGGCGTTTATGTATTTATCCACAATGTGATCCCAAATGAACGTGTTGGTTTTTAATTTCCATGCTACAGTCAATACACAAACATCGCATACTCAACAAGGAATAATGTACATGAACTAAAGAAATTGTAGAGAAATGCTTGAAGTTAAAAACTAGAATTAAGATATATACTGTCACATTTTACCGAACAACCAGCATGCACACTATATATGAATGGGCTCAATGAAGCATATATTTTGAAGCATGAACTTGTGCCTTTGTATCGATTCCAACTTTATGAATTGAAGCTCAACTTTTAGAGATGCAAATATCTATAGCAATGTTGGAACAAAAAATATTCTCGAATCGTCATCAAAACTACCAACATGAAGTGATCAACATGAACAAAAAATCTACAAATTGAAATCAACTGTAAAGAGGAACTGACCTTCAATCATACGTGAGAGACTTAAATTGCAATTTCAGCCTAGCTGTTGCTTCAGTCTATGTCAACATGTGATTAGAAAACTTGATTTCAGGTGATTTTGAGAGCAAAATGACGTCTGGCTTCGTGATTGGCAATTTGGAAAACATGGAGAACTGAGGGAATGCAACCATTCGCTCGACCTTGATGTCCCACGTGTCTATGGAAATTGATTTGATTTTTCTCGAATACAAGTCGAGTTTAGGTCTAGCGAGCGCTTGGAATGCTAAAATCCTTCTGAAAAAAAAAGTGCAATACATCAATCAAATTTTAAACAACACCGAAATAAATAAACCCTCTTACCGAAACAAAAGACTAAATGTATATAATTGTCATAAATAATATTAATGAATATTTAATTTGAATAATTCTGAAATCATCATGTATTAATTGCACGAGAAATTGTATCTTATATCATTAATAATTCATACAATACAATTAATGCAATAACATTGAGAGAAAATATCATAAATATTTGCATCTAATGTGACCAGTCTCGATCAAGAAGCTTAATACCTTAGTTTGTGAGTGAGGTCTACTTTTATTAATATCGAACCACTATTGTAGGAGAGATATTGCCTAAGGATCATAAATCAAACTTAATGGAGTTGGAACCTAAGAAACTTTAATTTGCTCCTGCGCTACAAGAAAAGCGTTCATGGTCGATTATTTATTACGAAAATGACAATATCTTATTAAAATGTATCCATTATCGACGCAAATAATTGATCACAAATAAGTTTTTTTTTCTTGTATTGCACTTTAAATGATCCGCCTTTAGGGGTGCTGCGTCCCACCCATGCTATCCGTCCTATGCGGGTGGGTAGCAACCCTCCCCGCACCCCACCCAAGCCTAGGTGGGGTGTTAGAGTTCCAACTCCACCTTTGCCTTGTTCCCCACACTTTGGCTGTCCTTGTTGGGTGGGCGGACATATTTTTAAGGTCGCTGCCTGGATTCCTGCCGCTCAGACCAAACCATTCCAAATCTTAAAAATTCATCCAAAATCAGATCTTAGTGGACCGAGATTCATGTCAAATCAACAAATTGAATAAGAAAATCAAGCTATTATATGATATGTGACCCTTGATCAGCACTACACATCAAAACCTATAGCCGTTGTTGTAGGTTGCAATGCAACCACTCAGACCATTTGAGACCCATGATCACAGTTGTGGGCCTCAATTCCACTACCTTTGAGACCCACGGTCGCTATTGTGGGTCTCAAAACAACGCCTTAGACCCTTTGAGACCCACAACCATTCTCGTGGGCCACAAATCCATTGCATCGATCTGGACCAATGACCATGGCTATGAATCTCAAAACACCCTTCAAGAAGAAGAATGTAAGAAGAAGAATAAAAAGAAGAGAAAGAAGAGAGATCATAAGTACTTGATTAGTGGAGAAGAAATAAAGTTCCATAGATGAAGAAGAAGAGCAAAAGAGAGGGGAAAATCATGTCTGAATGTATATATTTTTTAATGTATATATATAATACATTGAATATATATAAGTTATAACTAATATCCCTTAAAGAAAGTGAGAACCTGAGCACCACCAAGGTAGTAGTCCAGTTGGCAAATGTTAGGAGATCGTTTTTTCCTTTCTTGCCCAAGGTCATAAGTTCGAAACGACTTGCCTTAGTAAAACTTGTAAACTAAAGTCTTGAGAGCCTTTGCATGCTGGCACCTTTGTGGGGTTGTAGTGATAGATTGTTCCATCCCGGGTCAGTAGCTATAGCTCGAACTGAACATGCCGCAGTGAATGTGAGCTCTTATGGTCACGCTCAGAGGGGGAAACTACACTGGCCACCCATCCCACCACTCTTTTGAGAAAAAAAAAGTGAGAACCTAAGTGAGTGGGTAACCCACTAGCCCCGGCCCACCATTATGTGTTAAAATTTCTCTAAAGCTTGCCCACTCCCGCCCCCCGGGGCTTTGAGTGATTTGTTGCATATTCCTAACCTCCTTAATTTTTGTCTATGGAATAGGAATGGCCAAACATCGTTTTGTTCTTTGCATTAGGAGCTCGATAGGAAGAAGGAATGGAATATATATTCCTAACGTAGGACACCCAAGTACTTTCTTGTTGCTAGGTAGTTGACTTCCCTAAACTTACATATGATCAAAATCTTCAAATCCATGCCACTAGGAAAAAAAAAAAAAAAAACCTCAGTTGTGAACTAGATTTCTCTATTTCACTTTCTAGGGCTGTGCTATTCTCAAGAAGATCAACATAATTTTATGATCATGTCAAGGTTTTACACTCAGAATATTTACATTCTTGAATATTAATCATAAGCTTGTCATGACAAGCAAATTGCAAATCATCTTCGGATTCTTAATTAATTATCTTGTGACACATTTTTTTTTTTTTTTTTTTTTTTTATCTCAGGCATATCATCATAATTAGCCTCACATTTATTCCCTATAGAGAAAGTAAAGTCCATGAAATTTACATTCTCATCAAATGAGCTGGAGTGATCATTAGAGTCATTTGACTCTAGCTAGTTGATCACGACCAGTACTCAAGGTCTATGATTTTCTTTGTCTCTATATATCACCTTTATTTTTGAAATACTCAGGAAAGGATATAAGAAATTTCCTCACAATTCTGTGTTCAGAAAATTCTTCCCCAGATCGTTTGAAACTAGAATTGACTAAAATCATTGGGCCTTACTTTTATAGGACTTGTTTGGAAGATGGGATGGTTTCATCTCATTTAATCTCATCTCATCTCATTTCTTTTCCAAATATCATTTAAATACAAATACTTTTCAATTTCAAATTTTCAACTTTTTTATCTAATCATTATCTAATCAAGATTACAACTTTTCCTAACTTTCAAACTTCCAAATAAAACACAAAAAATAATTCAACTTTTTCAAATCCCAAAACAAAAATAAGATTAACAAATATTCTAACAATATTTTAGTTTTATAAGATTTTTATTCAACTATTTCTCTCTCATTTAATTCCTAAAATCCCATAAAACATTATAACTTAAACATTTTCACTACTATTTACAAACATATATATATATATATATATATTTTAATCTTATCTAATTTTTCAAGCATCCCCTAAACTCATCAAAGATCTCGTCATGATTTAATTAGCATTTTAATTTCCTCAAACCTAGTGATCAACATCTGAGGTATAGAATCTTAATTGATTTGGTTGCCTTATGAGTGACCAGCTAATTTAATATGTCCGATGACTTCTTGTACCCTTTTTCAAACATGGATATATATTCTTTTGAATTCTCACAAGAAATAGCCATAAAAATCACAATGATCATTAACTCATCCGAACCCTCTCAGTTCTTTAGTAGGCATATATAATTAGTGCCATTGAAATAGGCTAGCGCCGGTGATGCAACAGACTGTCATCTTTCTATCCAAGATGTTAATTAGTTCAGGAACACACTCTAGAATATTATTATCTAATCCAAAATGAAGTCATGAACCTGCTGATCATATGATACGGCGAATTGAAAATTCAAATGGCATGGATCCTAAAGACACTTAGAGGCATTGTAAGAAAATTACTTATTTGTGATTAGTTATTTCCTGCGAACTGTCAATTGATAAGTCCGTATGCTAACAAATTAGCTAGTAATTTACATTGATCATGAAAATGATAAAGGTGAACATTGCAATGGTATTAAAATTATGATTTTAGGAAATTGTTTGATCCCAAACTAAATAACGTCATGATATATTTTAGAAAAGTTGAAATAATCTTTATTCTTTCTCGGTTTCCTAGGCAATCAAAGTGCTGCAAAGTAGGTAAAGCAGTAGTAGTAGTACTACCTGATCAGAAACAAGACTTGGAATTATTTGAGTAGGAAAGAATATAATAAATAATGCACATGACTACCTGGAAATAAGAATTAATATGAATCTCCTAGCTAGTTAGCAGGCAAATGAAGTTTTAAGGTTGATGATGATCTCCAATGTGACACATTTCAGATGATGATCTCCTATGTTTATTGCTGCCTTTACAAGAAAACTAGTTGCTAAAACGGCATATCTCTGATTCTATCCATTCACACTCCCACCAATCATAGAAAGATGGGCTGATACATCTAATAATCGAGGTTTTGCAACTAATTAAGATTCATGTACCCTTTCACCTAAATTATTCACTCTCTGCCAGCCATAATATATATATATAAAAGCCATCATGATCTTCTCCGGCCTTCAGCACATATCAATCACTCCTTCAACTACTTACCAATATTGCATTCGTAAATTTCCCAAGCGAAACACATACCACCAATATGCATGCAAAGATGGGCAAGTTCCAGGTTTGTAATTGTTTTTCCTTGTCTCTTCTAGTTGTTTGTTTTTTTCACTGCACCACAACCTTAGGCCAGCCTGCTCAGGCCCCAGCCTTGCCAGCCGTGGCCCCGGCTAAGCCTACCGATGCCCCGGCATCATCCCCGACACCACCTGGCCCTCCAGACGTCACCAAAATCCTGCAAAAAGCTGGCGGTTTCACAATCCTAATCCGCCTCTTAAAGAGGACTGCAGTGGCTGACCAAATCAAAGGGCAACTCAACGATACAAAGAATGGCTTTACTCTTTTTGCGCCAACCGATGCTGCATTTTCAAACCTTAAATCGGGTACCCTAAATTCTCTCAGCGACGAACAAAAGATCCGTCTCATACAGTTTCATACCTTACCCACTTATTACTCTTTGGCAAACTTCCAAACCGTGAGCAACCCATTGAGAACACAGGCAGGAGATACCAACCCTGGTGATTACCCACTAAATGTGACCTCAATGGGAAACCAAGTAAACATTTCGACCGGTCTTGTCAATGCCTCAGTGAGCGGTACGGTATATTCGGATAATCAGCTTGCTGTTTATCAAGTGGACAAAGTGCTTCTTCCTCTGGACATTTTTGTCGCAAAGCCTCCGGTACCAGCACCAGCACCGACCCCAACCAAACCTAAGGCTAAGAAGACGACAGCAGGCACTCAAGAGAGCAGTACTACCACTACAACACCTACACTGGTTGATTCTGATGCAGTGAGATTCACAGAGCAAGGAGTATTCGTATCTGTTGGAGTTTCTGTTTTGGTTGCTGCATTATCAATGCTATAAAAAAAAGAAAAGATGATGATCGATGAAGTAGCAAATGTGTTTCTGGGTGAGTACATGATGAATTGTCTAGAACTGTGTGATTAATTTGCTGCGTTGGATTGAGCAGTCGTCACTGTCAGCATGTGTTTTCAAATAATTGTAATATTTCACTTTTGAAGTACTTTATAATTTTGTTTCTCTTTGCTGATCACTTGTTACGTACGTACCGCGCCCAACTCTCGGTTTCTGTTTCCAGAAAGTTTCCTCCTATAGATCCTTCGGCTTGAGGACCGATTCCGGAGTCACTTGCATGATATTGTTTTAAAACGTAGACATTTTTATAAATTAATTAAGATCTTTTTATAAGAATACTTTCAATTTAAAATATAATTATATAAAAAGGAAAAAAAGAGTTATAGTACGTCTATTATTACTCTTAATATATATATATTTATATATATATATATATATGAAATTTTTTTCTTATCCAGTATATATTCACCACCCCACATCTCAAATCTTATAAAAAAATTCTTACATTTTATGAAAAATACCCAACGTTTTATAAAAAAGTTATAAATATAAGATAATATAAGATGTGAAAGTGAATAGTTGCTAATGACATTCATATATATATATATATATATATATATATAAAGGAAAATGATATTCTCCTTTAAGAATGGATCTCGAGAAAAGTCACCGATATAGATTGACTAGTTTGGAAAACATGACATATTGCTTGACTTCTCCTATATATAATCCAATAATAAAAAGACCCACTTTCAATATATTTTAGTTATTCAGTCATCTAGATGAACTAATCAAACAAAATTTTCTATACACGTACGCTTCCTCCCATATTCATAGGAACAAAAATTGATACAATCTACTTCTAATAAATTTCCAAAATATATAATTCCATGTATTTAAAAATAAAAGCATTCTTGCTAGAGAAAAATGCCAAGAATTTTAATTAATTACTGCATGTTAATTAATGGTTAATGAGGAAGATAATTAATAAAAAAAAAGGATAGAAAATTGAAAGATAACCTTAAAAGCGTAGTAGGAAATTAAAGGCTTTGAGAACTGTTTGAACAGAGATTTTAATTAACCTATTAAATGATGCTTAACAAAAAATCAAGGATATGAAAATGAATAAGGAAGATAAATAAAAGAAATTTAATTGCAATGCAAGATTGAGAGGCACCCTTAATTTAAAGATGATCATGCCATGGCCAGTTCTATCGAACGAAGGATTTGCGATCTTCAACTGGTAGAGAACGTACACTATTTCTTATTTCTTTGTAATTGTAAGCTGGGAGTATAATTATCTAACCAAATATACAAAACAAAAGCTAGAAAGAATAATAACTTAATTTAGTGACAAAATCATCTTCAAAGTGACATAAATTTACTATTCACGTGGGCTAAAACTAATTCCAAATCAAATTGGTTTTAAATCTTTGGGAAGATTTGAAGCAAAATTTCTGATCACATATAAAAAAAATGTGATCTGTGGCCAAATTATTTCATTTTGAGTAATGCTATGGATTAGGGCTGATCCGTAGCATACCTTACGTGTGCAATTTTTTTTTTTTTTTTAAATGCAAAACGCATCACTCAATTCATCTACCCCTCTCTCTCATCAGCTCTCAGCCCGACGGAAGCCTCACCCTATTCTCTTCAGCTCAGTCCGGCATCGCCGTGCGCCACCCAGCCTCACCGCCACCACCAGCAACTTCCCCTCATGCTGGCGACCAAGCCAACCTCCACCGATCTCCCCCACGCGCAACCCTCTCTCTCCCCTGCAGTAACCCAACTGAAATGGGTTTCATCCATTTCTCTTCCCTTGCATCGCCATACGCTGGCACCCAGACCACCGCACTTCCACTACCTCAAACCGGCGACCACCTCTCGCAGACGAAGCCACCACGACCTCCATCTCCCTCTCCGTCGAACGGACGCAAGCTATCCATAAATGGTGGGTTTCTCACGAGCTCGGGGTCACCGATGGCCCTATCAAGGCCGTGCGTCGGTTCTAGCCCCATCGAGCAGCTCCCCTGACCACCACAACTCCTCCTTGAGCTCCTCCGAGCCAGCCAAACCCTCCACCTCTCTCTCGCTCTCTATGTCTCGATTCGAGCAGTGGGGGTGGGGGGAGGACAGGCAAAGGGGGAGGAGAGAGATGAATTTCAAAAATGAAATGTGTAAAATGAGAGGGAAGTGGGTTTTGTTGTGAGGGTATTTTTGTCATTTTACTATAGTGTAATTTGGATGATTCCAAACCGGGACTGATGCCAATATTATTTCATTTTCTTTCTAGTTCAGTCCAGAATTTGGAAAATTGGGATCATTCGGGTGCCTATCCGGATTTCATATCAGTCGCATATGGATGTGGGTATGATTATATAACACAGGTTTTGGATTAATACCTATATCCGTAACCAATTTTTATATTTCAAAAAATTATTTTATAGATAAAACGACATGTCGTTCTGTGTTTGTACGTTCGCCCTTATCTTTAAATTTTATTTTTTGAAAAATCGAAATATTTGGATACAACTTAGATAACCGAATACTCAAATTTTATAATTGGATATCCATCCGAATTATAACTAGGTTAACCCGATCGGGTATCTGGACCGAAGTACGTACAAACCCAAATACGAATTCGAAAATAAACAAATGCCCATGCAGATTCGCATTCGGGTTTTACAGCTTTAACAAAAGTCATGATACGGATCTCATTTATTGTAATGTAATGTAAAGATATATAATGCAACTTACTTAATAAAAAAGTTTGATGAGAATAAGTATGGATCTGTAAATTAATATTATAGAATCTATTATACGTTGTATTTATTTTCGGGAAATATCAATGGCATTGGATCATGAGTATTTCCTTAATTGGAAATCTTCATGTATCCGTACGTACGTGTCACCAAAATCATGATGACTTTAAGAATAAGGACAAATAAAAAAATCTGCTAAAAACATCATGTCATTATCTCATCATGATATGGTGCAAGGAAAAAAATTATTATTTTTCTTTCATTTTAAATTACTTTCTTCTACGTTATGTTCGCTAATTGGGTGGAATAGGTTATGTACTCATGATACTCACAATTAAGAAGCATGCAGGCAGCTTGCAGCATGCCTCCCTCCCTTTAATTGGTAATTGAGTTGAACTGAGATTGGGCGTGGCTAGCTCTAAACCCATCAATGTATTGCTAAATTTGATGAATTATCAACAGGATAAGAATTTAGAGGCAGCTAGCTAGATGATCCAAGTCTCTTTTCTTCTCTACTTTTCCAATAGGATGTTGCAAGCAAGCAAATGAGCCTTTACAGCTAATTAAGATGATCAGTAATCATATGCGAAAGCAAAAGCAATGATATGCATCTCTTGTTTACCTGCACAAACATTTGAGATCCCCTCTCTATTTTCCTGCCTTTCCAAGCAAACTAGTTGCTGAAACAACAATATCTGTCCCACGTCTATCCATAGATTCCTCTACCTTTCCAAGACAGATAAGCTGCAAATAGCTACGGATTTGCAACGAGATTTGAACCTTTTCACCTAAATTCACTCTCTCAGCCTCCATAAAAACCATATCCTCCCTCCCACACTCATCAAGCCCCTCAAGCACCACTCCTGCATCTGCAAATCACCCAAGCTAAACACGGCCATCCACATATCAAGAACTACAAAGATGACCAGGCAGGCTCTCTTTGTCCTTTCAATTGTACTTGTTTTTCTCTTCCATAGCGTTACAACTTTAGCCCAACCGACTGCGGCTCCATCACCACCCGTCGTTGCTCCAGTTCAACAAACCACTCCCCCAACTGCACCCGCTAAACCACCAACCCCGGCCGCCACGCCCCCAACCCAGCCAGCAAATGCCCCAGTCCAGTCTGCCCAAGTCCCCAAACAAAAAGGTCCTACCGACATCATCAAAATCCTAACGAAGGCTCATGGCTACTCAGTATTTATCCGCCTCTTAAAGAGCACTGGAGTGGCAGGACAACTATTCGGGCAGCTCAACAATTCAAACATTGGGTTTACCATCTTTGCTCCAGTAGATAGTGCATTTTCAAACCTCAAAGCAGGCACTATAAACTCTCTGTCTGACCTACAAAAGACAGAATTAATACAATTTCACATCTTGAACACCATGGTTGCTTTGTCAAACTTTCAGACCTTGAGCAATCCAGTGCCGACAGAGGCTGGAGATACTAGCGATGGTGAATTCCCGCTAAACGTGACCACTGCCGGCAATCAAGTGAACATCTCAACCGGCCTTGTGAATACCACATTGGGTGGTACAATATATTTGGATAACCAGCTTGCTATATATCAAGTGGACAAAGTGCTTCTTCCTCTTGACATTTTTTCACCCAAGCCTAAAGTAGCAGCAGCCCCCAAACTCTCTAAACCAGATGCTGCAGACAGTCCATCTGGGGGTGTTGATGTTGCTGCCAAAGTGGATGCGTCTGGTGCAATGTGCCTTCGTAGGAATGGAATGTTGCTATCCATTGGAGTTGCTATCATGGCTGCATTCTTTATGGTGAAAGGAACTTGAGGGCGTTGAAGTATTAGCTTGATTTTGTTTTCTAGTGGTGTCCCATTTTATCAGCTTCTTGCACGATTGTGTGCTTTCAAAAATAATTGCCAAGATCTTTCCTCATCCCATATGCAGGATCATATTTTCCTTTTGTATTTTTCTATTGTATCCATGTTATGGACTAATTTTGAGATTTCATTTAAAATTTTTCGCTTTTGATTCAATTGATCATTTCTAATTCCTTCAATTTAATTCGTTTCCCTCATAATTTTATGTATTGGAGACTCGTGTCAATAGGCCGGATCATCGATGTAGTTTGGAATAAATGCTTTGCAAATTAGCTCTTACAAAAGAAATATACTCGCCGGCCGACAGGGTTAGACAAGGCATTAATTAGAAAGTGCTTAGAGCCTATTGGCTTAGCTGAATACCATTGCAATATAACAGTTGGGCACGTAAGATGTCTAAAATATGTTCCACATTGGCTTAGCTATATATAGATCAATCAAGATTGAGTCCTTTTGCTACTGTTGCTCAACAATTAAATATGCAAGAAAATATAACTTTAGGTAAAACATTTTTAATTGCTATTTTCTTTTTTTCTCCTAATATTGGTCATCTTCAATACAGGATGAGAAAACAATAAAAGAATTAAGAGGGCTGCCAGGGTGCCGCCCAGCAGTGCCCCTAGGTAAAATTCAATTTTTTTATTCATATTTTTTTAATATTTCTAAACATTGTTATAAAATATAACAAAAATATTAATATACTAATAGTCATTTCTTTAATCAGTAAGTAAAATAAAAAAAATTTAAAATAAATTAAATACATGAACTATCAAAATGAGGGAGCAAAATGAAGATGCATAGTAGCATTATTCAAAGAATAATGTAGCCAACCTTATACCTAATTCAATGTACGATCATGAAGTTGATATTTAATGAAGTTAGTAAAGCCACTTGGATATTTAACTCAAATTTGGCTACAATTATGGACAAGCCAATGCTAATGTTTTAAAATTAGTATAGAGAGATATCTCTCGACTTGTTGAAATATATAAAACTTTAACCTATTTCTTTTTTTTTTCCTAGTCTTTATAGAAATAGAGGGATCGAGATCTAATTGCGTACATATTTTCATATTTTATTCACTATTAGGATTAATGAACTAAATGAGATAGTTATATGAGTGAAAAATAGCTAAATCTATATAATATAGTACTTACATGATGCAGATCAAGTAGTACTGTCATTTTATCGGAAATACCAAAGGCAACTTTTTTCACGAATATATGTCATGGGTAAACACTTTTTGCCGCAACCCTTTCTATGGAGAATGATGTTATTTCCCACTATATTATACCAGATGAGACCTTATTTTCCATGAAGAAAAAATGTTTTAACTGCCATGAATGTCGCGGGAAAAAGAAAGTTTTTCCCATAAACTTGTGGTTTGGAGGAAAAAAGACTATTTTTTTACCAATTATATGCCACGAGTCTCCCACGGAATAAATTGGTGGATTTTTTTTCCTACTAAGAATATACTTTTTCCCACGACTGTCACTCTTGAAAAAAACAGTATTTGTTGTAGCTAGCTGTCCACGAAATTAAGAACTCGTTCTCGATCTTCACTGAATTAAACTACAACATGTTGATGAACTCAACAGTAGTAGTACACGTACTTAAGTATGCATGGATGATGATTTGTTGCGGCGCCTCTCCCTCACTTGAAATTATGAAGCTTTTCTATATATCACAATTTCAATGCTTTTATCTATTGGCACACATTACTATATAAGATATACAATTAGAGGTGCTATACCCGGCCTATACTGGCCGCTTGGGGGGGGGGAGGGGCTGGATTTGCTCACTAGAACCATAGTCCGGCCAGCTCCTAAAATCCAAACCAAACAAACATTTTGCAAATCTATTCGAATCGCATCCAGCAAAATCCAAATCCAAACACATGCAACAAATACAGAAGTTGAAGGAAACGTAATAAGAGAGCTTAGAACAACATATTTACCTCATTATTTTAATGCTATAAGGGAAGAAGTGACGATTTTGCTCTTGCCATTGATACACATGCCAATTTTGCTGAGTCTTGGATCTGTGATCAAACCTATAGGCTTGAAACTAGAGCACAGAGAAAAAAAAATCAAGTCAACTTATAAATCAGTGAGAAGAAAGGCATTAATCTATGAGCATAGATGCCGATTTCCAAAAGAATGAATGAGATACAGTGAGAAGAAAGAGGAGGAGGAGGAGGAGGAGACGTCAGAAGAGTAATGAAATGTGTAGACAAATCGGAGAGGTCAGAAATTAGATTAGTATCCCTACCACGTTTTCAATAAGGAAAATGATACTTGATCACTCAAAGTTACCGTTCGGGTATTTTGATTTTTTTTTCCCTTAATGATTAAGGAAGTGACTATTAATGAAGTTGTATATATATATATTTAATGATTAAAGATGTTAAAAAATGTTTTAAAAAATGAAAAAAAAAATCAAAGACACTAAGGGGCATGCCCAGCGGTACATGTTGGGAGTGCCCCTAGCATTATGCTTTCAGTGTTGGGTATTACAAATTAAAGTGGTACTCCACAAATCACTCAAAGTAAGATTTCTCTAAATAAGAAGAGGACCACCGAAAAAAATAATTATAATGAAAAATCTTTTGAATATGAGCATCATGAAAGCCAGAAACATCATGGGCTAGAGGCTCAACATGAATCAACTGCCCTTTACTCAAACATCATAAGAAAAGTTTACATGATTTTAATCAATATATAGTCTTAATGGAGTACTAATTTTAATTATTCTCAAATTATGTATCAATTACAAGATTACAAAATGAAGTTATATATAGATCAATAATTCACGAAATAACGTAATCAAGAAGATCATCAAGACCTTATTTTGTAAATAATTAAGGTCAATCCAATGGTACTATTAGGACTAAGGAATTAAGGTTTTATCCCCCCCTGCTCTCTCAATGAGCAAATTGTTTTATTTGGCTATTTTTATTAATAGCCTTTTTCAGTTTGAGCTTTGGCTTTTTAATATAATCAAGTGCTACATTTTTGTATACTTTTGATTTCAAGAACTTTTATTTATTAATACATGAGGGATATGGACTTTTAAGGTCATTTAGCCAAAGGTCAAGTCAATTTAGGATTCATAATTTTCTACACCTTTGATAGCCCAGCCAAATCTCACACATTCATGCAATATGACATCGATTGAATTATGAGCTAGGTGTGCAATAATATTGTGATCATGTGCATATACACAAATCAAATAACATACACATATCATGCACCAATAAAAATGATTTAAAATATGATACACTTTTCATGATCATTAACATGATGCATTAATGAATTTGCTAGCTAGTTAAATCAATCAGGTTTTATCAATCTCATTTGTTTATAAAAATACTAATTTGTTTTTGTTTTTGATTTTTATGAAAAAGCATACAAAAGAATGAGATCGAAAATAAATGATCGGAACATTAATATATATATATATATATATATATATATATATAACCTAGCTAGCTACAGGCCGCATCCTAGCTAACAGCTCCTACATGCAGTAGTAGTACGTACGTACTAGTACTACTACATGGCACTCAGATCATGATCAGATACCTTTCGGCATGACCAAGTAATTAGATCTTAACAAAAGGACGTGGTGACTTTAATTCTCCTCATGATATTATATATATCATGTGTCACTTGTCATGAGACTCGTTAATTTGGCCAATTGATGATCGTTAATGCTTTTAATTAATTTGTTTTGCCGACATTATTAGCTATATAGCTAGGTCGATCGATTATTAATCAGCTTATCGAAGCAATGTTTAATTAGCTAGACAACTGACCTTGGAATCTTATAAGTTTTAAACACTTTATATATGAAGATAAATAGAAATAAAGTGGGAAGTACGTTGTGCTCGAGAAGGCAATCTGATTTTGGGCGCTCTTCTAATTCCCCGTTATTCTCGGAAGCTTGATCAGGAGTCTTGATTATGATCTCCTATATATATATATATATATATATATATATATATATGTCTATGAAAGAGGAAGGGACAAACACAATTTTATTCTTTGCGTGACAGTAGGAGGAGATCGGGAGGAAAAAGGAAAAGAAGATTCTATCCCAAAATACCGAAGTCCTTTTTGTTGCTAGAAGTCACTCTCTAGTGCCTTGATATTCTCAAGAAAAACAGAACTTTCAGATGATCTCAAAAGTAGCTAGCATGACTCATCGAATTATTTAGCTAGAGCGATCTAGTTTTTTGTTTTTTATGTTTAACTTCATTAAGCATTTAAAAAACTTAGTTTTATTTGGTTAAATGCTTAACAAAGTTGAACCTTGTTAGGATGATTTTGATGATCGACAAGAAACCGATCGATCGAAGTATATACAGACTAGATTAAAAATTATAAATGCATCGATCAACAATGAATAAAGTTCCTTTGTAATGAATTAATTAGAATAAAAGAAATTAGAAGGTGTAGTTTGTGAGTAAGAAAGAATGGCATGAGGGGCGGCATCCATTAACTTTAGAAAATTATTCCCTACAATAACATATTTTCTGAAAATTATCCTTCCTTCCTTCCTTTCTTCAGGCAATAAAAGAGCTGGAAAGATTAATGTAAAGGACTACCTGAGAAACGCGACCTCATACGGCGAAAGAGTAGAGAAGATCAAGACCAGGGTGTGCTAAGTTTCCTTAACAACTGCATGCATATGAGTTTTTAAAACCCAAGTTCACGTGTTTAATGACTCTTTAATTTTAATTTTTTTTTAATTTCTTGTAATAATTTTTTTATTTAAATATTATTAATTAATATGTCACACTCATCAGAGTTAGACGTACGACAATGATTCTAGCATCATATATACTAAACCATGCATGCAATCTTTTTCACTAACTTATGACACATGCCTTTAAGATCCCCCATGTTTTTTGCTGCCTTTCCAAGCAAACTAGTAGCTAAACTGGCTAATTTCTGATCCGATTCTATCCTCCTTTCATTCTCTCACCAATCATAGAAAGATGAGCTGCTAACATCTAATCGAGGTTTTGTAACTAAGATTGTATCGTTTCGCCTACATTCAGTGTCTCCAAGCTATAATAAAAGCCTTTCGTGATCTTCTGATCACTTCATCACATATCAATCACTCCTGCAACTAAGCACTTCTACCACTCTTGCATTTGCAAATTTCCCAAGGGGAACGCAAACCACCATGTTTACAAAGATGAGGAAACATGCTGTCCTCTCCTTGTCACTTCTACTTGCTTTTCTATGCTACTGCAGTACCACAACTTTAGGCCAGCCAGCTCAGGCCCCTGCCTTGCCAGCTGTGGCCCCGGCTAAGCCTGCTGATTCCCCGGCTAAACCTGCTGATTCCCCGGCTAAGCTTGCTGATGCCCCGATACCACCTGGCCCTCCCGACGTAACCAAAATCCTCCAAAAGGCAGGAGGTTTCACAATCTTAATCCGCCTCTTAAAGAGGACTGCAGTGGCTGACCAAATTAAAGGGCAGCTCAACGATACAAAGAACGGCTTTACTCTTTTTGCTCCAACCGATGCTGCATTTACAAGCCTCAAGTCGGGTACTCTAAATTCTCTCAGCGACGAACAAAAGATCCGACTCATACAGTTTCATACCTTGCCCACTTTTTATACTCTAGAAAACTTTCAAACGGTGACCAACCCATTGCGAACACAGGCAGGAGATACCAATCCTGGTGATTACCCACTAAATGTGACCTCAATGGGAAAACAAGTAAACATTTCGACTGGTCTTGTCAATGCCACAGTGACCGGTACGGTATACTCGGATAACCGGCTTTCAATTTACAAAGTAGACAAAGTACTTCTTCCTCTGGACATTTTCGTTGCAAAGCCTCCGGCACCTGCACCGGCACTTGCCCCAACCAAGCCCAAGGATAACAAGAATACAGCAGGCAGTCCAAAGAGCAGTACTACTGCTACAACTACTCCTACAGTGGTTGGTTCTGATGCAGCGAGTCTCGCACTCGCAGTGCATGGAGTAATGGTGTCCGTTGGAGTTTCTATTTTCGTTGCTGCATTTTCTATGTTATAGCCAAAAAAGGAAAAAAGAATGATGAAAAGAAATGGTGTCCGGTGGGGGACAATTGTCTAGTACTGTACGATTATGCTGCGTTGGATTGAGATTGAACGGTCGATCGTCAGTCAGTTCAGTGTTTTCAAACAATTGTCAACTTTGTATGTTGAACGTTTTGGTTCTGTTTTTCCGTACTGATCTTTTGTTATCTCTCTTTCATTTTCTAGCTTCTCAAAATTAATTTGGTTCATTTCCATGAGTTTTACTATTAATTTTAACGATTGAATCTATCACTGAAATTAAGTAATGTGGATAATATATACGGTTTGAAAATAGAATAGATATTTTATTATATATGTAATGACCAGGCCCAGCCCAGGTCCTAAAGCAAAACTAAGCCCAAATTGTGCAATGCACCGTTTAGTCCGTTATTCAAACTCCCCCTATTTCACTCCCTCGTTCACCTCTCTCTCTCTCTCTCTCTCTCTCTCTCTCTCTCTCTCTCTCTCTCCCTTGTCCCGTGATTTACGTATTTTGCTTCACTCCTCCGCCTTCTCTTTTGATTCTTGTTACTGCCGTCTGACTACAGATCCACATAGGCAAATCATCTCCTCCATTTTCTTTCTCTCCGTCTCTCCCTCACTTTCGATCTCTTTCTGCCTCTCTGTTTCACGTCACTAGGTCGCTGTCGCCCGTTACACGCCGGGTTGCCGCTCTATAGCTTGAAGCCATGACCCAAGTACTTCCATGCCTTAGCCTCGGTTACACTGCACAACACCACCTTCATGTTAGCCAAGCCCCCACGCTCCACATATGCCGTACACCATGACGGTTAGCTGCCCCTCCCTCCCACAGACGTGAAACGCACCATAGGCAACCCCCTACACGTGAAACCGCTCTCCACCTTAGGCAGTCCTCCTCCACCAGAAGCCATTGCATGCTTCTCACTGTTTATGCACCACCACACTCTCCTCTATCGACTCTCACTCTCCCCGTGACCAGCGGAGAGTGAGAATTGAACGGCAGAAGTCAATTGTCAGAAGAGATTGCTCTTTGAATGGTCTTTAACAGATTGCTTAGTTTATGCGTAATATTATATACAACGACTGTTATTATTATTTTACTCTTGTTTCTTTCTAATTCTTTTTTATTCTTTCTTTCCTTGTTTTTGTGAATGCGTGTTGGCTTTAGTAAGGGTTGACTTTAGTAATGATGTTTTCAATTGATCTTCAAAACTTTGAGTCTCTGGCCTTGCTTGCTTGGTTGGGGATATAGTTTACTTGTTCTCTTGTTGCTAGATTTACTTGTTCAAAAATTGCTAGATATAGTGATCTTGAAAAATTGCTAGATTTACTTGTTCTCTTATTGAACTACTAATTTCTACCTATCTGTTTACCTGTCTTTTTTTTTTTTTTTTGAAATTTTTACTAGCTAGGTATATGGATGCTCATAGTATCTCAATGAGTTGAATATGTGTCATTCATACTCCTTCTGGTTCTGACTGTCGTAGAACAACTCTAATAGCTCTCTTTAGAGGTTTTCTAGTAGCTCTCTTTCTAATAGCTCATAATTCTAATAGCTCTCTTTCTGATCATGGATCATACTTGGTAGCTAGGTTGACTTGCTAGCTACTAGCTATGTAGTAAACATTTGACTTGTTTCTTGGCATCCTAATGTGCTAAACCTAATTCCACTTATCTCCAAACGTTCTAGGATTTATAAGTCTCTAAAAAGGTCATTTAGGGTCACTAGCTCAAGCCATTAAGGCTGCTGCCTCATGTTTGGATCTCAACAGAATTTGGCTCTAACAGAGAGTTTTAGAGTCATATTCTGTTCTTAGAAATTGTCCTTAGAAATTGAGGCATGTGTTGGAATTATTAGGGTAAAACCCTATGCCACAAGCTAGGCTGGGTCCCACTCATCCTAGCTTGTGTATGGTCTGCATCTTCACTTTTTGGATGGTCTGCATCTTTACTTTTTGGATGGTCTGCATCTTCACTTTTCGCTAACAATGGGTCCCACTCATCTTTTAATTTTATTTAAATTATTTTATTTTTATAGCCACTGCATCTTCAATTTTTAGAGATTTAGGTAGTAAGTTGAGATGAGATAATAGTTAAAAATTGAATAGAATATTATTATAATATAATTTTTATTTTGGGATTCGAAAAAGTTGAGTTATTTATTATATTTTGTTTGAAAATTTAGAAAATCTGTAATGATTAGATGAAATGAGTTGAGATCAATTATGAATATAAAGAGCCATGTGCAGTTTAGATAGTGATTTGAGATGATATGAGTTGAGGTGAAAGTTGAAAGTTGAATATAATTTTGTTAAAATATTATTGTTTAATATTCCTATTGTTTTGAAATTTGAAAAAGTTGAATTGTTTATTATATTTTGTGTGAAAATTTGAGAAAATTATATGATTAGATAAGATGAGTTGAGATTGGTTGAAATAACTTTTGTATCCAAACAGGGCTTAGTCTTCTTTTTTTGGTTGGTCTGCATCTTCACTAGGGGTGTAGGAAAAAAATCGAAAAAATGGTTCTAACTGGTCCAGTGCGGTACCGGTTCTTAAAAATGGAAGTTGGTCCTAAACTGGAGTGGTACAGGTTTTCATATTTTGAAAACCGGTTTAAATCGAATTGGACCGTTACATATGTATTTTTAATTTTTTATATTATATATAATTTTTATATTATTATTATATATATTATATGCTATATTTCTAATTAATATAATAGAAACTCTAATCTTATTATTCAAGTCTATTAATCTTATAACATAAAATTAATATACTAGTATAATTATACTATTTTAATCTTATTATTCAAGTTTATTAATTTCATAAATAAGTTAGACATTACTTATATTATACTATTATTGAATATTGAAGATTTAGTAATTGTTAATAATAAATACTAAATTCTCATAATTAAGTTTAGTATTAAAAAAATTATAATATTAAGCATATATAGTGTCACACGTGTAAATCGTAAACTAGAAAACTGGACCGGACCAGACTAGACCGAAATTGAAAGAACCAAAAGTTTCAATTTTGGTGATGAATCGATCCGTAACGATTTTTAAATATCCAAAACCGATATATACCGGTTCGATTTTAAAAATTTTTCAAAACCGAATCGTGTCGGAGCGATTACACTCCATAATCTTCACTTTTTGGTTGGTCTTCTTGCGGCTGTAGAAATAAAATAAATTAAATGAAATTAACAAATAAGTGTGACCCATTATTAGGTGTGTGTTGTGAAATCGGACGAGTAGAATTTTCCTTTTTCTTATAAATTTTGGTTCTAAAAACTTTGAAAGGTAAAAAATTACAACATGTTAAAAAAATCATGTTTTGTAACCTCTGATCTGTATTCTTCTTCAACATCTTTACTTCTTGTTATATTTGATCTTTTCTTTCTATGCGTGATTTATTTCTTAAATTTATTTTAACATCTTTCTTTGTTATTATCGTTGACTATATATAATTATTTTTGTCAAAAAAGGAAAACTATTATTGTTATTATAAATGTGTCACATATATCCATTAATAAATATATTAATTTTTTTTGCATTAGGAATCATTTTTATAATATACCTTTATATTATATATACGAGCCCATCACTACCATAACTATTAAAAAAAAATATTAAATATATATATAATGAAGTATGCATATATATAAAAGAGTTCACTTTATCAATAAGTATTTCATGGTCATTGTAATATACATATATCTACCTATATATATAAAGAGCCTATTTAACGTCAAATTCTTGTTTTAACGGTTCCCATGATTTTCCCGTTAAAAGTAATTCCTCTCCGCTAAAAGTCCTTCACATCCGTTAAATAACTTTATTTCCAATTTGATACCCATTGATTACGTCTTTTACGTCATCCGCATTTCAATTTTTATGATGCCCATTTATTGACTCTTTAAGACCATTTATTGATTGTGAGAATTGAATATATTAAATGGGTGTTTTTTCACCTTGAGTTGTGTTTTCTTGGTTGGAGTGGACGGGCAGGATGAGATTGTAGAGGGTGACGCGGATTGTGATAACTTAAATGCATCTCAACTGATTTTAAATTATCATTATAATTTTTTTAAATTAAAAAACAAAATATAATAAATAAATTAAATCTTTTAAATTTTTAAAATATTAATAATATTAGAAAATAATATTCTAATAATATTAAAAAATAAAATTTCTACCTAATTGTATTTTTTTCTAATATTAGAAAGTGTTTACTTAATGATTAATTTTTTTAAAGAAAAAAATTTAATTACTATTCCTACATGAATTTCTTACCAAAAATTTTCATCGAATTGCATTTTTTTAATTTTTTTTACTTAATTATTAAGTAAGTGTTTTTAAATGAATTTGTGATTTTATTTATTTTTTAAAAATATTTAAAATGTTTAAAAAAATGATTGAAAAAAAAAGAAAAGGAAAAGGAAAAAAAATACATTTACCCTTTCAGTGAGGATTCTCTGTAAGAACCCTCAGAAAAAGAAACATACTTTAGTTTCCAAGCACTACCATATATTAAAAAAATAAAATTTATTTTTACTCAACAAAAGTTTGTGCCCTAGACTTGAATAAAGATAGCAACTAGAAAGGAATAAAGTAAATGTCAGCATAACTCTAAAGTTAAAAAATGTCAACTACTCAAATATTACAATAAATATTGTCATTGTAATTGCTAAAAAATATTTAAAAATACGCAAAAAAATATAATAAATAAATTAAATAGTTTAAAATATTAATTAATAATATTAAAAAAAATATTCTAACAATATTAAAAAATAATTTTCTTACCGCAAATTTCCACTGAATTGTATTTTCTTTTTTTATTTTTCTTTTACTTAATAATTAAGTAAGTGTTTACTTAATGATTAATTTTTTTAAAAAAATTAATTATTATTCCTACATAAATTTCTTACCAAAAATTTCCACCGAATTGCATTTTAAAAATTTTTTTTTACTTAATGATTAAGTATGTGTTTTTGAGGGGTGACGCGGATTGTGATAGAACCTAAATATATCTCAACTCATTTTAAATCATCATTACAATTTTTTTAAATTTCAACACAAAATATAATAAACAATTAAATATTTTAAAATTTCAAAATATTAATAATATTAGAAAATAATTTTCTAACAATATTAAAAAATAATTTTCTTACCGAAAATTTCCACTGAATTGTATTTTTTTTAATTTTCTTTTACTTAATAATTATGTAACGCCCTAAACCCGGTTGGCCTGGAGAATTACTACCTGTCTCTTAAGAACTTATTATCCAACACAACTAAAAAGAAAACCCAACTCTTTAATAGCAAATCTCAATATCAAGAGTGCTAAACAACCACATTGAAGACTCCACAAAGTCATTACTGCAGCTCAAATAAACTAAGGAGTCCAAACTCTCTCGGTAGTCATAACAACCCAACCAATAATTTCATAAATCTTACTGAAACTCAAGATATTAATAAAACTCAAAGACATTAAAACTAAGAACACCAGAAGTCCTTCTTCTACCCACATCTCCTCAGCTTAAACACAAACAGCAATCTAATTCAGGTCCTCATTTAGACTCTTCACATCATCTGAAAAATATTATAATGATAGGGGGTGAGTTATCAACAACTCAGTAAGCAGAAATCATATGCTAGCGTGCAAACATGAACATTTACAAAGTAGAACATGCAGAACAAAATATTTTCCAGAGTTAACATGCAGAACAAAACATATTTTCAAAAGTAACAGAGCGATGGTTTTAAGACAAGTAAAACTCACGGTACTTTGGCATAACATAAACTGAGTATCATCATCAGATCAAAACAGAGCATCAAACATAGCAGAGACCATGTTTCACCCCCGTGGTAGGGTTGTGCTAACCCCGGTGGCCAAACCAGGCAGAGACAGAGGTGAAATCTTTCCTTTATTCTTCTCGGAGCCCCGAGTGTGCACACAGGAAAGACCACAATAAAACCACTTTGTTTCCAAAGTGGGTGCACTCAGAGACAGAGAAGTTGGTACCAACCCAAACAGAGCAGAGCATAACAGAGCAGAGCAGAGCAAAGCAGAGACAGAGTCAGATACGAAAACCAGTACACCATGCCAAAGGTTTTCAGATGATATATCAAAATAATACAGAGTACCAAAACAGAATCAGAACAGCTTACACACGCTGAACACAAAAGCCAGAATAAATAAATGCACAACTTTTCATATTCTCAATATCGCTCTTTTTCAGATTTCAGAAATCACATGATAGAATTTAGCTCATGTCTACACAATGCATGTCAGAATATATTT